>CM077147.1:118508923-118826426 GCA_039583875.1 Platanthera guangdongensis | reverse complement strand
TGGGGGTTCGTGCTGAGATTCAGTACCTCGAAGAAGAGGAAGAAGGAGTCAGAGTCTCTATTCCACATCAAGCAGGGGGTAAGTGAGACCCTGGGGAGCTACGTGGACTGGTTCTAGGAGGAGGGTACTCCGGTCCAGGAGATGTCTCGCCATAGTCTGATGATGGCCTTTACCCTGGGCCTGCAGTAGGGGTTCTTCATGATGGAGCTGAAGAGAGTTCCCCCCTCTCCAACGAGGACCTGATGGAGAGGGCGGCAAGAGAAGTTGATGGGGAGGTGTCAAACCCGGATTTTGCGCGGAAGCTGGCCAGGTGGGCCACAGAGGAGGAGAAGGAGTCGAGAGGAGGAAGAGGACAGGAGGAGAGGAGAGGAGAGCCTCGGTAGAGGGAGCAAAGGCAGCTCAAGTGGCAGTAGCAGCCGAGTTGGGGGCGTTAGGAGCCTGACCGTCGACTTGGCTGGAGGCCTAAGTGGAAGGGCAGGGGCCACAAAGGGGATACCACGGAAGGGATCGCTATCAGGGGGCAAGATGAGTTCCACCCCCCGGCTAGAGGCAGGCCCAGAGGCCCCGACTCCCCGATCAAGAGGAGGCTTTGGCCATAGCCTTGGGGGCAAGGAGGAGAATAATAAGGAGGAGGAGGAGAGAAGTTAGGGTGGAGTTGCCTTATTGCGACTTCCATCAGGAGGAGGGGCACGCCACGACCACATGCCCAGAATTTCTTGAGATGAGAGGAAATATGGAGCAGCAGCAGCAGTAGGGGCGACCAGAAGTAAGGATTGAGGAGGTCCTGCCTAGGGCGGTGGAGGACTGTTGCGAAGACCGGGAGGATGTTGGAACCCGAGGAGGGATCAGAGTGATCCACGGGGTGGTCGAGGCCTCCCGCAAGGCGAGCCTCCACACCATGTACCGTCGGAGCATTGCCTCCACATCCCAGACCCCACCCCCAGAAGGAGAGGATCACCTTCTCCAAAAGCGACAAGCCAGATCACGAGGATCCATTCTGTGATGTGCTGGTCATCAAGGCAGCAATCGAGAATTTTACCATCTCTCGGATCCTCACTAACAACAGGAGCTCCATCAATGTCGTCTTCAAGAAGGTGTTCTACACGATGAAGGTAGAGACGAATAGAGTGCTAGCCTCGGACGGACCCTTGTTCAGGTTTTCGAGCGAAAGGAAGGAAGTGGAGGGAGGAGTCGGCCTCCACGTCACCCTGGGGTGTCAGTCCAGAAACTACAGATTCATCATCGTGGACGCCTCTAGCAGTTACAGCTCCATCTTCGGGAGGCCCCTTATCAGCGCCTTCCGCTGCGTCCCCTCATTTTTCCATCAGTGCTTGAAGTTCAACGTCGAGGGGATTCAGGTCCGGGTCAGGGGGGACCCCAAGGTGGCGCGGGAATGCTATGTCACCACCGTAAATTCCATCTCTTGGAAGGAGGGAGCAGAGGAGATGGGGCGAAGAATGGAGGAGGCTGAGCAGGAGACTGGCAGGGCTGGAAGTCACTCGATGGTATTGATAGTGGACCCCGAGCAGATCCCGCTGTCAGGCTCTCACCTAGCAAGCAGGGCTGGAAGTCACTTGGTGTCATCCTTGGGACTCGAACAGATCCTGCTGTCAGGCTCTCACCTAGCTGGCAGGGCTGGAAGTCACTCGATGGTATTGATAGTGGACCCCGAGCAGATCCCGCTGTCAGTCTCTCACCTAGCTGGCAGGGCTGGAAGTCACTCGGTGTCATCCTTGGCCTCGAGCAGATCCTACTGTCAGGCTCTCACCTAGCTGGCAGGGCTGGAAGTCACTCGATGGTATTGATAGTGGATGCCGAGCAGATCTCGCTGTCAGGCTCTCACCTAGCTGGCAGGGCTGGAAGTCACTCGGTGTTATCCTTGGGCCTCGAGCAGATCCCGCTGTCAGGCTCTCAACTAGTTGGCAGGGCTAGAAGTCACTCGATGGTATTGATAGTGGACCACGAGCAGATCCCGCTGTCAGGCTCTCACCTAGTTGGCAGGGCTGGAAGTCACTCGGTGTCATCCTTGGGCCTCGAGCAGATCCCGCTATCAGGCTCTCACCTAGCTGGCAGGGCTGGAAGTCACTCGGTGTCATCCTTGGGCCTCGAGCAGATCCCGCTGTCAGGCTCTCACCTAGCTGGCAGCGCTGGAAGTCAATCGATGGTATTGATAGTGGACCCGAGCAGATCCCGCTGTCAGGCACTCACCTAGCTGGCAGGGCTGGATGTCACTCGGTGTCATCCTTGGGCCTCGAGCAGATCCCGCTGTCAGGCTCTCACCTAGATGGCAGGGCTGGAAGTCACTCGATGGTATCGGCCTCGAACTCGCCAGGTAAAGACAAAGAAGTTACGAATGCAAAGGAATAAGGGGAGAGGCTCTGCACAGGCGAGTTTGGACTCGCCAACCCCAGCTCGGCATCGACAAAGAGGTGGCGAGCCCGGGCCTCGCTGAAGGAGGCGAGCCTGGCCGGGGCATTTCACCCCTTTATCTGGTTTACTTAGAATTTTTTCTGAGTTCAACCTAAATGACTCGCGGGCGTGCTTAGGTGGCGTGACCAGGGCAAAGAGCAGCCCGCTCCCGAATCACCTGAAGCTTGGCAGGCATGAAAAACATACTCTCTCAAGGGCGAGTCCTAGCAACAGTCCTACTCACAACATCTATCTACGCGAGGTCGCTGAAGAAAAGGGGAGCAAGGGAACAGGGCACGATAGGGAAACCCAGAAAATATGTGTAAAATAACATTGCAATGAGGAGAGCGAAAGATAGCAAAAATATGCTTTCATTAAATGACAATATTTACATGTCAAGCTCGCCTCGGTGAGGTTACAGATTATATGCATCTAGGCCTGCCCCCCCCCCCCCCCCGCCAGATTGGCGGTCCTCCCCTCCCTCGCCTGACAGGTCCAGAAAGCTCTTCCCGAACATCACGTCCAAGCTATCTTCCTTCTCGCTGGGTGGCGTCGCCGGGAATAGGCTCGGCATCAGGTCCCGGGCCGAGATCTCCTCACACCTCTCCACCAGCACTCCAGAATCCTTCATCATCTAGAGGGTGCATTCAACGTCCTGGACGGAGTTAATCCGCAGCCTCTCAGTGAGATCGGCCTCGCCGAAGATCCGCGGTCTCTTGTAAGGGAGGGAAGGATCGGAGCTGCTGGCCGGGAAGAAGATCTCTGCCTGGCGGCGGACCTCGCGTTGGAGGTGTTGATTCTCCTCTTTCAGCTTCACGTTCGCCCCCTCCCGCTCGGCAAGGTGGGCGCGTAGCTGGCCAATCTCCTCCCCTTGCTCGGCATTGCGAGCCCGCAGCTCCCTTGCAGCCTTGGCATCCTAGTGAAGAGTAAACCCGGTTAGCGGCAGCGAAAAATTTTCTAAGTAAAAGAGCAGAGGAGGGCTTGACACTTACCAGTCCGTCGGCGGCCTGGGCGAGGAGGCCCTCAGCGATGCCGAGCTGCTTCGCTTGATCCGCAACCTATCCTTGGTGACATACGGGCCTGCTCGGCTTTTAGAATTTGATTGCTGAGGGCAAAGCTATGGCGGGTCAGCATGTGGTGGAGCTCCATGGTTCGCAGATGGGACTGCAGACCCTCTTTGCCGAGCTGCCGGAGGGTCATATTCTTGTAAGCCTCGGCATTCTTGCGGCCATATAGGCCGAAGCCGAGGGCATAAGCATGGCCCGTGGCGGGCTCTCGGTCATCCCAGGATAGATGCAGGGTGGAGATGGAGACCCGATGGGCCAGCTCATCCCACTGCACCAAGGGCTCCCCCGCCGAGTCCTTCCACCGCCCCCCCCCCCCCTCGAAATTGAAGAGGGGATGTTGCTTCGGCACCGCGCGCTCGCGGGCCGCCCTCTTCGCCGAAGGGGCAGGAGAGATCGCCGCCGCGGAAGGACCCTCGCCACCTTTCCAGACCTTGGTGGTAATCTCCTTCAGCGGGGTCTCCGGCGACGCGTCGGTAGGAGTCTCAGATGAGCTTATATATTTGGGGCTGGGCTATTGATGTTGTTGTTATTGTTTCCCCCGCGGAGCTAGCAGGGCTCTCCTCATCTTCTTTGGCGGCCGCTAGCAGTGTGGCAGGTTCAGCCCCGCATCCTCAGGTCGTCTCTTGCTGGAAGAAGGTTGGGAGAGCGCCGCCTCATCTCAACAGGCTGCCGTCACCGCCTTCTCGCGAGCGAAGGGGTCCGGGTGCGACCCCGGATCCGCAAACGGCGGGTTCGCAGGAATTATCCGCTCCCCTGCAAGAAAATACTTGGAAAACGTTAGGAGAAACTCAGCAGCATTGTGGCGAGCTCGGCCATCGGGTGAGCTCGTCAAGAAGAGAAGAGAACAATACCTTCGCCAGGAAGAATGGGGGGGAGTGCGTCGAGGCCCCTCCGCAGGAAGACGACCTCGATGTATTTGTGGAGGAAGTACTTGTGGAGCTCGGCATCGTTGTCGGACACGGCCGGCGGGTAGTATACCTCCTCACCCTTCTGTTGGGGCGAGTAGGGGATGTTGCCAAGATCGCCCTTGATGAAGGCGATCTTGGTCATCCAAGTGTGATGCTTGTTCGTGATCTCGCAAACCTTGATCAGCGAGCCGCCGAAGTAGGCGACCCCATCCGGCGTCGCCTTGTAAGAAAAGAGCTTCCTGAACACTATCAGGTTGAACTCAATCCTCTCCCGCCGGAGGTAGCTCGCGAATGCCACCATCATCGCGACAGAGTTGGAATTCAACTGCGCGGGTACCGCGCCATAGTATTTCAGGATTTGTCCGATCTCCGGCCAGAGGGGGAGGCGCAACCCCACCTCGAAATGCGAGATGGGGAAGGCGAGCTCGTCCTCATAGAAAGTGTTGATATTCTCCCCCTCCCTCGCCCTGCTCGCCTCGAAGCCCGGCGGCACATACTCAGCCTTGAAATCCGCGAGCTCCTCCTTGCTGGTGTGCTCCTCAAAGATGCAGTAGTCAGTGAAGTGCTCCGCGCACTTGGAGAGGGCGTTGGCATCAGGGTTGGTCTTACCCATGTTCACAGAGGAAGGAGTGGAGCGCGAGCAAAGAAGGAGAAAAGCGCAGAAAGTGAGCAATAAAAGCACAAGTACGGAGGTCGGTGAGGGGGGGGGGGGGGGCTATTAATAGGAAAAAAAATCTGGGGTCAGGTTGTCCAATCACCTAAGCTCGCCACCCCAGCTCGCCACCCCAACTCACCACCCTAGCTCGCCGACTTCCGTTTCGTCCCAACCAGGGCTAAGTCAAACATTGCAGTATATTATTTGAATAACGCATGTCCAAGAATATTCTAAAAACTACTTATTACAAATCAAGTTCAGGAATAAAAGGGCGGGGCGCGCGAGCAGGGGGAGCATCAGGATGCGAGTACCGGTCGGCTCAGCAAAGGATCCGCCCTCTTACATACCTCGGCCTCGCGGCTCCCGCCCCACAGACTGCCGCTCGTAGAGCAGCTCGCGGATCCTCCCTGGATTCCTCTGCACCACTGAGAGGCCATCATCGATCTCGTCCTGAAGCCGGGAAGGGTACATCAGCTCGCCAGCCTGGCCGCTTCGCACCTCGTCCGCGAGACACGCGTAGTCATACTATAGCATCTCGTTGACCCCCTGCACCTCACGCAGTCCGCACACAAGCTTCTTGAGAATCTTGACCTCCCTCCTCGTCTGTTCCCCTTGATCCACTTTCGGGCCCAGGTAAGAGTCCAGCGAGCTTGGGGAAGGGAGGGGAGAGTAGTGGGCTGCCCGTGAAGACTCCTCAACAACGGATTGGCTGGGTGGAGCTGTGAAGACAAGTATCATCAAGAAGTGAAATGAAGGAAAAGTTCATGGGGCAAGAGTCAAAGCAAAATTGACCTGACGAGCTCAGCAGCTCGAAGGAGATGCGGGGAGGGATGAACCTCAGATCCGTCCCGCAACCTTGGCCGTCAGTCCCAGGCAGGAGAAGCTCGAATCCCGGGGTGGGGATGGTCCCCAGACCCGCCCCCGCAGCCACGTCAGTTTGCCGAGGAGAGGAGGCGCGCACCGACGAATTCGGCCTCTGCGAGCTAACTAGCAGTATCCCGAAGAGAAGAGTCGTGTCCCGGGGATGGATATCCGTCATCATGAACCGCGAGTCTACGAGAGCGGCCTCGCCTCGTGGTGTGGGCTCACGTGGCGTGACGCCCCCTCCATCAGGTTGACCGCCCGGGTCGTCGCCGACCACGACAACCTCTCTGCCCTTCTCAAGAACTATCCGAGTGGAGGAGCCGGTCCCCATCTCCATGGTGGTCCTCAGGTCTTCATAAATTGGCTCGGCCACTTCGGGAAATGACTTCGACCTCTTTGAGCTGGACTCGGCAGAATCACTTTGAGAAACGTTGGCAGGAACCGCCGTCAGGGAGGCTACGCGAGTTGTAGAAGCCTGGCAAGCTCGGTCTAAGCGCTCTTGAATCTCCTTGGGAAGCGGCATCTTGGCAGGGTTAGAGCAAAGGGAATGGCAAGAGTCAAGACGTTATGAAGGTATATATATATAGCCGCGGGTGGACCCCACCCAAAGATTACCTCCAACTCGCTACCCTGCGCTCTACGCACACTTAGGGTTGGATGTTACTTTCCGAGCTTTGCCAAGCTCAAAAAGAGCGGGGATTACGTACAACCCCGTGTCTGGCGAGCAAGGTTGCTAGGAACTAGACAGATTAGGCTGAAGATAGTGGGCGAGCTCGGCAGTAGTAAAGCTGAGCCCGAGCTCGGCATTCGTCGAACGGAGATCAGTATTCGTCGACCCTGAGCTCGGCATTCGCTGAGCTAGTCCCAGCTCGTGCTCTCGCAACGGATCTCGGCAATAGCAGGCGAGCAGGACCTGCCGAGGAGATCAAGCTCCCCAGCTCGCCTTCATGTGTGAGGTATTTTTTACTGTTTTGCCCCACTGGTCTGCCCATAGCCCTTCAAAACAGCGGAGTTTGGCTGTTGGTAGACCCAACCAAGGGTTTTCTGGTAATTTCAGGTCAGTTCATTTGGTTATTGGCAGTTCAGATTCCAAAAACTATAAATAGGACCCAAGGGGTACCCTAGAAAGTAATCTTCATGTGCTTTCCTGCTCCAGTTTTCAAGTGCTTTCTGAGGGTACCTTTGCTCGGCCTCTAGCTAAGGAGGGGAAGCTCTTTGAGATCTTCCGGGTGTGTGGTGGGACCTCCCCGCCGAGCGCTTGGGTCGGTTCTTCCTTGTCTTCCTTGTTGTTTTGCTTGCAGGAGTGAAGTAGGTGCGAGACCACCCCTTCCCCAAGGGTCGAACTCCACAGGAGACCAATTTTCGGTTTCAACAGATCTCCTTGAGCTGGGCTGCTTGAGCAGCCATGTAAGTGAGGGCTTTTTCTTAGTCTTCACACTTGCTTTTAAAACTTATAAGCTCTTTTGCTTATCTCTTTGCAATTAGCTTGCACTTCTTGAATGCCTCAAGACGTTCTCCATACTTGGCAATTATGGAGTTGACATCATTCTCAGAGTCTGAATCCCCTTTATCTCTTAATGATTGAGCTTTAGAGTCTGAACCAGCCTCATGACTTGAAATAAAAGAATATGATTTATCATTTACCTGAGTCTGACCAGGCAGATCTTGTATGCTTTCTTCATCTGTCATTGCCATCAATACATGGTGTGGAGCATCTTCTTCTTCATCTTCATCCACCTCTTAGTCACTATCTGAGTGAGATAGATGGGCCCTAATCCCTATTCTAGTAGTAGGGTATTCTTCAGGTTCTTCTTCACCAACAATTTTAAGCCCATTATCGGCTTCTTCTTCTTCACTGTCTGACACAGAGGAATAGTCAGCCCAGGTCTTTTCCTTCTTGGCCACAAGGGACTTCTCTTTCCTCTTTCCCATGTGGTGCTTCTTCACTCCTTCTTTCCTCTTCACTGGGCAGTCAGCAACTACATGCCCAGGTTTGCTGCAATATAAACAAATAATATTAGAGGAAGATCGTTTATTAGAGCTTGGAGTATATCTGTCCTCCTTAGATGATTTCCTTCTGTCCTGTGAGGAGGAGGATGTCCTTCTGTTCCTCTAATTCCCCTTCTTTATGAATTTCTGAAAGTGCCTGAAGAAGGCAGCAAGGTCCTCATCATATGTATGGCTATCAGAGGAGATGGACCTTGAGCTCTTAGATTCTTATTTAGTAGTTCTCCTAACTGGAGAGGTCTTCCTTCTGCTCTGGGTTGAAGCATCAACTCTGAAATCCACAGATTTCTCCTCGCTCTGTGACTTACCACTCTTCTCTTCTTCTTCCTTCCATGCTACAAGTTGCATCTCATATGACAGTAGCTTTCCAAACAAGGTTGGAGGTGGAGTGTCAATAAGCTTGCCCATCTCCCTGATGACACAAATCTTTGTGTCCCAATCCTTTGTGAGGGACCTGAGAAATTTATCATTCAGCTCATTGGTGCTGAAGAGCCTTCCATATTTTCTCAGTTCATTAACAATTTTGAAAAATCTTTCAAACCTTTTCGGAATGCCCTCAGACTTTCCTTATTTGAAGGCCAAATACTCTTGGTTGAGCATTGATTTTTCGTCATCCCTCACCTCTTCTGGACACTCCATGGACACAACTATGGTGTCCCACATATCCTTAATGGTCTACTACACTGGCAATGATATTTTGAGCTCGCTTGTCCATGGAGGCAAGAAGGAGCTCATCTTTGTACATTTCTTCATAAAACTTGGGTGTCTGGATGTTGGCATCCAGAACTGAGACTTTCATAGGGATGAATGATCCCTCTTTGACTGTAATGTATATCCTAGGGTCAGCAACTTCCATGAATAGTCTGACCCTTTTCTTCCAGAGGCCATACCCTTCCTTTCTGCAAATTGGTAACTTCATGGCCCCCCAGTTCTTTTTAGTTTACACCATACCCCATCGTTATTACTTGTATCTAACCTTGGAGGTATACTGAGATTGTTAAATCCTTTTTGAGTAACCTCTCTCTAATACCACTTGAAAGTTATTTAACACAAGATTAGCTAATCACCTATAGGGGGGTGAATAAGTCTTTGAATTTTTAATGGGTTCTTTCGTTGTTTTCAAATTAAACTCTCTAGAGCTTGTCCTTAGATCCTATAATAAGAAAGAGAACCAGCAACACAACAAACACAAAGATTTATAGTGGTTCCCCAATTGGGTACATCCACTTTTCCTCCCCCTATCTAACTGATTTGTTGCACTAGGCACAAATTCCACCAATATTCTCCTCAGAGCTTACACCTCAGGACATCAGCCTTATACACAGATTCTTCACATAATCCAAACTCAGAACCACAAGGGTTCCTACCTCAGAGCTCTGTAGAGCTCCTACAGCTCAGTGATCAACTAATCACCTACCTCAGTGAAAGATATGGTACCTAAACACCTAGAGAAGGGGGGGGGGGTGAATAGGTGACCTAAACCTTTTCTAACTTTGTTGGCAGCCAAACAGTTATATCACAGATTTCTAACTACTTTTGCACAGCAAACAACAATAACAAAACATACACAGCTAATCCACAGCACAATCACAGCACAGCACACAGTGTTTTATAGTGGTTCCCCAAGATATGGGTACATCCACTTTCCCCCTTCGCCTATCTAGCAGTGTACTAGATTCGGCCAAACTTCTCCACTGTCTCAGAACCCAAATTGGTTCCTACACCTCAGGCCCAAAGCCTTACAACTCAGCTTTATCCCAAAGCCTACACTCAGCCACAAGGCCTACACTCAGCCAACCAAGGCCTACACTCAGCCAACAAGGCCTACACTCAGAGATCTCTATCTCCTACACTCAGGCTAACAAGCCCTACCCTCAGCCTTTATAAATATAGGCTTACAATTCACTCAGATCCAATGGATCCTACAAGTTAAAAATGTAATACAAATAATAACTCTACAACTCAGAATTAAAGGAGGGGAGTTGAGAGATTCTTGATGAGTTCTTGGAAGAACTCAGCTGGATTCACCCTGACTTAGCTTTCTTCAAAGCTTCTTGAGTAGAACTGAATAAGACTGAATCCTCTGCAGTTGTTCCTTGACCTCTGCCACTTAAGATCCAGACTGAATCTGAATCCTTCTTCTCAGCCTAGTTCCAAAGGCTGATTTCTTGGATGGAGCCCTCTCTCTCCAACTTCTTAGATCTGCACTTGAACTGCTAGATCTTCTTGTGTTGATACTCTTTGTACCACTATAATAATTACTTCAACAATAATCTGATCAACAACTTCAACAACTCTGAACAACAGTTTCTGTAAACTGTAGGTGCCTATTTATAGGCTTTCTTCATGGTAACCGGCTGGACCGGTCCATAACTGACTTCTGATATCTCTGACAGGTGCTGTAGACCGGCTGGAACGGCAGCTGTCAAATTATCCAGTCATTTCTTGAAATTCTCTAACTGTCTGAAAGTGTCGAGACTTTCTGTCTTTAAGTGTCGACACTTATAGACCAAGTGTCGACACATGCTTTGTAAGTGTCAACACAAGTCTACAAGGTGTCGACACATATCCTTGTATGTCTCGACACAGATTCTTCTTCATGTGTCGACACTGAAATTGAGTGTCGACACAAGTACTTGTTCTTCTAGATTTTGCTGAATTCTTCTATGTGACGACACATCTCCTTTGTGTCGACACATCTTCTTGTGTTGAATCTGTCAAGTGTCGACACTGCTTCTTGGTGTCGACACATAGTCTTCTATGTTGAATCTTGCTGAGTGTCGACACAGCTTCTTGTGTCGACACACCTTCTTCTTGTTGAGACTTCAGTTGAGTGTCGACACATTCCCATAGTGTCGACACTTGTACTTAGAATAATTTGTTGTTCTTTCTGTTCTTTGCTAAGTGTCGACACAGCTCCATGTGTCGACACTTTCTTCCAGTGTTGAGTCTTCAGCTGTGTGTCGACACATTGTTCTGGGTGTCGACACATACTTCAAATGCTGACTCTTCTGTTGAGTGTCGACACATTGTGCTGGGTGTCGACACTTACTTCAAGTGCTGACTCTTCTGCATAGTGTCGACACATTGTGTTGGGTGTCGACACTTTAACTTAGTCTCTGCAGACTTTTGCTGAGTGTCGACACAGCTCCAAGTGTCGACACTTTCTGGTGTAGACACAGCTTCACTGGGTGTCGACACAGCTCCTTGTGTCGACACTTTCTGTCTGCACTTTTCTTCACTGAGTGTCGACACAGCTCCAAGTGTCGACACTTTCTGTCTGGTGTCGACTCTGCATCCCAGGTGTCGACACAATGACTCCAAGTGTCGACACTGCTTGTCTGGGTATCGACCCAAGCTTTCTTAAGTGTCGACACTTTCCCTCTGGGTGTCGACACATGGACTTAGAAACTTTTTGCTTCAGTCCAGTGATTTCTTAACCTGCACAAGTAACTCAAACATACATCAAATACATTATGATGTATATAGTTGGGTGAGGTTTCTTCAAATCAGGTACATTTGACCAATGTACCCAACAATCTCCCCCTATTTGGAGAAGTCATAACCCTTAGTCAATGATATACACCATTCATAATTAAAAATTACAGAATGATGTAAAGCAGATTATAAACAGCAGGGTAAACATAAACATGTAATATTTCACACATGTATACACATTCAACATTGCAGAACAAACAAGAAATAGACATATTCTCAGAACAATCATGAAATATATTTATCATATATTGTTCTAACATTTTTTTAATACATCTTCAATGGTTTACACAAATGTTTTTCATTCAAAAGATTACAACAATCTTCAAGTCAATTCCTAATCTATTTCTGGTCTGGTTCTTTGATAACAATGCCTTTGCCAGATTGGACTTGAGCTTTGACAGTGGCTTCAGCAGTTTCAGCAACAGCAGGCTTCTTGCCTTTTAAGTCCTTCTTCTTCAGCTCTTCTGCTTTGATTTTCTGCCTTTCAAAATAGTGGTATGGCTTGGGGAAGTACTTGCTAGGCTCCACTGCAGTAGGAGGTAGCTTTCCCATCTTTGCCTTTCTTCTATATTGAACAATGGCCTCCTGTCTTATTTCATGTTTCCTCCATTCTGCTTCAGAGAACCACTTGTTCCTTTCATGAGCATTGTCCTTGGCAGCTTTCCAGACAGTTAAAATTATATTCCTAGAGGTTCTGCTTGTTCCCTAAACCTCTTCTTTGACAACCTTGCCTCTTCTTCTTTCTCTAATGCCTCTTGCATAGCTGCAGAAATAGGTTGAACAACCTTGTCAATGTGGACATTGTCCTTGCCCTCAAGTGGGCTATACATTGTGCTTACATCTTCTTGAACCATGTCAAAATCTGGAGGTGGATAAATCACTTGAGCTACCTCTGGTTGCTCACCTCCAAGATATGCAGTTTGAATCCCTGATTCAGCAACATTATCATCATCACAGAGTGGAGGATAGCCCAGTGTAGCTCTGATGGAGTTAGATATCCATTTGGCATGGTCAGAGCTAGCTTTGACTAATACTCTCTCCCCCTTTATGACTTCTCTGGCCATATGATCTCTGACATCATCCTTTTGAAATCTTATTTGACTGTCCAAATATCTGATTCCCTCTTTAAAGAATGGTTTTAGCTTTTGCAGTTGTTCAGAGATAGCTTTCTGAGAGGCTTGAATTGCAGTCTTGACAGCAGTAATCTCAGCTTGAAATACTTTATCAAAGTCAGCCTTAACTGCAGCAGCAGATGTAGAAGGTTCAGTAGTCTTATACTTCAATTCAGTGACTATAGCATTGTGTGAAGCAGTCAAGTTGTCATTCATCCTTAACTGATTTTCCAGTACATACCCTTGCTTCAATGCTATATCATCTACTTGGGCTTTGATCTTCTCCTGGTGTGTTGATAGATAGACCACTGCATTCCCACCCTTGTGGAAGCAGTCTGTCATCTCCTTCTTGTTGAGATTCATCTCAAACCTTATAGACTTTATTTCCTGTGCAAGATCAAACTGTAGGGTCTTGTGCCCTTCATCCACATATGTCTCAATTGCCTTTCTTTGCTCATCCAATTTGATCTGTAGTGCAACCATTAAAGCACTATAATCAGCAGTTGGAGCTTGCTGAACTATAGGCTGTGGGGCAATGGATTGCAAGGCTTTCTTATAACTCTGACTTCTCCTCTTGAAGACATAGAGTTTCTTCTTCTTAGCCTTTGCAGCCTCATCTTCTTCAGATTCTGAAGTGCTGGCTATTTCAACCCTTTCCTTAGGGCTTGGAGGTTTGTCAGCTTGCACATCAGGTGCTTTCTCACTTTCTGGCCTTAAAGGCTCTTCCAGAACTGTCAGTTGCTCCCCCTCAGCAGCAGCACTCTTATCTTCAGCAGCAGCATCCTTGTCCATGTTAAAATCTTCTTGATCTAGATTTAGAAACAAATCTTCCATTGTATATTCAGGTGGAGACTGTGCAGGAGAAGTTCTTGGTTCTTCCACCGCTTGAGAAGTATCACCTTGAACTACAGCAGATGTGTCTTCTAAAACAACATCTGGAACTTGAGTATTCAGCTGAGTTTGCTGAAGATCATCAGACAAATTAGCATCTTCTATAATATAGTCTAAAGTTTTTAGGTCAGTGAGTACCTCTTGTATGATGGTGGTGGCTTGCTAACTGTCCAGTGTAGATGGTTCCTCTACAACTGGTAGCTCCCCCTGGCTGTGATCCCTATGGATGGGGCTAGCTTGAGGCAGCTCCCCCTGGATCTCAACTATATCTTGAGCAGCAGGGGTCTTCTCTGCAGCCACTTCCTCTTGATCATCAGGAGTGAAAACAACTTGTTCTTCACTCCCTGAACTGCTGGAGGACTCCTGTGCCACAGGAGCTGTCTTTCTCTTTTTCTTAGGAGGAATCTCCTTCTCAGTAACTGGCTTCTCTGGGGTTGCCACTTCCTTGGACAACACCCTGTCCCATCTGGAAAAGATCCTTTGATCCATTTTCCTCATATGATTTATCTTGCTGCCTGTAGTAGTATTCATTACTTCTGGTATGGTACCAGCTAGGTAGAGACTAAGGATTCTGCCCAGGTTGGGCTTCGTCAGACTCTCCTTGATCTTGTCAAAAACCACTATTGACCAGTCTATTTTCAGAGTGAATATGATTCTAGTCATAATTCCAAACATATAGGCAGACACTCTGTCATGCCCTCCAGTCTTGCTGAGTAAGACTTTTCCTACAATTTCAGACATGAACTTCCCTTGATTATTCATGCCTTTCCTGTTGAATACAGATCCTATCTTCATCTTAGGATCAAGACCACACCAGGTTAAAGCTTCCCTAGTCTTTGAAGCAGTTACTTCTTCTTCATCTTGTGTTTTAGGTAGCTGGAGTACCTTCCTCAGACTTTTTGGTGAAATCTTGACCTTAGATCCATGAACTCTGGATTTGATTCTGTATCCAAATTCATCTACAACAGCTCCATTAAGGAATTCAAGAACTTCCTTTTTCCAAATCTTTGTTGGTTCTGAAACTAAGTATTCCAATCCAGAATCGGCGACTAGGGTTACTACCGCCTTGATTTCCGCATCTGCATCGTCGAACGCGTCGCGCACTAGCTCATAGCCCTCGTTAACGTTCTCCTCAAGCTTAGGAGCCATTAGGGTTTGGAGAATTTGTCTTTAGAAAAGAGAAGTGTCGACACAATAGTTTTGGTCTCGAAACTTTGAAAGCGTGTCGACAAACAAAGACAGAACCCTATTTATACCTGTCTAATTTTGAAGATGAACAGGCGGGACAGCTATCTTAGGATGTGTCGACACTGGTAATAAGTGTCGACACTGACTTATAATGTCTCGACACACATGTGTCGACACAAGTTTAGTCAACAGATTTTATGTGTCGACACTTGGTTATGTGTCGACACAACAAAACTCGACACATTGTCGAGACTTTACTTAGAAAAATTCTGAGTAAAACTTAAGTGTCGACACCATATTGGATGTGTCGACACCTACTTGACATGTGTCGACACTAACACTCTGAAGTGTCGACACCAACATCCTAGATGTGTCAACACCTTTTTCTTGAGGTGTCGACACCACTATTCTGTGTCGACATAGACTTGTCTATGTGTCGACACCTTTTTACTTAGCCAATTTTCTATTCTGTAAACTTAGTCTAAGTTTATCATTCCTAGTTCAATTTTGAATCTATTGAACTTAGCTTCTTCTATGGGCTTAGTAAACATGTCAGCTATCTGATTATCAGTTTTAACATATTCAAGTGAAATATCTTCTCTTTCTACATGTTCTCTAAGAAAGTGATATTTAATCTCAATATGTTTTGTTCTACTATGAGATACAGGGTTATTAGCTATTGAAATAGCACTTGTAGAATCACAGTAAAGTGGAGTTCTACTTACCCGAAATCCATAGTCCTCTAGCTGATGTTGAATCCACAGAAGTTGAGCACAGCAACTTCCTGCAGCCACATACTCTGACTCTGTTGTGGAGATAGCCACACTGGTTTGCTTCTTGCTACTCCATGAAATTAGTCTCCCACCTAGGAATTGACAGGTTCCAGTAGTGCTCTTCCTATCCTCTTTGCATCCTGCAAAGTCTGCATCTGAATAACCTGTTAGATCAAAATCTCCATTCCTAAGGTACCAGAGGCCTAGATAGGGAGTGCCCTTTAGATATCTCAATATTCTTTTGACTGCAGTCAAATGAGACTCTTTAGGGCAGGCTTGATACCTTGCACAAACACATGTAGCATACATGATGTCTGGTCTACTAGCAGTCAAGTATAATAGGGAGCCAACTATCCCTCTATACAAGGTTTCATCTACAGGTTTCCCTGTATCATCCTTGCTAAGAGACATACTTGACCCCATAGGAGTCTTCATGGTACTGGATGAATCCATACCATACTTCCTTATGAGTTCTAGGGTGAACTTTGACTGACAAATGGACAAACCACTCTCAGTCTGTTTAACTTGGAGACCCAAGAAAAACATCAGCTCTCCCATACTACTCATCTCAAACTGACCTTGCATAAGTTTTGCAAACGTTTTGCAAAGGCTGCTTTCAGTAGACCCAAATATAAAGTCATCTACATATATTTGGACAAGTATGACTTTGCCTCTAGATTCCCTAAGGAATAGAGTCTTATCTATTTTCCCCCTTGAGAATTTGTTCTCAATGAGGAAACTAGATAGGGTTTCATACCAAGCCCTAGGGGCTTGCTTTAACCCATATAAAGCTTTCCTAAGTCTATAGACATAATGAGGTAGAGTTGGATCAACAAAACCTGAAGGCTGCTCCACATAGACTTCTTCTTTAAGATTACCATTTAAGAATGCTGACTTGACATCCATCTGGTAAACCTTGAATCCTTGATAGGTTGCATAGGCTAAGAACATCCTTATGGCTTCTAGTCTGGCTACTAGAGCAAAGGTTTGATCAAAGTCAATACCTTCTTCTTGCCTATATCCTTTAGCAACCAGTCTAGCTTTATTCTTAATGATGACCATCTTATTCCTGTAGATCCACTTAACTCCTATTACATTGTGGTCTTTAGGTTTAGGAACAAGTTCCCAAACCTTGCACCTCTTGAACTGATTAAGCTCTTCTTGCATTGCTTCAGTCCATTGTGGATCTTGTATTGCTTCTTCAAATCTTTTAGGTTCAACTTGAGACAAAAAGCTAGAGTAGATTGCTGCATTCATGTTTCTACTCCTGGTTTGTACTCCTTATCTTGGATCTCCAATAATCAGCTCTACTGGATGATCTCTTAGATGCCTGTTGGCTGGAGGCAATCTTACTTCTGGTTGAACCACTTCAGCATCTGCATCATGTTGTATACCTTGGATTTCTTCAGCAACTGGCACATGTAGTTCTCCCCCTGGACAGCAGCTACTCTCCTCTCCTTGCTGTCTTGCAGCAGGCACTTCTTCTATAGTAAGCTTGTCCATTTTCTTTGTCAAACCTGTGAGGCTGCATACATTGCTAGACAACTCATTATTAATAAGTTTAGTCTCATCAAAAACTACATATACAGTCTCCTCTACAACTTGTGTAGTCAAGTTGTATACTCTATAAGCCTTACTATTGTTGCTGTACCCAACAAAAATTCCTTCTTGGTACTTGGCAGCAAACTTAGTTATGTAAGACTTCCCATTATTAAGTATGAAGCATTTGCAACCAAAGATCCTGAAGTAGGATAGGTTTGGTTTCCTGCCTTTCACAACTTCATAGGGGGTCTTGTTTAGCCCTTTAATGATGGTAGCCCTATTTATAACATGGCATGCAGTGTTAACTGCTTCGCCCAGAAATACTCTGGCAGTGATGTATCACTCAATAGGGTTCTACCAGCCTCTATCAAGGTCCTATTTTTCCTCTCAGCAATGCCATTTTGCTGAGGTGTTCTAGGTGAAGAGAATTCTTGAAATATCCCAAAATCTTCACATAGTTTTGTCATGCTTTCAGACTGAAACTCAGTACCATGGTCATTTCTAATTTTGACCACAGTACTATTTAGTTCATTCTGAATTTGCTTGACAAAACTGTAGAAGACACTAGGTGTTTCAGATTTCTGTCTTAAGAAGAACACCCAGGAAAACCTTGAGTAGTCATCTACAACTACAAGGGTATATACCTTCCTACCTAAGTTGTGAACTGGCATTGGACCAAAGAGATCCAAATGCAAGAGGTACAAACACCTCACTGCATCTTTGTTATCTATGCTTCTAAAGGTGGATTTAGTCTGCTTGCCCTTTTGACAAGCTGAGCAAATGCCATCTTTAACACACTTAACTTGAGGACCATTCCTCACTAACTCTTTACTAAAGAGTTTGCTAATTGTCTTGTAGTTAAGATGGGCTAGCCTCTTGTGCCATTTGACACAATGAGTGACTGTCTCATCTGCTACAAGATAAACTGGAGAACCATTGTTCTCAATCATAATGTCTAGGCAGTAGACATTCCTCTTCCTATATCCTGTCAAAATGATCTCTTGATCACTTGACCTCTTGATATGACAACCATTTTTAACAAATGAGATGTCATACCCTACATCACTTAATTGACTTATACTTATTAGGTTGTGTTTCAACCCTTTAACATAAGCCACTTGAGTAATGGTAACTAAGTTTGAAGAAATGTTACCAAACCCTTTGATGATTCCTTTTTCAGAACCACCAAAGGTCACTTTAGGACCATTTTTGATTGGAATGTAGTCCTTCAGTAGTCCCCTAGTTCCAGTCATATGTCTGGAACATCCACTGTCCAAGTACCATGTAGGGGTATGGCCACTTGGACTCACCTGCAAAACAAATTAATGAACCTTAGAACCCAAAGTATTCTTGGGTCCTTGCTGATTGTTAGTTTGCAATTTGACAAACCTACCTACTGGCTTTCCAACAGGTAGTTTGGAACTCACTTTGGCACTCACATTGTGCCAACAGTCTACTGCAAAATGGCCAACTTTGCCACAGCACCAACATTCAAATTTATTGTACCTTTGCTTAGGTACTGCCTTGGCTGTCTTGACTACAGCAGGCTTGTTGAATATTGGGGCTTTGCCCTTGGACTTATACTTGGACTGCTCAGTCCCTGCAGGTCTAACAAAGCCCAGTCCAGCTTTACCCTTGTGATGAACAAATTCATCAATTATGGGTAACACTGACTTAGGTTTAGGAAACCTAGCAACCAAGTCCTTCTCCTTCTGAAGATTGTTCTCCAGACACTTAATTTGATCATTCTTAAAAGTGATAGTTCCCATCTGAATCACTGTTATGTGTTTCAGCCTCACTATCTCATTCAGTTTTTGATCAAATTGCTTCTCAAAATCTGTTGCAGCAGCTTTAAGATCAGCAATTTCCTTTGCCTGACTTTTGGCAAGGGACTTGCTTTTCTTGTAAGCTTACAACAGCACTCTATATTCATCTATAAGTTGATGAATATCATCCTCAGACTCAGATACATTCTCATCAATTGATGAAGAAGAATCTGAATCTGAACTAGAACAAGAAACTGAATTTAAACTTGAACTTTGTACCTGACTGGGTCCTGGCTGCTCCAGGATTTTGGAACTTTCTGTCAATGTCATTAGCCATTGGCAATGACTGTCTTCTTGTTCATAAATTGACTCCAAGATCTGCATGAATTCTTCCTCTTCTTCTTCAGCAAACAGCCCTATGTAGGATTCAGCCTCAGACTCAGTTTCTGAAGAAGAGATATCTGATAGAGTCTTCTCCTTCTTAGCAATAAAAGTCTTTTCTTTCTTCCCTTTGAAGTGAGTCTTTTTCCTGTCACCAGATTCCTTTCTCTTCTCTGGACAATCTGCAATAACATGGCCCTGTCTATTGCAGCAATAGCAAACAATCTTTGAACCAGTTGCCTTGCTTGATTTTGTCCTTTTCTTGTCATTCTTTGAAGACCTCTTTTTCTGATAAGAGTCTTCCTTTCCTTG
Source organism: Platanthera guangdongensis (assembly GCA_039583875.1). Classification (NCBI taxonomy): domain Eukaryota; kingdom Viridiplantae; phylum Streptophyta; class Magnoliopsida; order Asparagales; family Orchidaceae; genus Platanthera; species Platanthera guangdongensis. Next base: position 118,807,053 of record CM077147.1, on the reverse strand, counting down.
TGATGTAGAAGGCCTTGACCTCCACTGTTTCTTTTTCAAAAACTTCTGAAAGTGTCTAGTGAAAGCAGCAAAGTCTTCATCACTTTCACTGCTCTTAGACTTTGTGCTGACAGACTCATCAGACTCTGATTCAACTACCTCTGGAGGTGGAGTTGAAGACTTATTCCTGCACTTTCTGGGAACTTCTGTCTTGAAAGCAACAGTTCTTTCTTTGTGCTCAGTCCTTGTTGATTTCTCCTCCTCTTTTCTCACTGTTAACTGCATTTCATAAGACAATAGCTTGCCAAACAGTGTGGGAGGAGGACATTCCCCCAACTTAGCCATTTCTCTTATGGCACAGTTCTTGGTGTCCCAATCTTTGGTTAGGGACCTTAGGAACTTGTCATTTAGTTCATAGTTACTGAACTCTCTTCCATAAGACATGAGTTCATTAACTATTCTGTAAAATTTCTTATAGCACTCAGTGATGCTATCACCCTTTCCTTTCCTAAAGCTTTCATACTCCTGATTTAGCAAGGACTTCCTATCTTGCCTAACTTCTTTAGAACCTTCCATATAGACAATGAGAGTATCCCACATCTCTTTTGCTGTTTTACAGTGAATTAAGTTCTGAAAAGTTGCATCATCAATGGCACTCACTATTATGTTCTGTGCCCTCTTGTCCATGGTGGCCAGGACAATTTCATCCTTAGTCATCTCAGAGAAATCCTTTGGAGTTCTCTGGTTTGCATCTAGAACTGAAATCTTCATGGGCACATAAGGCCCTTACTTTACTGTGATGTAGATTCTAGGGTCTGAGGCTTCCATAAATAGCCTTACCCTTTCTTTCCAGATCCCAAAGATCTCTTTCCTGCATGTGGGTAATTTCATGGAACCCAATTCCTTGTTATTCTCATAAGAACCCATGTTTCTTGATTTTCTTGAATTTCTTGAATCTGTGTTTTGCCAACACTGAATCTGCCAAACAGGATCTCCTCAGACTGTTAGTCCTTGTTTTGAGGAACCTCGCTTTGATACCACTTGAAAGATATGGTACCTAAACACCTAGAGGGGGGTGAATAGGTGACCTAAACCTTTTCTAACTTTGTTGGCAGCCAAACAGTTATATCACAGATTTCTAACTACTTTTGCACAGCAAACAGCAATAACAAAACATACACAGCTAATCCACAGCACAGCACACAGTGTTTTATAATGGTTCCCCAAGATATGGGTACATCCACTTTCCCCCTTCGCCTATCTAGCAGTGTACTAGATTCGGCCAAACTTCTCCACTGTCTCAGAACCCAAATTGGTTCCTACACCTCAGGCCCAAAGCCTTACAACCCAGCTTTATCCCAAAGCCTACACTCAGCCACAAGGCCTACACTCAGCGAACCAAGGCCTACACTCAGCCAACAAGGCCTACACTCAGAGATCTCTATCTCCTACACTCAGGCTAACAAGCCCTACCCTCAGCCTTTATAAATATAGGCTTACAATTCACTCAGATCCAATTTATCCTACAAGTTAAAAATGTAATACAAATAATAACTCTACAACTCAGAATTAAAGGAGGGGAGTTGAGAGATTCTTGATGAGTTCTTGGAAGAACTCAGCTGGATTCACCCTGACTTAGCTTTCTTCAAAGCTTCTTGAGTAGAACTGAATAAGACTGAATCCTCTGCAGTTGTTCCTTGACCTCTGCCACTTAAGATCCAGACTGAATCTGAATCCTTCTTCTCAGCCTAGTTCCAAAGGCTGATTTCTTGGATGGAGCCCTCTCTCTCCAACTTCTTAGATCTGCACTTGAACTGCTAGATCTTCTTGTGTTGATACTCTTTGTACCACTATAATAATTACTTCAACAATAATCTGATCAACAACTTCAACAACTCTGAACAACAGTTTCTGTAAACTGTAGGTGCCTATTTATAGGCTTTCTTCATGGTAACCGGCTGGACCGGTCCATAACTGACTTCTGATATCTCTGACAGGTGCTGTAGACCGGCTGGAACGGCAGCTATCAAATCATCCAGTCATTTCTTGAAATTCTCTAACTGTCTGAAAGTGTCGAGACTTTCTGTCTTTAAGTGTCGACACTTATAGACCAAGTGTCGACACATGCTTTGTAAGTGTCGACACAAGTCTACAAGGTGTAGACACATATCCTTGTATGTCTCGACACAGATTCTTCTTCATGTGTCGACACTGAAATTGAGTGTCGACACAAGTACTTGTTCTTCTAGCTTTTGCTGAATTCTTCTATGTGACGACACATCTCCTTTGTGTCGACACATCTTCTTGTGTTGAATCTGTCAAGTGTCGACACTACTTCTTGGTGTCGACACATAGTCTTCTATGTTGAATCTTGCTGAGTGTTGACACAGCTCCTTGTGTCGACACACCTTCTTGTTGTTGAGACTTCAGCTGAGTGTCGACACATTCCCATAGTGTCGACACTTGTACTTAGAATAATTTGTTGTTCTTTCTGTTCTTTGCTAAGTGTCGACACAGCTCCATATGTCGACACTTTCTTCCAGTGTTGAGTCTTCAGCTGTGTGTCGACACATTGTTCTGGGTGTCGACACATACTTCAAATGCTAACTCTTCTGTTAAGTGTCGACATATTGTGCTGGGTGTCGACACTTACTTCAAGTGCTGACTCTTCTGCATAGGGTCGACACATTGTGTTGGGTGTCGACACTTTAACTTAGTCTCTGCAGACTTTTGCTGAGTGTCGACACAGCTCCAAGTGTCGACACTTTCTGGTGTAGACACAGCTTCACTGGGTGTCGACACAGCTCTTTGTGTCGACACTTTCTGTCTGCACTTTTCTTCACTGAGTGTCGACACAGCTCCAAGTGTCGACACCTTCTGTCTGGTGTCGACTCTGCATCCCAGGTGTCGACACAATGACTCCAAGTGTCGACACTGCTTGTCTGGGTGTCTACACAAGCTTTCTTAAGTGTCGACACTTTCCCTCTGGGTGTCGACACATGGACTTAGAAACTTTTTGCTTCAGTCCAGTGATTTCTTAACCTGCACAAGTAACTCAAACATACATCAAATACATTATGATGTATATCATTGAGTTGGGTGAGGCTTCTTCAAATCAGGTACATTTGACCAATGTACCCAACACTCAGCCTTATTTTGAATGCCTACAACTCAGGCTCTTCAGCCTTAAAGCTTCAGGCACACAGCCCAACTCTCAGAGAGCTGCCGCACTCCTACAACTCAACACCCTTTCAGGTACCTACAACTCAGCCTCCTCCAAGGCCTACAACTCAGTGACATACTTGTCACCTATAACTCAGTGACTCTCTAGTCACCTACCTCAGGCACAAGGCCCTACACTCAGGCTGGGAGGACAGCCCTACATCAGATATACACTTAGATCCTAAATATGAGAGCAGCACTCTCCTACCTCAGGCAATTAAACCCTACAGCTTAGATCCGCACTTGGATCCTACATCAATACCCTAATAGGGCACCTACCTCAGTGACTAATTAGTCGCCTACATCTGGCACAAAGTTCCCTACATTCAGATTGAGATAAACTGAATCCTACCAGAAGAGAATACATAATGATTTAAGAAAAATGAAGCAATTGAATCAGAGATAAGTCTCTGAGTCTATTTTGCTGGACTAAGCAGATATCAGTCCAGCACACTTGTTGTAGAAGGAATTAGTCCTCTTCTATAACTAACTCTTCTCAGCTGTACAGATGAGCAGATAACAGCTTGCTGAATGTATGAATTACTTTATCTATTCTGGAAAGAACTATCTTGCTGAGCTTGAAGAGGTTCAACTATCTTCCTTTACTTTCAGGTTGACTCTGCTGCTCTTTAACTTTCAAGCTTGGTGGACAATAAGATGTCTAGCTACCTCTTGATTTCTTTCTATATTTTCTGCGTTAGTTCCTTTTTTTCGTTGAATCTATTTCGTTTGTTACCCTAATACCTTTTTTCCTTTTTATCTGCGTTGATTTGAATCAACGACAAATTTGTATGTAGGCCCAGTCAAGCTTTGGTGAGTCCCACCTTCATTAGAAAAGGATAAGGCTGCTTTCGGCACCATTGCAACTTTCCTGCAACGGCTATATGTAAGTTGACTTTGATGACGTCAGCAATGGTCATCACCATTTGGACTTGAAAAATATTCCAGAAATCCATGAAGCGTTGAGTGAATTTAAGTCACTTAACACCATCTGTCTTGGCTCTCAGCGCTTCTAGACTTGTGAATTTTCTCTAGATTTGACTCAACAGTTCTTTCTCAGCGGTCTCAGAGGTTTCTTCTTTAATAGCTGCGGTATGTCTTTGTCTTAATGCTTTATTCTTATCAGCTAAGACAAGTTTCTGTCTTAGTCGTATCTTCATAGCAGTCTCAGTAATTTTTGCTTCACAGCTGACACTATCTTCTGTCTCAGTGGTTTTCGTCTTAACTATCTCAATGCTTCCTTCTTCATTAGAATATTTGAGTGAACCTGCTTCACACATCACTTCTGCACTTAGAGAAATCCAGCTAGTTTTGTCTCAGCGATCAAGCTAACACATTCTTCTCAGTTGTCTCAGCTATCTCAGCGGTCTCAATGCCATCTAATCAATTATCTCAACTGTCTCAGTGGTCTCAATAGTTTCTTCTCAGCTATCTCAGCGGTCTCAGCGCTCTTTGCCTTAGTCAATTTTTCTGGCTTTAGTTGTGTTCGACGATCTGTGGGTTGAGCTTGACAAACTCTGATCTTCTCAATGGTCTCAGTATTTTTTGCCCTAGTTTATTTTTCTAGCTTTAGCGTGACAAGTGTTGAGCTGAGCTTGACTATCTATAAGCTGAGCTCGACGAATTTCCAACTGAGCTTGACGAACTTCGAGCTGAGATCGACAAATTTTGAGTTTACTACCAAACTCATTTTCTTCACGTGTCCAATCATGGAATTTCTGCTTGCATGAACTAAAGCACACATCAAATACATTATGTGTGTATGTTATTGACCCGTTTGACTTCTTACAAATCTGGGATATTGGGATCAATAGACCCAACATAATTGCAAAACTAAAGGAGCTAAGCAGCTCACTGTTAATCATAGATGATTCATTAAACACAACATTTATAGACTCATCCATAACTTGAGTTTTCAAGTTGTAGAACCTATAGGCTTTTCTATGATTGTTTTACCGAACAAAAATTCCTTCATAGGACTTGGATGCAAACTTTATCAAGTAGACTTCCCCGTATTAAGCACAAAGCACTTGCTTCCAAAGATCCTGAGATAAGTTAGATTTTGTTTTCTGCCTTTCATAATCTCATGTGGAGTCTTCTTGTGATACTTGTTGATAGAAGCTCTATTCAAAACTTGACAATCAGAGTTCACTACCTAAGCCCAGAAGTATTTTGGGAGAGAGGTGTCACTGAGTTATGTCCTGCCAGCTTCTATGAGAGTTCTATTTTTCCTCTCAGCTATACCAATTTGCTGGGGTGTTATTTGAGAATAAAACTCCTGATGAATCTCTTATTCTTCACAAAACTTTGTCATGCCTTCAGATTGAAATTCAGTGTTATGGTCACTCCTGATTTTTACCATAGATCCGTCCTTTTCATTATGAACTTACTTAACAATGGTCAAAAAGGTGCCAAGGGTTTCAGAAATTTTCTTTAGAAAGAACATCCAAGCAAACCTGGAATAGTCATCAACTATTACAAGTGTGTAGACTTTCCTACCTAAACTGTGAAATGGCATAGGTCCAAACAAGTCCATATGTTGGAGGTACAAGCCCCTCTCAGAATCCTTAGCCATAATGCTCTTAAATGATGCTTTTTTGCTTGCATTTTTGGCATGCAGAGCATATGCCCTCTTTGGTGCATCTTAGATTGGGTCCATTGTTGACTAGCCCATCACTGAAGAGCTTGCAAATTATCTTGTAGTTCAAGTGAGCAAGCCTCTAATGCCATTACACACAATAAGATACTTTCTCATTTGATGCCAGACATACTGGTGAGTTTGTACCTAAACATAAGAAGTTTAAACAATAAATATTTCCACTGCTAGTGCCTGTCAATATAACCTCTTGGTCACTTGACCTCTTGATCAGACAATCATCCTTGTGGAAGATAATGACAGCAAAAATCACATATTTGGCTTATGCTAATCAGATTGTGTTGCAAAGCTTCCACATAAGCTACTTTTGTGATGGAGACTGTACCATTGGTGATCATACCATAACACTTGGTGACTCCTCTGTCTTAACCTCCAAAGGTCACCTTAGGTCCATTCTTCACAGGAGTATAATCCTTAAGGTGGCTCCTTGTTCCAGTCGTATGTCTGGAACATCTACCGTCCAAGTAGTATATTAGTATTGTATGCGTACTTGGACTACCCTACAAACACAAATTAGTTCACCTTAGGACCCCAAAAGGGATTGGGTCCATGGTTCAAGTTAGCCTGAAAATGCACATATCTACCTGCAGCAGTCCTAACCGAAAGACTCACCCTTGACCTTTACACACTAGGTTTGTGTCAACCATTTATGGCAAAGTGACCCACTTTACCGCATCACCAACATTCATGAATGTTGTACCTCCTCTTCTGAACAGCCCTTGTGGAGTGCAAACTGTCCATAGCTGTCAATTCAGAAGGGAGAGTTGCATCTTTATTCTTATTTCTTTCAGCAAGAACTAACTGAAGGTGAGTATGCTGGAAGATGTACTTGGCTTATTCTAAGTAGACCCAACAGATGTTATCCTTGCAGCTGACATGGATTTGATGGCTTTAGAAACTACTACGTTAGCCTTACTGACTGACTTCCCCTTGGTCAAGATTTTTGTTGGAGGAGCCTGAGAATGGGCCACTGCCTTATCCTTGAGTGTGGGGGTTGGAGTACCAAATGCAATTATTCCATGATAGTTTATTTGGATTTCCTCACGGGTAGCCTTCAGTGCACTCATATACATGGCATTTCTACTTCTATTGTAAGATACCTTTATATTCTTACAGGAAGAGTTCTCATTTTTCTAGTGACTATACATACTATCTTGGTCATACCTATTGAAAAGTAGGACTACCTTGTGAAAGGTGGTCTGAGGCACTATAGGAGCTTTGCCTTTTCCTTTGGAATGGGTAGCTCTAGAGTTCCACTTGAACCCCAAACCTCTCTTATCCTTTCGGGAGGTGAAGGAGCCAGTAAGTGGCAACACAGTTTTGGGCATAGTGAATTCAACAGCAGTCTTCCTCTCCTTGAGGAGCTTCTCTTCAAGATCTAAGATGATCTTATTCTTATGGCTAATGATCCCAATTTGGATAATTGAGATTGTCTTCCGTTGACTAACTTCCCTCCACATCTGAGCAAGCAAGGGTGCTGACTCAGACTGTCGGGAAGCAGCTTGCTATAGAGAGACAATCTCCTCGACTTGTTTCTTAACAAATCTTTTGCTCTTCTTCAGAGAATCCAGAATTGTGTCATATTTGTAAATCAATTGATTGAAATCATCTTCAAAATCTACTCCATCATCCCTACTGGAGGAAGTGGATGCTTCAGAGTCAGAGTCAGACTCATAGATAGAGGAGGAGATAGGGATTGAGTATACCTCATCAGGAGTAGGTTTAACTTGATAATCTTCTGATATGGACATGAGACTGAACTCCTCATCATCCTTACAGTCATTGTCAATAGAAGATAGTGTGGCCCTTATGCCAGAAAGGTCAACAGGATGTTCAGCCTCTTCTTCAATAGTCATGAGACCAATGTAGGCCTCCTCTTCACCTGAGCCTGAAGAATCAGACTCACTGTCTGATAGGCTAATAGTCTTCTTGGCCAAGAAGTTCTTTTCAACATTCTTTTCCATGTGATGCTTTTTTCTTTAAAACTTCAAGTACTCCTTCCTCTTAATTGGACAGTCAGCAATTATATGCCCACTCTTGTTACAACAGTAGAAAATAACATTAGTCTTAACATATTTGTTCTGTTTGGAGTTACACCTTTCCCCAGAGGGGTCTTTTATATACTTGTCCTTGCTGGGAAAGGGCTTCCTTGATGAGGAGTGGTGTCAACTAATCACAAAGTGAATAAAAATCGAACTAGCAATCCAACGAGGCAAGTATTCATATCGAAATGCAACTAGAGGACACAAGTGTCGTATTAAAATCCGAGAACCGTTGAGTAATATTAATCACACGAAAACTATTATCTTATCGAAGATTTTTTAAGGGTTTAATAGAAATCTAAATGTGATTAGGAAAAGAAATATTATGCTAGAAAGAGAAATGCTTGTGGTTAAATAGAAAGCTACTAAAAGCGATTACAACAAGGGGTTGAGACGATGATAAAGAAAAGCACTCGATGGAGAAACACCTCAGCTAAAGTTGACTAAAAAAATGCGATAATAAACCCTAACTTAATAAGGTAAAAGACCTTGACCATGGAGTTTCCATAAGCATGAACACGCTTCTCTCGAAGCCATGCCCACCAGAGTTTAGGAAGGTCCAACCGAACTCTCTTCCAAATCGGAGACCTAAAGCTCGCTTTACGTTATGAACCCCTCTATTGGATTTCACTCTAATCAGGGAGATTTAACGTCAGCCTCTCTCGAGGGGTGCATGCAACTCTATTTAATCTTGAGTGTTCATTTCAAAGTTCGAGCCACTCAGCTAGCTAAGAATGTAAACGAATATGGAAATTATATATCGATGATATAACTCCAAACAAGATTAATCAAGAGTAAATAAAGGTCTAAACCCTAAAAAGAAAAAGAAAAATAGAGCATCATAACTTAATCAACTCGAACCTCGGATCATCAAGACCGAGTACAAGTGCTGGAAATGAAAACTAGTTTAGTATTAACACTAAGCTACTAAAGCAATTAAAGAAGAAGTAAAGTAAGCTAGATTAGAAAGCTTAAAATAAGAAAGTGGGAGAAGAGAAGCATGGAAATCTACTAGAAAACAAAAGGACAGCACCTCTCCTCTCACTCCAAAACTATATCTGGACTCAAGGGGGATGGGTTGAATTTATAGAAAATCTTGCGGGTTGGTCACGCCCCCTATCACGCCCATGTAGGGAGTGTCAGGGGGAGTGTCATGTGCGGGGAAGACTTCGGGAGCTGAATTCTGACGGGAATCATCATTTCTTTTGTGCATCAGTGGACACGCCCAAGTATACGCCCGTGTAGGGGGTCGTGTCAGGCACGTCAAGCTTCAATCGTCTGTCGGAAATCCATTAAACTCCAGAAATCGTGGAACATGCCCATGGACACAGCAGTATAGGTGGGCGTGTCAGTACTTTTGATGTGTGGCGATGGGAAATCCTTAAATGCGACAATAGGTTTCGGGAAGAGGGAAACACGCCCCGTGACACGCCCAAGGAGGGCGTGGTAGGGGGCGTGTCAGGGGGTTTTGGTTCTAGGCAGCAAGCATCGTCGGGATCGGGTTACACGCCCGGTGACATGCCTAGGGAGGGCGTTTAAGGGGGGCGTGTAAGGTCATTTTTTTCTGAAATCTAAGAAAACCTGCAAAAATAAAAGAAAACATTAGTGGCAACAAAATATATAAAAGGGGGTCAATATAAAACTATACAAACATGATTTGTACATAAAAAAACCAAAAATACCCTAATAGTTTAGACTATAAAATGACCTATCAAATTCCCCCAATCTTAAGCTTTGCTTGTCCCAAAGTAAAGATAAACAAACTAGCTAACATAAAATTAACTAATCAGGAAGATTTCTAATTAAGCTAACACTTTTACTGCCGAAAATAAATCATCCAAAATTTTAACAATTTTTTTTAAAAATAAATTTAAGCAAAGCAAGAAAATGAAAAACATGGATTGAGTCGTTACTAGATCCAAGGGACACATTATAACTATATCAATCAAATAACAAAAATCTAAATTTAAATCAAAAACTATATTATTTTACTTTCCTTCTTTACTTAGGTAATAAATAAAAAATAAAAGCATGAATCAAAAGGACTTATTAGGACTGAAACGTTTAGTTTAGGAATATAATTAGGAATGTCAAAGATAAACATGATGGCTTAAAATCACACTAAACAAAAATAAAAAGATTTCAAAAAAAAAATTTATCTTAAATAAACTAGTTTTCTTTATTTTTTTTCATTTTCTTTGCTTTCCTTTTTATATTTTTCTTTCTTTTTTTCAAAATAAAATAAAAGCCATAAATAATTTTCTTTCATTTTGAAATTGGGCAAAAAAATAAATACATCTTTTGAGCTTACTTTTTTCAAAAATAATTCTCCAAAAATAAAACAAAAATAACTCTATCATAATCATGAAATTTTTTGATGAAACTCAACAAGGCTAGTGTGATTAGATAGGTTGAAATATTTAAGCTTTGGTGAAAATGAAATGACAAGTGGAGCTGCCAAATGGAATGGGAAAAAGACTCAAAAGTGGCTAACTAGGGAAAAATTTTAGGTTGGCAAGAAGGCTCAAACGAAAACAAAAATAGCCTAAATCATTTTCATGCTTTTAAATTTTATCTAAAACATAGTTTTGAAAAATTTGAAAATGCAAGTCCTAGATTATAAAAGAAGGCTAATGAAATTATCTTGAAAATAGAAATAATAGGCGCCTTGGATCGTTCACATCTACTATGGCAATCAAAAGTTGACATTACAAAAATTATCCAAAAACAAAAAGGAAAATAGTGGATGCAATATTTTCGAGAAAGTAATGGAAATAAAAAACAAAAACCATAATAAAAATGCAAGTTTTAGAAAAATGATTCATGTTAACATGCTACCGTGAATTAGAACACGACAAGACCAACATTTTACTTGTGAAACATAATTAAAGAGAACGATTAGAAAGATTATAATTGGCTAAGTTATTTATATGGAATTTTGAGAGAAACAAAACAAAATCAAGGGGTACTATTGAAATACCAACATCAGTTTAAACTAAATAACACACACACACACACACACACACACACATATATATATATATATATATTATTATGTAAAGCAATATAGGTATTTGGAGGCACAGCATAGAACAAACAAGAGCCATTGGATCATGAGAGATAGCATGAGATAAGGAAAGAGAGTTGGGAGAGAGATAGTGGAGGGAGAGAGAGAAAGAGAGAGAGAGAGGGGAAGAGAGAGAGAGAGAGAAAAAGGGAGAGAGAGAAACAGAGAGAGATGGGGAAGGGAGAGGAGAAAGGGGGAGGAGAGAGGGAGAGAGAAAGGGAGAGAGATGGGGGAGAAAGAGAAAGAAGAGGGAGAGAAAGATTATGTGAAATTAATATTTTTACGACAAAACATAATTTTTTAGATAAAATAAAAATTGTAATATTGATTTATATTTTTTTACGGTCATTTTGAGTACTCATATGCATATATTGTGGGCACTGCCCGTCTAGATGTGGGTGCATCCCGATTTGATACAGCTGTATCACTCTTTGATGCAGACGTAGCCCGCAACAACGCATCGAGCATGGGAAAAGTTCGTTCGGAGGCGGGCGAAGCCCGCGTTCATACGGCCGAAGGCCGCCCGAGGGCATCGAGCACGGGAGTAGCCCGTGCGAAGATGCTCGTATATATATAAATATAAATATATATATATATATATATTATTTTGAAATATTCTCTTTTTTTGTATTTTTGTGATATTCCATTTTTTTGGATTTTTAAAATATTCTATTTTTAAAAGAAAAAAAATAAAGACAAGAGAAGGAGAAAATCCTCCCCCAAGCTTAAAGTAGACATTATCCTCAATGGAGAAAGGAGGGGTATGAGAGAGAGAGAGAAAAATTAAAACATAAATAAAAGTACAGAATTAAAAAACAGGTACTTCCACGGATTTATGCGCCGCGGATGTTGATTGATGTCGCTCCCCCATCCTTGCATTCTGGATCTTCATGAAATGTCTTCTTTGGACTTTGTCATGGATTCAATAGCGTTGGAGCAGGTGATCGCAGAAGCTTCAGCTTGTCGGAGACGTCCGGCGTAAAAAGTGTAAAATAAAGAAAACAAAAAAAATAACTTGGGTTGCCTCCCAAGAGCGTCGTTTGTTTAAAAATGTCATTTGAGCTCGACGCAACAAAATAATATTCTCCAAAATAATAACTGAAGTTTTTAACAAAAATAAAAAGTCTCAAGTTAGTTTAAAGTTCATGCAGAATAAAATTAATACAGTTTGACTGACATCACCACTGAAATAAAGTTTAAGACGTTGACCATTCATTTTGAACTCACCATTATCAGGATGTGAAATTAAAATAGTGTCATACAAAAAAACATCTTTAACGATAAACGGCCCAAACCATTGTGATTTTAACTTGCCCGGAAATAAACGTAAACGTGAAATATACAAAAGAACTTGGTAGGCCGTCTTGAAGGTTTTTGGGTGCCTTAAGTGTTTGTCGTGTAAACGTTTCGTCCGCTCTTCATAGAATTTGTTATTTTCGTAAGCGAAGAGTGCCACTCATCGAGCTCGTTAAGTTGAAATTTTTTTAAGGTCTCCAACAGAGTGTGGATCGAAATTTAAAAACCTTAAGGCCCAAAAAGTGCAGTGTTATAATTCTACGGGTAAATGACATGATTTTCCATAGACCAACAGATATGGCGTACAACCGATGGCGGTTTTGTACGCAGTACGGTAGGCCCATAGAGCATCGTCTAATTTGGTGGACCAATCTTTTTTAGAGGTGGATACAGTCTTTTCTAAAATTGTTTTAAGCTCTATGTTCACTACTTTGACTTGTTCATTAGTTTGGGGGTGGTAGGCAGTTGAAAGCTTATATGTAATGTCAAATTTAATAAGAATTTTCGAAAACTGCGCGTTACAAAAATGCGAACCCCTATCGTTAACGATGGCTCGTGGCATATCGAATCGAGAAAAATAATTTTTTCGAAAACGTAATTACGACTCGGGAGTCGTTAGTAGGAAAAGCTTGGGTTTCAGCCCATCGTGAAACATAATCAACAACAACTAAAATATATTTATTCCCGAAGCTAGAAGGAAGGGGGCCGCTAAATCAATTCCCTAGAGGTCGAAAACATTACACTCAAGGAAAACATTTTGCGGCATTTCATTTTTATTAGAAATATTTTCCCACCGTTGTCAACTATCAGACCTACTCACAAAGGCTTGCACGTCTTTAAACATGCTAAGGTAGTAAAAACCGGTGCAAAGCACTTTGTGGGCGGTGCGAGCAGCAGGATAGTGACCACCATTCGGTCCTTCGTGCAACTGTTTAAAAATATCTAATCCTTCTTCAAAAAAGACACATCTCCTTATCACTTGGTCTGCACAGACTCGGAAAAGATGTGTGTCCTCCCAAAATTAGTTCTTCAACTTAGAAAAGAGTTTCTTCTTTTGCTGAGAGGAGGACTCTTTTGGGAGGACACGAGCCACTAAATAGTTGGCAATGAGTGCAAACCAAGGAGAGGGGGATGTGTTAATTAAAAGCAGCTTCTCATCGGGGAAGAAATCATTAAAAGGTTTTTCATCTAATTTTTTTATATAAGGATTATCTTATCGTGAGAGATGGTCGGCGGCCAAATTCTCTCCACCTCGCATATCACGGATTTCTAAGTCAAACTTCTGGAGGAGTAAGATATAACAACCCCATCCGTTCATATGGTATATACTAGAAGGTCCGGTCGGGGCCCCACAACATATATCACAAAATAGGCGGTGAAGGTATGGGATGATACCAGACTAGCGTAGCACACCTTAACATATTGCATTCTAGCGGAAGCCTATACTAATACTTGAACTCCACACTTGAATGTCCAACAAGGCAAGTATACGTATCGAAATGCAGCTAGGGGACATGATGAGTACCGTTTATATAGGGTTTTGCGGCCTCAACTGGGCTGGTTTTCTTGACTTTGTACTTCACTTTTTAGGTTATTTTCATTGATATTTTTTTCCAACGGCATTTCACATTTAGTGCACTTTTCTAGCCCGTGGGTGCGCAATTGCGCATTTGATTGCTGGGGGTATGCACTTGGTGCTCCCCAGGGCTCGTTCCAGTAGTTTCTATTGCATTTTGTTGATTGCTGGAGGGTCCTCCTCTGTGAGTTTATATTTTGTGCAGGTGGTGCGTTTTCCCCCAATGCAGGAATTCTGTTTCAAGGGAAATGCACGATCATGCGTTTATTTCACGCACGGTTTGCGTAAAATCGTGTGTTGTAGTCGGCTGGAAAAATGTCGAGTTGAGCTCGATGAATTTCCTCTCGCACGATTGACTCACGGTTTCTTCGAAACCGTGCGCGAAGGTAATGCACGGATTTCCTATAGCTTCTCAGTTTATTTCGTTTTATGGCTAATCGTGCGTGTTGTTCACGCACGGGAGGCTACGCCGGTACGCGAGTAAAATGCACAGTTTTCCTCTATGTTTCTATTTTCTAGCACTCTGTCGCTACCCGTGCGATGTTGTTCAAGCACGGGCGGAATCGCCCGTGCGCGAAGGAAACATACGGGTCAACGCTTCTTCTTCCTCAGGCATTTTTTTGGATATAATTATCACACAGTTCACGCACGGTCGTGCACCAGACAGTGCGTGACCATTTTTTCTGACTTTTCCAATTTAAGCCGTAGATTTCTTCTGGACCGAACATCTCCGTTTTCCCCCGCCATTTCCGCCCATTTGAGCGGGAACTCGTTCCTCCAGCCGTCATTTTCTCTCTCCGCCTTGGATGTTTGATCCAGCCACCCATTCTCCTCTCAAGAGCTGGCAAAAGCTTTGTCTCCGACCGACATCGCCATTGCCGACCTCCAAGCTACTGTTTGAGTTCTTAGTTGCAGAACTAATGAAGTATTTTGCTCTGATCCGAATTAGCAACCACAAAATGAAGAAGATGGGTGTGAAGAAGGAAGTGATAGCCCTTCGGGATTCCGGATACCTTCCAAAGACAGAGCTAGGATGAGGATCGACAAACCTTGCTTCGGGCCGTGAATCTTGGAGAGCCTTCGAGTGCTTGGTTGTGTTTCTTCCCCTCTTTTCTTGGATTTGCTTTAACCTGAACTTATGCTAGTATGCTTGAGGTTTTGTTGGGTCCGGCGTTCCTTCACTTGACCCGTGGCGCTCTTCTACTTATTTAAGAAATTAAGTAGTACCCATTCCAACAGTCCGGGCTTTTGGTGCAGTTGGGTATGCGCTTGATCCATCAATTGGTATCAGAGCAGGTCACGGGTTCAAGACCGGGGGAGCGCTATTAAATCCTGATTTTTCCTTTCTACCTATGTGGGTCCAGCGAGTTAGGCAACTGTGGACATGTGGTAACCCCATCTCTGAGCCGTGCAACCGTGGACATGTGTAACCCCATCTCTGAGCCATGCAACCATGGACATGTGGTAACCCCACCTCTGAGCTGTGTGCGCCATGTGGTAACCCCACCTCTGAGCCATGTGGGCCATGTGGTAACTCCACCTCTGAGCCGACGGGTTGTGCTGGACGCCGGGGGGGGGATTGTTGGGTCCGGCGTTCCTTCTCTTGACCCGTGGCGCTCTTCTACTTATTTAAGAAATTAAGTAGCACCCTATCCAACAGTCCGGGCTTTTGGTACAGTTGGGTATGTGCTTGATCCTTCAGGTTTAATAACCATGTTTTGCTCAAGTTCTTGTTATGGTTTTGTGTGGTAATTTCTTGATCATGATGTGTGTTGATGAGCTTTATATTTGTTAGAGAAAGTTGTGTTTGAGCCATTCTAGTGACTGCTAGAAGCGCGCTTTGCGAAGAGGTGTTTACGACCCTCGATAGTTTGTTCGTCTCCGCTATTACTCTTTGAGTAATTCACCCTGACGACGCGGTGACAGCAACCCGCACTAGAGTAATGCTTCTTAGTGTATGAAACACAAAATCAAACCACTTGTCTTTACTTAGCACTTTTATTCATTACTCTGAAAGCAGAATCCATGCTCCCTACTTGCACTCTGCGTGAGATCGATACTTGGGGAAGCTACTCCTCCCTTTTATTACTTGGCCGTGAACGGTAATCTTACCGCCAGCGCATCAAGTTTTTGGCGCCGTTGCTGGGGAGTGCAACTGTTGTGTGGATTTTGATTCTTTTGGGAAAAGTTTGTGAGTGTTTTGGTGTTTTTATTGTTTTCTTTTTGTGAGTGTTGTATGACAGATATGAACCATAGTGGAAGGGGCAAAGATTTGGGTGTTGATCCTGAGACTGCATGAGTAAGGAGAGCTCACTTGCATGCTGCTGTAGCTGCGGGAAGGATGGATGACTTGGGCCATTTGGGAAATGGCCAAGGGGAACAAATAGTGGAGAACCAGGATGTGGCCCAGCCTCGCATTAGGACAATGCTGGATTTCACTACCCTTATAGTGGGGGTGTTTATCCATGGTTCGGGCCAGCCATAGAAAATAATCATTTTGAGATCAACCTTGCGATTTTGAATATGATTAGAAACAATACACAGTACTCGGGTCTAACAAGCGAGGATCCTCAGCTATATTTGGCTCAGTTTTCTGAGATATGTGGTACTTTCCTCTATGCGGGCATTGCGGATGAATTTGTGAAACTAAAGTGGTTCCCTTTTTCAATAAGTGATAGGGCCAAGACGTGGCTACATACGATTGCGGCTGACACCGCTGCCACCTGGGAAGCTTTATCTTCCAAGTTTTTGGCTAAGTTTCATCATGTTGATAAAATTGTTAATGCTCTCAGGGAAATAGCCACATTCAGACAGCTGGATCACGAAACTCTTTCTGAGGCGTGGGAGAGATTTGCCGACCTGCAGCGTCCTTGTCCTCAACACGGCTGTGAGCCTTGGAATTTGGTGGGAATATTTTATTTCGCCATTGAGCCAAATTTCAGGAAAATGATTGATGCGGCGGCGGGTGGCACGATCATGAACTTATCTATTGAGGAAGCGTTGAGACTCCTTAAAGACACGGCCTCTGACAGAACGTACTGGACAACAGGCAGGAATGCTCCTAGAGGGTCGAGAAATTTGTTTGATGTAAATGCGGTGGGGCTGCATGCCGAATTGAGCCATCCTGCCTTAGATGGGAAGATGATGTTGCCACGATCGACCCCACCGCCTGCCCCTGTGATGTGAATATCATGCAAGGGTTGTGGTAACTCTGGCCACCACGCTTATGACTACCCCGCAGGCGAGCTGTTTACTGACCAGGCAGGTATGGCTGGTGAAGAAAATGTTAATTTTACAAATAATCAAAATCGTGTTGTGCCTTACAATAATGCCTATAACCCTAACGTGATAAACCATCCTAATTTCTCGTGGAACCAAAACGCGCCTGGTCAAAGATAGTAGGGGGGCCAGCATCAATTCGATGCTCAGGCTTCTAGTAGCCAGCTGCGACCGTCTCAGCCGGGTTATAATCAGAATTTGCAAGGGATGCGTAAGAGCGCATTAGAGGAGATGATGGAAAAGTTTGTTGAAATGGCCAAGTCGAATATGGCTACTCAAACTGCTTCCATGAGGAATTTGGAAACGCAATTGGGACAATTGGCCCGCATATTTTCTGAGCACACTGTCGACACTCTTCCTAGCGATACGGAGAATAATCCTCGTGAGTAGGGGAAGAGTTTTGTGGATGTGGGGGAATGTAATGCCCGTGAAATGACTGTTAAATGTGAGATTAATGCCATAGAAACTCTAGCGCTATATGATTTTGGTTCATCTTGCAACATTCCTGCTTTGCAAGATGTTGAAAAGATGAAATTGAATATCGAATCTGATGGAAGGAAATCCTTAATGCTAGCTGATGGATCTATGGTTGAGACCAATGGAGAGGTGAAGGGTGTAGAAGTGGTTTTGAATGAGGCGGCTGTCTTCACAGACTTTCAGGTGCTTGGACCCAGGGGTAACACGTCAAAACCCATCCTTGGGGTCCCCTTCCTTAAATCCAGTGAGGCGAAGTTGCATTTTGATGCTAGTGGCGTCACTGTTGCGCTCAAAGTTAATGCACCTTTACCATCTTCGCCTCCTCAATTAATTTTGGTTGACCTCGTAAAACTAGCGAACTTAACTATCGTGTCATCTAATGATGTTTCTAGTGGTGTTAAGGCAGATTTTCAATCGACGGTACAAGAACAGGTTGAGGAAGTTTTTGAAACGCCAATGACAACTAAAGGGAAAGAAGTGACACATGTCCTTGATGTGATGCATGATGCTGCTGAAAAGATGGATTTTCTATGCACGCCAGATGTGGGCATCCAAAATTTCAAATTAAAAACTGCAATTTGTTTAGCCAAAGTCTGTAAAACTATGAAACAGGTAACATGGGCTGATCTTTCACCCACAGCGGGTGAAGAAAGGATGCC
This sequence comes from Platanthera guangdongensis, assembly GCA_039583875.1. Classification (NCBI taxonomy): domain Eukaryota; kingdom Viridiplantae; phylum Streptophyta; class Magnoliopsida; order Asparagales; family Orchidaceae; genus Platanthera; species Platanthera guangdongensis. The sequence continues at coordinate 118,788,800 of CM077147.1, read as the reverse complement.
CCCGATTTTGGATGTTAATCTAGCTGCTGAAGAGCTGGGTGTGACCTTACCGCCCTGACGCTCCTCTTATGTGGAATTAAAATGAAAGGAGTTGCTTCTGCACAATGCGCAGAGTTTTTACCATAGGCGTAGGATGGAGGAGGATAGGAGCAGGGGAGACTTGTTTTCCTTGGGCCCTAAAGCTCTCCCCTCTTCCTCATCTTGTGTTTCTGGGGGGATCTATCACAAATCAGCATTTAGCTGAAAAGTGAGGGATCTCCATGGCCAACTTCATTTGTCTTGTTGCTGCTAGCAATTTTATTTGCTTAATGTTGTGTGTGACTCTGAATTTTCTTTCTCTGCATATTAAACTTTTGCTACCTGAACATTGTATAAAACTGTTAATACATGTATTTGGTCCATCTTAAGGACGGTAAAGAAAAGGGCTTTTGGGAGACAATCCAATTTTGATACGTTAAATTTGTTTGTTTAGCTTTTTGAGTGTGCAGGCCTATTATTTGCTTGGTTGGATATGTGCTTCTTGTAGGTGATTTTGTCTGGGTCGTTGGCTTATTGATCAAGTTTAAAGCTAATCTTCTGGTATGCTCATCTTCTGAGCATTGGGTAACTTGTCCCCTTATCTCATTTTGATTTTAGCTTCAATATATTTTGTTGTGCTTCTTAGCTTAAGTCTGGGGGAGAGCTTTTCGAAGTTACCTTTGCACGTGCACTTCATTTGCATACCAGTAGCTATTTTTAATTTATTTTTTTAGTTCATTGCATTGCGCATCGTTGCACCCACATGAGCGCGTCCTTACTTTTTTGCGTACGACGAGTCAAACTTGTTTCTTTCGTTAGATTTAGGAAAATTAACTTGCTAACATAGGATTATGAGACGGGGTAAAATGTTGACCTTGATCTGCTCCTAGTCGAGTGCTCCCATCTCGTGTAGAAATTAGAGTAGAATTAATTTTTTTGCATGCTTCTAGTTTTATATTTTTCTGATTGCGTGAATTCTTTTTATTCTACTCAAAAATTGCTGAATCCGGTGTGAATCTGATGGTAGCTTAGGGATGTGTGTAGACATCCATTAGATTCGTATTGCTCGAGTCGGGAGGATGAATAGTCTCTCTCGTTGGCTAAGAACTTGCCCCAAGCTACTCTCGAAGCATCGGTGCATATTTAGGTAAGCGTGCGCATGATATAGGCCATCATTTTGGCCAGGTTGAGCTTTGTACCAGTTCCTAACATCTTATCCTCGCTAGCCCCGTTGTGCCTACCCCTCCTTTGATTCAGCTCCACTTTTATTTCACCAAATCCTAGTAACCGACCCTAGTCGCACACCCAAGTCTAGCTTTACTGTTTTCTAATTCTAGGATGGGGGTGTTGATGCGGTGTTGTTCTTTGTGAAACATGTGGTTGTGCTCCCATGAATTTATTTGCTGGAATTGTGTAAAAGGAAAAGAAGAATTAAGAAGAAAATTTATAAAAAGAAAATTTGAATAAGAAAGAAAAAGAGAAAGAAAAGTATAACTAAAAATCTGATTTGAGTTGATATATTTTTTGGAGTAGGTGGTACGCACACCCGTATGCATGTTATTATTAGTAGTAAAGCTGAGAAATATACTTCAAATGGAAGATAATGCTTGTTTGTTGTTAAGGATGTAGCAAAAGGATATATGCTTGGAGTTGTGGGTAGCGAATAAACTCTTTTTGTGCTAGCTCAGTTGGGTTTAGTGCATAGCCTTCATTTTTATCCTAGATTACCTCGCCTTAACCCAATCCCCATTACTACCCGAAGTCCTACGGACTCACGCTTAAGGCAAACTAGTGTCGTGGAGAGAGTGCGAACGGCAAGCATATGGTCACCGACATTGGTGGATTCCTTTGGAGGTTGTCCCGAATCCTGATCTTTGGCAATACTCGCCTTAGCGGTTAGTCTATTTTCTCCCTACGTGTGACCGGAGGATTCACCGCGATTCTGTTTTTGAGTAGTCATAGAATTTTTGTTACGCAGACTGAAAAGTATAAATTATTTTATATGCTTATAAATTTTCTCTACTATATTTTTACGTCCACGCGCGTGCAACTTCGCATGGTACTCCGGATCATAATTAATGTGTTAGTTAGTTCTTTTTCTAGTCTGCAAGGATCTTATTTGCTCGGGACGCATAAATAGATAAGTCTGGGGGTGTGATGAGTCCCGTTTATATAGGGTTTTGCAGACTCATATGGGTTGGTTTTCATGACTTTGCACTTCACTTTTCGGTTCTTTTCATAGATATTTCGCTCCTACTGTATTTTACATTTAGTGCACTTTTCTAACCCGTGGGTGCGCAATTGCGCATTCGATTGATGGGGTATCCACTTGGTGCTCCCCAGCGCTCATTCCAGTAGTTTTTATTGCATTTTGTTGATTGCGGGTGGGTCCTCCTTTGTGAGTTTATATTTTGTGCAGGTGGTGCATTTTCCCCCAAGGCAGGAATTCTGTCTCAAGGGAAACGCACGGTCGTGGGTTTATTTCACGCACGGTTTGCGTGAAATTATGCGTTGCAGTCGGCTGGAAGAACGTCGAGCTGAGCTCGACAAATTTCCTCTCACACGGTTCACGCACGGTCGTACGCCAGACCATGCGTGACCATTTTTCTGACTTTTCCTATTTAAGCCGCAGATTTTTTCTGGACCGAACATCTCCGTTTTCCACCGCCATTTCCGCCCCTTTGAGCGGGAACTCGTCCTTCCAGCCGCCATTTTCTCTCTCCACATTGGAGGGTTGATCCGACCACCCATTCTCCTCCAAAGAGCTTGCAAAAGCTTTGTCTCTAACCTACATCGCCATTGCCGACCTCCAAGCTACTGTTTGAGTTCTTAGTTGCAGAACTTGTGAAGTATTTCGCTATAATCCGAATTAGCAACCACAACACGAAGAAGACAGGTGTGAAGAAGGAAGTGACAGCCCTTCGAGATCCTGAATACCTTCCAAAGACAGAGCTAGGATAAGGATCGACAACCCTTGCTTCCGGCCGTGAATCTTGGAGAGCCTTCGAGTGCTTGGTTGTGTTTCTTCTCCTCTATTATTGGATTTGCTTTAACCTGAACTTATGCTAGTATGCTTGATGTTTAATAACCATGTTTTGCTCAAGGTCTTGCTATGGTTTTGTGTGGTGATTTCTTGATCATTATGTATGTTGATGGGCTCTATATTTGTTATAGAAAGTTGTGTTTGAGCCGTTCTAGCAACTACTAGAAGCGCACGTTGCGAAGAGGTGTTTACGACCCATGATAGTTTGTTCGTCTATGCTATTACTCTTTGTAGTAATTCACCCTAGCCACGCGGTGACGGCAACCCGCACTAGATTAATGCTGCTTAGTGTAGGAAACACAAAATCAAACCTCTTATTTTTACTTAGCACTTTCACTCATTTCTCTGAAAGCAGAATCCATGCTCCCTACTTGCAATCCGCGTGAGATCGATACTTGGAGAAGCTACTCCTCCCTTTTATTACTTGGCCATGAACGATAATCTAACCTCTAGCGCATCAGGACACATGTGTCGTATTAAAATACTGGAACTGTTGAGCAATCTTACTCACACAAAAACTATTATCTTATTGAAGATTTTTTAATGGTTTAACAGAAAGCTAAATACGATTAGGAAAAGAAATATAATGCTATAAAGTGAAATGCTTGCGGTTAAAAAGAATGCAACTAAAAGTGATTACAACAAGGGGTTGAGATGATGATAAAGAAAAGTACTCGACCGAGAATCACCTCGGCTAAAGTTGATTTAAAAAATGCGACAATAAACCCTAACTTAATAAGGTAAAAGACTTTGACCATGGTGGTTCCATAAGCATGAACATGCGTCTCTGAAGCCGTGCCCACCTGAGTTTAGGAAAGTCCAACCGAACTCTCGTCCAAATCGGAGACCTAAAGCTCGCTTTACGCTATGAAACCCTCTATTGGATTTCACTCCAATCTCGGAGATTTAACATCCGCCTCTCTCGAAGGGTGCGTGCAACTCTCTTTACTCTTGAGTGTTCATTTCAAACTACCCTCTTGGCTAGCTAAGAATGAAAACGAATACGGAAATTATATATCAATGATATAACTCCAAACAAGATTAATTAAGAGTAAATAAAGGTCTAAACCCTAAAAAGAAAAAGTAAACTAGAGCATCATACCTTAATCAACTCGAACCTCGGATCATCAAGACCGAGAACAAGGAGGATTAGTTACTCATGTCGAAGTGGAGGAAGAGAGATGAATAGAAGTGCATTAAGAAAACAAGAAAAGGCACACTTTTATTAATGTAAGAGAATAGCTAGAACCTGAAATAAAAAGATTACAAGTGCTGGAAATGAAAACTAGGCTAGCATTAACACTAAGCTACTAAAGCTATTACAAAAGCTATTACAAAAGGAGTAAACTAAGCTAGATTAGAAAGCTTAAAATTAGAAAGGGGGAGAAGAGAAGCATGGAAATCTACTAGAAAACAAAAGGGCAGCACCTCCCCTCTCACTACAAAACTATATTTGGACATAAGGGGGAGGGTCTGAATTTATAGAAAATCTTGTGGGTTGGTCACGCCCCACTATCACGCCCGGCTAGGGCTTGTTAGGGGGCATGTCATGTATTGAGAATACTTCGGGAGCTGAATTCTGACGGGAATCATCATTTCTTTTGTACATCGGTGGACACACCCAAGTACACGCTGGTTTTGGGGGGGAGTGTCAGGCTTGTCAAGCTTTAATCATCGGTCGAAAATCCATCAAACGCCGGAAATCGCGAAACACTCCAATGGAAACGCTCATGTAGTGGGGGGGGGGCGTGTTAGTACTGTTGACATGTGGCGAAGGGAATCCTTAAATGCGGCATTAGGTTTCAGGAAGAGGGCGACACGCCCGGTGACATGCTAATGGAGGGCGTGTCAGGGGTGCGTGTCAGGGGGTTTGGGTTCTAGGCAGCAAGCATCCTCGGGATCGGGTTACACGCCCGGTGACACGCTCAGGGAGGGTGTGTAACGGGGGCATGGAAGGTCATTTTTTTTTAGAAATCAGAGAAAAATTACAAAAATAAAAGAAAACATTAGTGGCAACAAAATATCAAAAAGGGGTCAATATAAAACTATACAAACATGATTTGTACGTAAAAAATCCTAAAAATACCCTAATAGTTTAGACTACAAAATGAACTATCAAGGAGCTGGAAATGCACTAAATTTTCCACTGTCTCCTTCTGCTTAGTGTAACGCCCTCACTCGTCACATGGACTATAATGATGGGTCCGGCCGGGGCCCCACGTCATATTTCATAAACAAGCATTGGAATTACGTGTGTAAATAAAAATCTACTCGTACCCTAACTCAAAACATTGTAGCACAACATTTTATGTTGGATGAACTCAGCTCAATGAATGTCCACTATATGCAAACTTCACATTTATATATCAAAATCAGGAATGTATACAACACACACACCCTTGGCCTTAAGGCCTTATAGGTTCCTCTTTACACATGTATAGTTTCATACATCAGCACGCAGGCTGGCCACACATGAAATCCAACCACGCTTTGCACGGCCTTCAAGAGCCTTTAGCAGTAATCCGTCATTCCGCACAAGTCAGTTCCAGCATCAACACCTGCAATTCGATGTCCACCCAAGAGCTGCAAACAAAGTAATGGTCAACATTAGCTGACCAATTATAATGACCATACCCCTTACCCGGGGCTATGGTTCCTTCCCTGTATGCATTGCCATAACAATCTCTATCAATCTACCAATCCCAACCATATCACAAACGCCGGTATCCACCAGACGCTCCGTGCACTCAGGGCACCTTATTGGTGTACCGGATATTCCAATCGTACACCGCCGATTAGAGGTTCTCCACTTGTTGGTTGGTCGCTTCCATCATAGTCCACCAATCCCGAAGGTTGGCGACATTCCGTCCATACCACTCAGAGGAACTACCTCACAGTGTCCACAAACAACCAGATCAGATCGACCCACCCAAGTGGTGTAGCAAGATAGGATTATCGATGCTCCCTAGGCATTACCACCAATCGACCCCTCACCTATTTCCAATCGACCCACCCCTATAGTGCAGCAAGCTGGGTTTAACTCAGCTCCCCAAGCATTGCCACCAATCGATCCCTCATCTATTCAGATCAACCCACCCTAGTGGTATAGCTGGCCGGGTTTATCCCGTGCTCCCCAGACATGCTACCAATTGATCTCTCATCACAACCAGGAGCTTACACAATGCATCCATACATTCATAAGCACATCCATACATCCATCCAACAAAGCATAAACCTTTCATATCATCAAATCCATGGAGTCTTCTCTGGTTTACCCATAATCATCACCAATCAAACTACCCGTCGAGATGGGCTTCACACAACATTCCTATGTCGTACTCCACACTTCCAGCTCTAGATGCAAACTCAACCAAGGAATCGCTTGAGATATCCACCTCTTGGTGGAGGATTCCATGCACATTCATAAAGAAAGGACTTCGATGTCCAAGAAGGAGATCGTTACCCTTGAAGATCGCTTCAGCGCCATGAAGTAGCCGGATGGAAATCACCGCCTCGGTTTGCCTTCACGAATCCGATCTCGGATCTTCACTCCGTACTACGCAGCTCCTCCAGCAGCTGGTTTTTCCCTCCTCCTTTCCTTCCATTGCTCTCTCTATCTCTCTCTTAAGAGAAGAAGAATAAGAATGAAGATGAGGGAATAAATCCTCATTCTTGGCCTTATATCTACATAGAAACTGCTTGGACACTTGGCTCCAGGATATGGAAACAAATGGCTCAGATTGGCCCAAAAATAGGCTGAAAACGGCATGACACGCCCTGTATCACGCCCGTGTCACAGGCCGTGTCACTTAAGCGGTAGGCAACTGACTCAAATCCAACCAGTACACGGTTGTGTGACACGCCTGTGTCACACCCTACATGGCCGTGTCATGGTCTACATGCCCGTGTCCAATAGCCGTGTACTTCACACAGCACAATCTCCACTTCACTCGAGCGGGACATGGCCATGGGACACGCCCGTGTCCCATGCCGTGTACCCTAGGACACACCCATATCTAGCAACACATGCATTCCTCACTGAAACCTGCAAAGGACACGCCATGTGACACGCCCGTGTACTCCCCACTCGACCATCGTCGAGCGCAGTTCGTCGACCAGAGGGGGACATGCCCTCTGACACACGCGTGTCACACTATACACGCCAATATCACACGGTACACGCCCGTATCACACGGTGTGTTCCCTCAATTGACCCAATTTCATCGACCACTCGCTCAACCACTCAACCCGAGCACGACATGCCCTGGGACACGCCCGTGTCTCAGGCCGTGTCAACCAACCTAAAACCCAAAGTGGGCTTTTAGGTGTTACAATCCTCCCCTCCTTCAAAACAATTTCGTCCCTGAAATTTGGCTAACCTCCAGACATTCACCAAAACACTCCTCGTTACACCACACCACAAGCAACCGAACACTCAAAGTGAGCCAGGTTTGAGCTCAGAGGCTACAGCTTGTCTCGCCCCACGACATCGCACAAACCAAACAACATAGACAGCACATACACACATATATAACCTCCTCATGTGCACATTCATCCATAAAATTCATCAAGTGCGCTATATTCAAAAACAACATTATATCACGATTGATCGAGCACGTACATAACACCAACTGTGCACCAATATTTCAACGTTTAACATAACATACCATATATCATCATCAATATTTAGTTACATCATCCAAGTGATACGAGTCACTTTCCTATGGTTCCTTTCGCTCAACCGCTTGATTAAACACTCGAGGTGTCAAATTAAACACTCGAGGCTGAACTTCACCAATTGAACTTTGCGGCTCTTGCACCTCTAAATTATGCAATCGGGGTTGCGTCCGGGATGTAGATGACTCGGCCTCTACTTTACCCTTTTCTTCATAAGACACACCAGTCTTTTTCTCACTCCCTGATGGGGCATTCCAACAATATTTAGCAATATGGCCTTGCTTCCCGCAATTATAACATGCACGTGTATCAACACGTCCTTGCCCATACGTTGCCCCCAAAGAAACAGTCGACGAAGCGGAGTCAGCAGGCCTAAATCTTTTCTTATATCGTCTTCTAAACTTCGATTGCTCCAACTGTGGCACTTTGAATTCTGGCTTCTCCACTGCAAGTCTCTTCTTCTCTTGTACCCGCTTCAAATCCTTCTCCAACGCCCGGGCCGTATCGACCAACGCTTGGAAGCCTTTGTTCACTGAACTGGGGAGTACTAATCTCAATTTATCCCGCAGTCCCTCATAAAATCAATTCATCTTCCGTGCTTCCTCAGTGAAGGTAAACCCCGCATAACCACCCAGTCTGGTAAACTCATGCAGGTACGTATCAATATCAGTCTCACCCTGCACCAGACGTTTAAACTCGTTCTCCATCGCAATCCGCTGCGACACTGGCAAATACTTTATGAGAAACAATCTAGCGCATTCATCAATTTAGACCTCCGCTAATCCTCGACCTGCCAAGTGATGCACTTCCATATCATCCCACCACAATCTCGCATCTCCTTCCAGCAGAAAAGTGGCTAAGGTCACTTTCTGCTCCTCCGCAGTCCTGATTGCCATCAGAATCCTCTTCACTCAAGCAAGACAATCTTCTGCCTACGTTGGGGAAGTGGCCCCACCAAACGTAGGTGGATGAAACGCCATAAAGTGCTTCAATGACTCATTCGTTGCTTGCTCGTCCACAACAACTACAACACAATATTGCATTACACCAGGCCGTACTGGCACCCATGTAGGCCCTGCCTGCCCAGTAGGCTGTGCCTGTAACACTGCAAGCACCATCTCCGTCACCATCCGTATGGTCTCCGCCAAAGGAGGCGTAGACGCTTCAACGGGTGCTGCACTCTCATCGGACCGCTGGGTTCAGACTGCCCAACACCACTGCTCGCCAACTAGGAATGTACAAAACACCATTAATCATCCATGTCATAACGGTAATTATACATTGACGACACACTCACGCACTTTACGTGCATGAAATACATTCCTACTGGACATTCGTGAGTTCAAATATGTTCTTCCTCTCAAATAATCTCAACTTGGCTCTGATATCACTTTGTAATGCCCCCACTCGTCACATGGACTATAACGGTGGGTCCGGCTGGGGCACCATGTCATATATCACAGACAAGCAGTGGAATTACGTGTGGAAATCAAAATCTACTAGTACCCTAACTCAAAACATTCTAGTGTAGCATTTTATGTTGGATGAACTCAGCTCAATGAATGTCCACTATATACAAACTTCACATTTATATATCAAAATCAGGAACGTATACAACACACACACATGGCCTTAAGGCCTTACAGGTTCCTCTTTACACATGTATAGTTTCATACATCGGCAAGTAGTCCGACCACACATGAAATCCAACCAAGCTTTGCACAGCCTTCAAGGGCCTTTAGCAGCAATCCGTCATTCCGCTCAAGTAAATTCCAGCATCAACACCTGCAATTCGATGTCCACCTAAGAGCGGAAAACAAAGTAACGGTCAGCATTAGCTGACCAATTATAATGACCCTACCCATTACCCGGGGCAGTGGTTCCTTCCCTGTATGCATTGCCATAACAATCTCTATCAATCTACCAATCACAACCATATCACAAACGTCAGTATCCAGCAGACGCTCCGTGCACTCAGGGCACCTTATTGGTGTACCAGATATTCCAGTCGTACACTGCCGATCAGAGGTTCTTCACTTGTTGGTTGGTCGGTTCCATCCTAGTCCACCTATCCCACAGGCTAGCGACATTCCGTCCATACCACTCAGAGGTACTAACTCACAGCATCCACAAACAACAAGAGCAGATCGACCCACCCAAGTGGTGTAGCAAGCCGGGCTTATCGATGCTCCCCAGTCATTACCACCAATTGACCCCTCACCTATTTCTGATCGACCCACCAATGTGGTGCAGCAAGCCGGGTTTAACTCGTCTCCCCAACCGTTGCCACCAATCGATCCCTCATCTATCCAGATCAACCCACCCTAGTGGTGTAGCAGGCCGGGTTTTTCCCGTGCTCCCCAGATGTGCTACCAATTGATCTCTCATCACAACCAAGAGCTTACTCAAAGCATCCATACATTCATAAGCACATCCATACATCCATCCAACAAAGCATAAACCTTTCATATCATCAAATCCATGGACTCTTCTCCGGTTTACCCATAATCATCACCAATCCACACTGCCCATGCCGATGGGCTTCACACAGCATGCCTATGTCGTACTCCACACTTCCAACTCTAGATGCAAACTCACCAAGGAATCACTTGCGATATCCACCTCTTGGTGGAGGATTCCATGCACATGCATAAAGATAGGACTTTGATGTTCAAGAAGGAGATCATTACCCTTGAAGATCGCTTCGGCGCCAAGAAGTAGCCAGATGGAAATCACCGCCTCGACTTTGCCTTCATGAATCCGATCTCGGATCTTCGCTCCGCACTCCGCATCTCCTCCAGTAGCTGGTTTCTCCTTACTCCTTTCCTTCCCTTCCTCTATATCTCTCTCTTTAGAGAATAAGAAGAAGAATGAAGATGAGGGAATAATTCCTCATTCTCGGCCTTATATCAATAGAGAAACTGCCTGGACACTTGGCTCCAGGATAGGGAAACGAATGGCTCAGATTAGCCCAAAAATAGGCTGAATACGGCCTGACACGCCCTATGGCACGCCCGTATCATATGTCGTGTCACTTAAGCGGTAAGCAATCGACTCAAATACAACCAGTACACGGTCGTGTGACACGCCCGTGTCACTCCCTACACGCCCGTGTCATGGCCGACATGCCCGTGTCCAATAGAAGTGTACTTCACACAGCACAATCTCCACTTCACCCAAGCGGGACACGACCATGGGATACGCTCGTGTCCCATGCCGTGTACCCTAGGACATACCCGTATCTAGAAGCACATGCATTCCTCACTGAAACCCGCAAAGGACATGCCCTGTGACACGCCCGTATCACAGGCCATGTACTCCCCACTCGACCATCATCGACCGCAGTTTGTTGACCAGAGGGGGACATGCCCTCTGACACGCCCGTGTCACACGGTACATGCCCGTATCATACGACATGTTCCCTCCGTCGACCCAATTTTGTCGATCACTCACTCAACCACTCAACCCAAGCTCGACACTACATGGGATACACATGTGTCCCAGGCCATGTCAACCAACCTGAAACCCAAAGTGGGCTTTGGGGTGTTACACTTAGCATCTTCTTGAACTGCTTGGAGAATAGTGTTAGTTCTTCATCTGACAGCTCACTTCCACAAGAGCTAGGATCTGAGCTTTTTGACTCTACAACTCTCCTTAGTGGAGAAGGAGTCTTTTCATTACTTCTTCTTGTGGCTTCAGCTCTGAAGGTCACAGTCTTCTCTTTGCAGAAAGATTTGGCAGCATCCTCTTTATCTTTCCCAGAGTTCAACCACATCTCATGGGATAACAACTTCCCAAATAGATTCTGAGGCAATTTGTTGGCTAGGTTGACAACTTCTCTGATCGCACAGATCTTGATATCTCATTCCTTGTTTAGGGATCTCAAGAACTTGTCATTCAATTCATAAATAGTGAACTGTCTTCCATAAGTGATCAGACTGTTCACTATTATGAAGAACTTCTCATAGCATTCAGTTGTGGCATCCTTCTTTCCTTGCTTGAATGCTTCATATTGTTGATTTAGGAGGGATTTTTTGTCATCCCTCACTTCTTCAGTCCCTTCCATATACACAATAGGAGAATCTCAATTATCTTTGACTGTTTTACAGCGAACCTGGTTCTGGAATATGAAGTCATCTATGACACCGACAATTATATTTTTTGCCCTCTTATCCATAATTGCTAATGTTGGGTATTGTATCCACAATGTACCTGATTTGAAGAAGCCCCTGGACAAGCTAAGGTCAATAGACAATGTATTTGATAAACTCTTTTAAGTTGTGCTTGCAGTTCCTCCACGCTAAGTGCACACCAATGTCAGGGTGCAGTAGGTCAATATACACGGGTCTGCACGACGTAATCCCTCGTTGAGCAGATCGGTATGTTGGCCTACGTGTACTCTCTCTATTGGAGTGCACTTACTTTCAAGTACAGGGCCGTATTTATGCAAGAGAAGACAAGGAGCACGGATGGGTCAAGGAGCAGCTCATGGGTGGAAAGACGAAAATTCGTCTAAGTGTAAATCGACGAGAATCACCAAGGGATTCTCGCCGATTCGTCGAGAATCACAAGGGATTCTCGCCGATTCGTCGAGAATCAGTGGTTGATTCTCGCCGAACAAGTTCCAGCCACTTCTAAGCAAGCACCTCTGCGTCTAAGTAAGAATCGACGAGAATCACTTAGCGATTCTCGCCGATTCGGCGAGAATCACTAGTCGTCGAATCGACGAGAATCACTGGTTGATTCTCGCCGTCTCGACCTGGCTTAAAGCAGTGCGTGCAACCAAGGCAAATTCGACGAGAATCATCTTTGATTCTCGCCGAATCGTCGAGAATCACTTTTGATTCTCGGCGACTCGGCGAGAATCACTTTCGATTCTCACCGATTTTGACTTGGCGTTTTTCTGAAACTTCCTGAACCGGATTCCGCCGCTGTTAAGATTCTGGACCGGGACTTAGGGATTCAGCTTGTGGGTCCCACAACGGTCATTTTGGAAAGCATCTACAGTATTTATACACGGGTATTTTGAACGGAATACCTAGACAGAAAGAAGCCGAGCGAGTGCAGACCCTAAAATCGCGAAATCTCTCTGCCGCCTCCGTCGCCGCTCGCGCTAGTCCGTCGCCGCTGCTGATCGCATTTCTTCCCGATCTCCGGCGACAGAAGCTTAGCAAAGCTTGAGTCTCACGTGTCTATCCAGAGATCCCTTGTCTCTCGATTTGTTGACCGGGAAAAACTCCCCCGTCCGAATCGATCGAGACGACCGATCCTAGAGTGACCGTTGGTAGACCTAGTTTGCTTTGCAACGAAGATTGGATCTCAGAAGTACTGCTGCCGCACACCTTCGTTGTCGTCGATCCCGAACCAAGCCGCCGCTCGGATTGCTGCCGCCGGTTTTGGGAAGATCCTTTCCAAGAGAGACCAAGGTTGTAGACTTTTCGTTGACTTCACGAACACGTCGTCGAACGAAGAGGAACAGCGTAGTCTCCAAACGAAGTTTGTATCTCGTGTACATTCTATATTTACTTTTGTTGTAAAGGAACGTTTGTTCCGTGTTGTAAGGGTTGGGTGCAACCCGTTTTGTGGGAGTGTTGACTCTCACGTGTGGAAGGGTTCCTTCCGGTAGTGCAGGGATTGGATTTCAATCCCGTTGGAGAAGTGACCGAGTCGTCCCTTGTTGGGGAGATAGGTCGAAGGGGGAAAGTGGATGTACCCAAGTCGGGGAACCACTATAAATTGCCTGTGTATTCTGTGTGCTGTGCTTTTTATTTTTATTGTGCAGGTACATTCGTAAATTCCGCAAAAGCGCTACTCGTCACCTATTCCCCCCCCCCCCATAGGTGCACATAGCTGACACTAGGTGGACTTTCAAGTGGTATCAGAGCGAGGTTACTCATCAAAAAGGTTAACACCTTGAGTTGAATCCTGCCCCTAGTGTCAAGAAGAAGACAAATATCTACTATGGACGGGCTCAAGTTCTCCTGCAAGATCCCAGTATGCACCAGGCTAAACTTTCCGATCTGGAAGGAAAGAATCAGGTTTTACATGGAAGCAGTCGATCCTCGACTATTCATGATCGTGGAGGAGGGACCTTATGTCCCCACCAAGGCCTCCACCATCGATCCCACCAAGAAGGTGCCGAAGACACTTTCTGAAATGGACAAAGACGAGATGGTGCTCGTGGGACTGGACAAGAAGGCACGAAACATTCTGGTAAGCGCAGTTGATGATTCCATGATGCAAAATTTCAGCAACTGCAGGACTGCTCAGGAGATCTGGCAGTGCCTGATCATCCTAATGGAGGGCACGAATGAAGTGAGGGATGATCGGAGATCCCTCCTGAACCAAAAATATGAGGCCTTCAGGCAAGGGCCTAAGGAAGAGATCGGAGTCACATACGAGAACTTCCTAAAGATTGTCAACGCCCTCAAGGGCTACGGAAGAGTGTTCACCAATGGTGAACTCAATGACAAATTCCTTAGGTCCCTTACTAAGGAATGGGACACAAAGATCTGCGCCATCAGAGAATTTGGCAGACTAGCAGAAACTGATCCACAAATCCTGTTTGGGAAGCTGATGTCCTATGAGCTTCAGCTGAACACCAGGAAAGCAGAGGAAGAAGCAGAGAAGGCTGCTGCAAAAGAAAAGACTGTGGCCCTAAAAGCCAGTTACTCCAGAAAGGGCAAGGGTGCGATGTCATACCGTGCGAGGAATAAGGAAGAGGAGGAGGACTCTGAACCATGCTCCTCCGGCTCAGAGCTGTCGGAGGAGGATTTCTCCCTCATTACCCGAGAGTTCAAGAAGTTCCTCAAGATGAGGAATCAAAGAAAGAAAGACAGCTCCTCCTCCAGGCATCAGAAGAAAAATTATTCTTCTGACAGGTATGCATCTAAACCTAACAAACATCGTTCTTCTGATATTATTTGCTTTGGATGCAACAAGCCAGGACACGTCGTGGCCGACTGCCATCAAAGCAAAAGAGAAAAAGGGAAAGGAGAGGAGCTCAAATCCTCCAGAGATAAGAAGAAGGAGCGGAGCTACATCGCAAGAAGGCCAAAGACACTAAGTGAGTCTGATTCCTCAGACTCCAGTGATGATGAGGAAGCCTACTTCGGGCTGGTGGGTCGCTCCGACTCAGAAGGAGAATGTCCCCCATTTACTGGGAAGGTAAAAGCTCACACCCCTCTCTCCGACTCCGACTCTGATCCTGAGTCTCAGGATGATGAACCTGAGGATGGCCCTTCAGCCCGTGAAGCTGAGCTCCTCGAGAAGTATGAGCTTCTGCTCAACACTTTCGATGAGTGCCGAAAGAGACTGAAGGCTGAGAAGAAGGAAGTAAAATTCCTTAAGGGTGAGTGTGTATCCCTAAGGGAAGAGGTCACTAGCTTGATTTCTCTCCGACAGGAACACCTTGACCTGACTTCAAAGCATTCAGAGTCTTTGAAGCTCCTTGATCTAAAGCAGGAGGAAGTCGACAAGTTGGAAGAACTACTTGCGGCAGAAAGGAAGATCGTTAAGAGCTTCTCCATGCCAAAAACAGTTCTTCCAGTCGTTGATACCTTCTCTGCTCAGGCTAAAGGAGCTGGCTTGGGGCATATAGGGGCATCTGGTTCTTCATCTAGGAGAAACAAGAACCAGAGGAAGAATAAGGCCGCCAAGAAGGCCTCTGCTGATGAAAAGGGTAAGGCTCCTCTTAGTCCTGTTGCGTTCAGAAAGCCTGGCTTTCCTTGCAACCAACACGACTTTGAGTCAACATTTGGGCATCATTTTCGGCCCTCGGTTGCAAAGCCAAAGAGCCGGTATGACAGTTGGAACTTTCCCCGGAACTTCGGTGAGAGTGCCTTCAAGGCACCTTATGAGGAAATCCACATAAGAAATTATGGTCCGTTCTCTAGCGGCCATAACGGAAAGCAGGCACCAAAAGCCAAGCCTATTATACAGAAGGCGACAAAGTCATGCGACTGTTGTCACCATGAGGCCTCCACCTCCAGATCCAAGGCCCCAGCAGTACCCACCGTTCCCAGGGTAAGGCAGGAGCCTAGGAAGAGGTACAACAGATTTGACTGTTGGTGCTGTGGCAAAGTCGGTCACTTTGCCGTGGATTGTTGGTTTAATCCAAGGAACTACGAGACTCCCCATGTTAGCAATGCGAGACCGACCACTCGTAGGGTTAACCAACCGAGGGGGAGTGTGCTAACCAGGAATCTAGGACCCAAGTTCGATTGGGTTCCTAAGGCAAATTAATTTTGTTTTGCAGGATTGTCCAAAGGCCACCAAAACGCCGATCTGGTATTTGGGCAGTGGATGCTCACGGCATATGACCGGGACAAGAAGCCTGCTGCGTGATTACACTCCAGTCGAGAATGGACCCAAAGTCATCTTTGGAGGGTCAGATCGAGGAGTCACCAGAGGTTATGGTATGATTTCCAACGGTATAATCTCTATCACCGACGTGGCTTATGTTGAAGGGTTTAACCATAACCTGATCAGTGTAAGTCAGTTATGTGATAAAGGTTATGATGTTAAGTTCTGCAAGGATAAATGTCTGATAATTTCACGTACCTCTTCTGAAACGGTATTATCAGGCATTAGGAGCAAAAATATCTTTTGTTTAGATTTTCTCAGTTTAGATTCATCTACCCCCGTATGCCTTGTGGCAACAGGCAGTGCATCTCTTTGTGAACAATGGCACAAGAGATTGGCACATATTAATTTCAAGACAATTAGTATGCTGTTTTCTAAGGACTTGGTAAGGGATGCTCCCAGTATCAAGTGCATCAAAGATAGCCCATGTCCTGTATGCCAGATGGGCAAACAGACTCGGGCTACCTTTAAGAGCATCGCAGACAAAGACTCTTCCCGATGTCTTTACCTTCTACATATGGACTTGTTTGGTCCAATGCAAGTTCATAGCTTGGGAGGCAAGTCCTATACGATAGTGATAGTTGATGATCATTCTCGGTTTACATGGGTGTTCTTTTTGAGACGAAAGTCAGATACGTTTGACATCTTCACTAATTTTGTCAAGCAGGTTCAGAACGAATTTAACTGCTCCGTGGTCAAAATCAGAAGTGACCATGAAACAGAATTCGAATCTGGTGCAATGACAGAATTTTGTGAAGAACAAGGTATCTTTCATGAGTTCTCCTCCCCGCGCACTCCTCAGCAAAATGGAGTTGCGGAGAGGAGAAATAGAACTCTCATTGAAGCCTGCACGACAATGTTGAAAGACGCTTCTCTCCCGGAATACTTCTGGGCAGAGGGTGTCAATACGGCTTGTCATGTACAAAACCGAGCATTGATCAACAAGCATCATCGTAAGACACCCTACGAGCTACTGAAAGGCAGGAAACCAACCATGTCCTACTTGAGGATTTTTGGTTGCAGATGCTATGTACTGAATAATGGGAAGTACCCGCGTACTAAATTCGGTGAAAAATGCTTCGAAGGCATATTCATGGGCTATAGTTCCCATAGTCGGGCATATAGGGTCTTCAATAAGAAAACCCTAGTGGTAGAAGAATCAATAAATGTTGTATTTGATGAAGGAAGTTTGCTTAACAGCAATTCTTCCAGTAGTATTCTTGAAGATGCAGGTGCTAGACTTGAACAGCTGAGTCTGGATGAGACCGCTAAAGATGACGCTCCTAAGTACGTCAAAGTGTCCACCTCCACGTCATCTGAAAATGTTGAAGATCAAGATGGAACAAATCTCTTAGAAGAAAGAGAAGCCTAAGAAGTAGTTGAAGCTCCAGACGCCAGACTTCTAGAGCTCCGGCACGTGAGAGATCATCCTAGAGATCAGATCATCGGGGATCCTCGTGTTGGTGTCAGAACTCAAAGAGGTACAATTAACGAAGTATTGCATCTTAGCTTCCTGTCACAGGTAGAGCCAAAGAAGTTCGACGAGGCGAACAAAGATGCGGCATGGATTCTGGCCATGCAAGATGAACTGCATCAATTCGAACGTTGCAACGTTTGGACGCTAGTTCCCAGACCACACAAGCAGAATGTGATTGGCACCAAGTGGATCTTCAAAAATAAGCTGGATGAACATGGTGTCATCATAAAGAACAAAGCAACACTGGTGGCTCAAGATTACAGATAGGAGGAGGGGATTGACTTCGACCAGACCTTCGCACCAGTAGTAAGGCTCGAGGCAATCAGGCTGTTCCTGTCATATGCTTCACACAAAGGATTCACAGTCTATCAAATGGATGTGAAATCGGCATTCCTGAACGGAGACCTGAAAGAGGAAGTATACGTCGCTCAACCCCCAGGTTTTGTCGATCCTACTTATCCCAATCACGTTTATTTTCTTAATAAGGCCTTATATGGGTTGAAACAAGCTCCACGAGCTTGGTATGAGACTTTATCTAGTTTTCTTCTTGAGAACAAGTTCTCCAGAGGTAAAATAGATAAAACATTGTTTCTCAGGGAAGTCAAAGGCAAGATTTTGCTGGTGCAAATCTATGTCGATGATATAATATTCGGCTCAACGGACAACAATCTTTGCAAAAAGTTTTCTAAACTTATGCAAGGAAAGTTTGAAATGAGCAGTATGGGAGAGCTCAAGTATTTCTTAGGACTTCAAGTGAAACAGTCTGAGGATGGAATCTTCATCTCTCAGACGAAGTTCACAAATGAACTCCTTAAGAAATTCGGTATGGAGAGTGCAACCTCTATGAGGACTCCAATGGGATCCACCATGTCTCTGGATAAGGATGAGAAAGGTAAACCTTTCGATGAAACCAAATACAGAAGCATCATTGGATCCCTGCTCTACCTTACTTCCAGTAGACCGGACATTATGTTCTCCACATGTGTCTGTGCCCGATATCAGGTGAACACTAAGGAATCTCACTATGTCGCTGCAAAGCGAATTCTGAGATACCTTAAAGGTACTCCTAATCTTGGCTTGTGGTACCCGAGAAACAATGATGTCGAGCTAATAGGCTTTTCAGATGCTGATTTTGCAGGGAGCAGGGATGACAGGAAAAGCACCTCCGGGACGTGTCAATTCCTCGGCAGGAGGCTTATCTCATGGAACAGCAAGAAACAGAATTGTGTTGCAACCTCCACAGCAGTGTCAGAGTACATCTCGGCAGGAAACTGTTGCGCACAACTTCTATGGATCAGAAACCAGTTAGCCGACTACGACCTTCAGTTCAAGGAAGTACCCATGTACTGCGACTCCTCCAGTGCAATTGCCATTGCCAACAATCCGGTGTCGCACAGCAGAACGAAGCATATTGAAGTACGCTACCACTTCATTCGGGAGCACGTGGAGAACAAGGATATCTCTCTCTGTTATGTCCCCACGGACAAGCAGATTGCTGATATATTCACAAAGCCCCTAGACGAGGCCAAGTTCAATCTTTTCAAGACTGAATTGGGGATGCTCAATTATGAGGAATGAAGACTACAGAAGCTCCAGGCCCGTGCAAGAACTGAGGGGGAGCAAAGGGTCAAACGCTACAGACCCCGATTTGTAGAAGCCGAAAAGGGGGAGATTACCCTCCCGGCTAAGGCTAAGGTGGCTCCAAGCTTGCTCCCAAGAAATTGGTATTGGTAATGGATAACTCACTCATCTCACTTTTCAGTTTATGGTTTTCATTCTCATTTGCTCTATTCACCTTAGCTTGTAGGGTTTAGGCTTCTTCAAATAGGGGGAGATTGTTGGGTATTGTATCCACAATGTACCTGATTTGAAGAAGCCCCTGGACAAGCTAAGGTCAATAGACAATGTATTTGATAAACTCTTTTAAGTTGTGCTTGCAGTTCCTCCACGCTAAGTGCACACCAATGTCAGGGTGCAGTAGGTCAATATACACGGGTCTGCACGACGTAATCCCTCGTTGAGCAGATCGGTGTGTTGGCCTACGTGTACTCTCTCTATTGGAGTGCACTTACTTTCAAGTACACGGCCGTATTTATGCAAGAGAAGACAAGGAGCACGGATGGGTCAAGGAGCAACTCATGGGTGGAAAGACGAAAATTCGTCTAAGTGTAAATCGACGAGAATCACCAAGGGATTCTCGCCGATTCGTCGAGAATCACAAGGGATTCTCGCCGATTCGTCGAGAATCAGTGGTTGATTCTCGCCGAACAAGTTCCACCACTTCTAAGCAAGCACCTCTGCGTCTAAGTAAGAATCGACGAGAATCACTTAGTGATTCTCGCCGATTCGGCGAGAATCACAGTGATTCTCGTCGAATCGACGAGAATCACTGGTTGATTCTCGCCGTCTCGACCTGGCCTAAAGCAGTGCGTGCAACCAAGGCAAATTCGACGAGAATCATCTTTGATTCTCGCCGAATCGTCGAGAATCACTTTTGATTCTCGGCGACTCGGCGAGAATCACTTTCGATTCCCACCGATTTTGACTTGGCGTTTTTCTGGAACTTCCTGAACCGGATTCTGCCGCTGTTTCGATTCCCACGGTCATTTTGGAAAGCATCTACAGTATTTATACATGGGTATTTTGAACGGAATACCTAGACAGAAAGAAGCCGAGCGAGTGCAAACCCTAAAATCGCGAAATCTCTCCGCCGCCTCCGTCGCCGCTCGCGCTAGTCCGTCGCCGCTGCTGATCGCATTTCTTCCCGATCTCCGCCCACAGAAGCTTAGCAAAGCTTGAGTCTCACGTGTCTATCCAGAGATCCCTTGTCTCTCGATTTGTTGACCGGGAAAAACTCCCCCGTCCGAATCGATCGAGACGACCGATCCTAGAGTGACCGTTGGTAGACCTAGTTTGCTTTGCAACGAAGATTGGATCTAAGAAGTACTGCTGCCATGCACCTTCATTGCCGTCGATCCCGAACCAAGCCGCCGCTCGGATTGCCGCCGCCGGTTTCGGGAAGATCCTTTCCAAGAGAGACCAAGGTTGTAGACTTTTCGTTGACTTCACGAACACGTCGTCGAACGAAGAGGAACAGCGTAGTCTCCAAACGAAGTTTGTATCTCGTGTACATTCTATATTTACTTTTGTTGTAAAGGAACGTTTGTTCCGTGTTGTAAGGGTTGGGTGCAACCCGTTTTGTGGGAGTGTTGACTCTCACGTGTGGAAGGGTTCCTTCCGGTAGTACAGGGATTGGATTTCAATCCCGTTGGAGAA
The DNA here is from genome assembly GCA_039583875.1 of Platanthera guangdongensis. NCBI lineage: Eukaryota > Viridiplantae > Streptophyta > Magnoliopsida > Asparagales > Orchidaceae > Platanthera > Platanthera guangdongensis. The sequence continues at coordinate 118,767,945 of CM077147.1, read as the reverse complement.
GTGACCGAGTCGTCCCTTGTTGGGGAGATAGGTCGAAGGGGGAAAGTGGATGTACCCAAGTCGGGGAACCACTATAAATTGCCCGTGTATTCTGTGTGCTGTGCTTTTTATTTTTATTGTGCAGGTACATTCGTAAATTCCGCAAAAGCGCTACTCGTCACCTATTCCCCCCCCCCATAGGTGCACATAGCTGACACTAGGTGGACTTTCAGCTAAAATGATTTCATCCTTAGTCATATCAGTATAATTCTTTGGAGTTTGTACATTGGCATCTAAGACAGAGACCTTCATGGGGATGACAGGTCCTTCTTTGATTATAATAAAGATCCTGGGGTCAGAGGTTTCCATGAACAGTTGTCCTTTTCTTTCCATATCCCAAAGTTTTCTTTTCTACAAATAGGGAGATTCATGGAGCTCAACTCCTTTTGGTTTTGACCTGAACCCGTGGAGTAAGTCTTCAGCAACTCTTAGAGTTCTGTTCAAACTATTAAGTCCTTTTTTAACAACCTCCCTCTGATGTCACATGAAAGTCTTTGTTTAAATAGTAGCTAAACACCTAGCGGGGGGGGGGGGTGAATATATTTTTCAAGTCTTTATATAATACTTTTGAGTTTGGTGTGTTGTGAGTTAGATTATTATTTTAGCTTTCAAGAACACATATCAACACACGATATTTATAGTGTTTCCCCAAGATATGGGTATATCCACTTTCCCTCCCACCTTTCTAATAGTGTATTAGATAAGGAAATTTTCTCCAAATCTCAGCTTATGTAGCTTACAACACAGATCCCTCCGGATCTCTTAGACTTTCACCAAGTCCTACCTCAGGACTAAGCGCTACACACTTAGAGTAGACTTTACCCCTACAGCTCAGTGATCCTCCAGATCACCTACCTTAGGCTTAATAAAAAGCACTACAACTCAGGCTAGAAGGACAACAACATGACTCAGCACTTATGGACTTGGTAAATTTCAGACAAACTACATAGGCATTGAGTGAATCCTTATCACTCAACGCAGAAATACTTAGAAGAAGTCTGCATCTTAAGGCGTCGAGTGAACCTTCAACACTCAATACTTTTGATATTTGCAGTCTAACTGTTAAGGCATTGAGTGATCCTTCAACACTAAACGCTTATTTAATTAGTTGAAATTTCTCTACATGAAGGCGTTGAGTGCAACTTTATCACTTCAACACTCATTTTTTTTAACTTCATAAAGATAAAACTGACCCAATGTATATGTGTAGGAGTAATGAATTTTATCCTCTTACTCCATAACATATAATTTTTTTAAATTATTAGGTGTCTATGTTTATGGATCGAAATATTATTCTCATTGACATAGGATCTTTTAAAGATAAAAATTTTTTCATGCCAAGTAAGGCATGATAAGGGGTGAAATGAAAACTAAATTTTTAATTAAAAAACTTTTTTGAGAGCAACCTTAATAAATTGTACGTTCCAATTTTTCAGAAAGCTAAAAGTAAACATAATTGAATTCTATAGTTGTTATTTTCTAACATAATACACGTGCTCCTATCAATGAAAAATTAGAAGTAGTGCCTAAAACGAGTTTGCTATTTTTAACAAAGCATAATGAATTCTTTAAAACTTAACCCCGGCTATTTAAAATTTTCAATCAATAATTAACAAATGAGTAGCAAACAAAGAATTAATAAAATTCACATATAAATAAACTCAAAACAAAATTTTTGGATAGCAAGAAAATTAAGGATGGTATATTTGATTTATTTGTTTCAAAATATTTTTTTGGTTTTGTAGAGTTTTTATCATTTTTTGTGTTTTTAATTTATTATCTTCTTTTGAATTTTTGTTTTGTTTTTCTCATTTTTTGTGTTTTATGTCTTTAATATAGCATTGATATTCGAAGAAGATGTATTAAAAATTTTTAGATTTTTAAGTTTTTGCGAAAGGTTTTTGTATATTTTTAAGTTTTGCGAAGAGAAATGTTTTTTTGTTTTTATTTGCAGAACATTTTCATTCTATTTACAAAGATTGGGAGAAAAAGTGAAGTTATTTACAAGAATAAGAGGGAAAAGAATGGGGGAGAGAGAGAAGATCATTTACCAAAATATTTACAAAGCTTTTTACAAAATGAAACTAAATATTTTTGGAATTTTTGGTTTATAATTTTTTTTGTAATAAAAAGAAAGGAAAAGAAGAATTTTTTTTTGAATTTTTATTTTCAAATTTGTTTTGTCTTGTTTTGTTGTTATATAATTTTTTAGATTTTTTAATTTTTGGAGTGCAGAAAATAGAAATACAGTATAGAAAATAGAAGTTCGAAAAATAAAGCGAGAAAACACCCTCATACTTAAGTCCAACATTGTCCCAAATGTTGTAACGTAAGTATGCAGAACAAATAGGAAAGACAATATGTACAAAGAAAATAAAGAGGGGGGGGGGGTAGAAGCTTCCCTGAAAGGAGGTTGGGAATGTGCAGTTTAGGAACCATGCATAATTAAGAAAATAGCAAAGAAAAAGTAAAGAAATAACGAAAAAGATAAACACGGGGTGCCTCCTAGGAGCGCTTTGTTTATAGTCGTGTAGCATGACTATTTTGGCGGTTTATATATCAAGGAGGGTTATGGATTCGAAATTACCGCCCACAGTATTACCTGCTATGTATAATTTTAAGCGATGACCGTTCACTTTAAACGAGCTTTTATCCGGGTGGGAGACGAGTACAGTCCTATATGGCCAAACCTCCTCAATTTGAAGGGGCCGGACCAACGTGACGTAAGTTTCCCGGGGAAAATTCTAAGTCGTGAATTATATACAAGGACAAGATCACCGGGAGAAAAAGTTTTTTGGGGCTTGAGTTTTTGGTCGTGATAAAACTTAGAACGTTCCTTATAGAACTTATTGCTCTCATAAGTGTTGGCACGCCATTCATCGAGCTTGTTTAGTTGTAGTTTTTTATTTTGGGCGGCTAAGTTAGCGTCGAGATTTAATAGTTTTAAAGCCCAAAGTGCGCAATGTTCTAATTCTACGGGGAGACGGTACGCTTTATCTTAGACTATCGATACGACGTACAACCAATTGCGGTTTTATATGCGGTAAGATAAGCCCACAACGCATCGTCGAGTTTGATGGACCAATCTTTTCTATTAAGTGAAACAGTTTTTTCTAATATGCGCTTTATCTCTCGATTCACTACCTCAACTTGGACACTAGTTTGCTGGTGGTAGGGGGTGGCAAGTTTGTGCATGACGCCGTATCTAGCTAACATCTTAGCCATTTGGGTGTTACAAAAATACGTCCCTCAATCGCTTACCATAGCGCGAGGTGTGCCGAAGCGAGAAAATAGTATTTTAAGAAATGTTACGACGACTCGCACATCAATTGTGGGGGAGCTTGTGCTTCCTCCCACCTTGATACGTAGTCGACCGCCACTAAAATATAATTATTTTTGAAATACGGAGGTAACGGGCCAACAAAATCTATGCCCCATAAATCGAAGACTTCGCATTCTAAAAACAAATTTTGGGGCATCTCGTCACGACGAGAGATGTTACCTGACCGCTGGCAGAAATCACAGGAGCGCACAAAATTGTGAGCATCTTTGAATAGAGTGGGCCAAAAGAAGCCTACCTCCAGCGGCTTCCGCTCGGTCCGGTTAGCTTGATAATTCCCACCAGCCTGACCATCATGGCAGTGCCTAAGGATTTGCGTGCACTCCACACCAGCAACACATCTTCAGATGGCTTGGTCCCCATAGATACGAAAAAGAAAAGGGTCCTCCCAAAATAAATATTTCAAGTCAGAAAAGAATTTCTTCTTTTGCTTGCTCGAAAAGTCTTTTGGAAGCACCCTCGCAACTAAATAGTTCGCAAAATCTGCGAACCAAGGTGAGGAAGATGAACAAGTAGTAATGACAAGGAGGCGTTCCTCGGGGAATCTATCATTTATGTCAGATTCGAAGAGCTCTTCCGCAGCGGGATTTTCTATGAGGGAGAGGTGATCGGCGGCTAAATTTTTCGCGCCCCTCTTATCCCGGATCTCTAAATCGAACTCCTGCAAGAGGAGGATCTATCGAAGAACGCGTGGCTTGACATCCGTTTTTGCTAACAAATATTTTAAGGCAGAGTGGTCGGTAAATAAGATAACTTTAGATTGCATTATATACGAGCGAAACTTATCAAAAGCAAAAAACGATGGCTAAAAGTTCCTTTTCCATTGTCGTGTAATTTCCTTGTGCGGAAGTCAGCGTCTTGCTAGCGTAATAAATCAGATGAAAATATTTGTTTATACGTTGGCCAAGAAAGGCTCTTATGACAATATCACTAGCGTCACACATAATTTCGAACGGAAGGGCCCAATCGGGCGCCACTAAAATTGGTGAATTGATAAGTTTTTGTTTTATGAAATTAAAGGCAGACTCGCATTCGCTATCAAAGACAAAATTTGATTCCTTTTCCAAGAGGTGAGTAAGAGGCTTTGTTATTTTTGAAAGATCTTGAATGAAACGCCTATAAAAGCCTGCGTGGCATAAGAAACTTCTAATAGATTTAACGTTGGAAGGAGGGGGAAGTTTTTCGATAATTTCAACTCTGGCCTTATCGACCTCCATCCCCTTAGACGAAATCATATGGCCGAGAACCAAACCTTCTTGAACCATAAAGTTACACTTTTCCCAATTTAAAACAAGATGTGTGTCCTCGCATCGCTGAAGGACACGATCTAAATTATGAATACAGGACGGGAAAGAGCTTCCGAAAACAGAGAAGTCGTCCATAAAGACTTCCATAATGTCTCCTACCAGCTCGCCAAAGATCGCCAGCATCCATTGTTGGAATGTAGCGGGCGCGTTGCAAAGGCCAAATGGCATTCTTCGATAGGCAAAGGTACCAAACGGGCAGGTAAAAGTTGTTTTCTCTTGATCATCGGGGGAAATAAGGATTTGGAAAAACCTCGATAATCCATCAAGAAAACAAAAATACGGATGACCGGACAAACACTCTAGAATTTGATCAAAGAAAGGTAATGGGAAATGATCCTTACGGGTAGCGTATTTGAGTTTTCTATAATCGATGCACAGCCGCCAACCCGTAAGAGTACGAGTTGGGAGGAGTTCATTGTGCTCATTTTCCACTACAATAAGACCGCCCTTTTTGGGCACCACGTGAATGGGACTAACCCACGTACTATCCGATATAGGATAAATAATCCCCGCATCTAATAATTTAATAATTTCACCTTAACGACTTCTTTCATGTTTGGGTTAAGTCATCGATGCGGCTGATTGGTTTTGCGACAATTATCGAGAAGGAAAATCTTATGGGTGCAGAAAGAACGGTTAATCCCTTTTAGATAAGAAATTTTCCACGCAATTGCATGGCGATGTTTAAGCAAAACTCCCAATAAATCGAAAGTCTCTGATTCGCTCAAATGCAAAGAAATGATAACAGGGAGGGTATCATTTTTTTCCCTAAAAGGTGTATTTGAGTGAAGCGGGTAGGGGTTTGAGTTCAAGGCAGGGCGGTTCTTCTAACGAGGTTTAAATTCTTATGTCTTTCTTACCAATTGGTTCGAAAGGCAAGTCTATAGAGGTATCCTCATCGCATTTAAAATTTTCGAGTGCATAAATATCGTCGTTTAAAAAATTAGACTCGAAAATAGGAGAAGAACAATCTCCGGGATAGGTGTCTAAATTATAACAAAAGTCATCGCTCGATGACGAGTCTCCTATGAAGGGATTAATAGAGAAAGTAACTTCGTCATCTCCTACCCGAAGGAGGAGACGACCGTTACTGACATTAATTAATGCACGGGAGGTGGCGAGAAAAGGGAGACCGAGTAAAATTGGTACATCGGTGTCCTCCTCGATGTCCAAGATGACGAAGACTACCGGAAAGATAAACCTATCAACTCGCACAAGTACGTCCTCCACGACCCCGACGGGAAACTTAACCGAGAGATCCGCTAGTTGGATTCGCATTCTAGTAGGGGTCGGAGTGCCCAATCCTAATTTTTGAAAGAGCGAGAACGGAATCAAATTAATGCTCGCGCCTAAATCTGCAAGAGCGTATTTTACTAATATATTGCCAAAAAGGCACGGGATGGAGAACCTTCCCTGGTCATTTCATTTGTAGGGCAATTTATTAGTAAGAGACGCTGAGCAGTCAGCATTCAGAGGAATATGCAAAATATTTTCTAATTTTTGTTTATTGGAAAGAAGTTATTTTAAGTATTTCGCATATTTAGGCATCCGCGAGATTGCTTCGCAGAATGGAACATTAATATGAATTTATTTTAATAATAAAATAAATTTTTCATACTGCGCGTCCTTACGCTCACTATCGAGCTTCTGTGGATAAGGCAATGGCGTTTTAATAATTTTTTCATATAAAATTTGTAAAGGCAGCGTAATCGAAGAAGGGGAAGAGGGGTTAGAGGTGAAATATGTACCTGCGGATCGGCCCGTTTTGGATCGATCACCTCCTTTCCGCTACGGAGGGTTATAGCATTGATATTCTCCCGCGGATTGGGTTCCGTGTTTCCCGGCAGTGCCCTGAGCGCGCGCTCGGACATTATTCGCGCTAGCTGTCCAACCTGGAGTTCTAAGTGTTTTAGTAATCCGGTGATGTTCCGGATATTTGACTCGTTGGACGCTATATATTTAGAAAAATTCTCCTCCATCGAGGAGGGTTTTGGAAGAGGGGGAGGCAGCAGAAATCCGGGCGCAAAAGAATTGGGCAGGCGCTGTGCATTATTCGCATTGCTCCATGAGAAGTTGGGGTGGTTCCTCCAACACGGATTATAGTTATTACTATAAGGGTTGTTGTTGGTGTTGAAGGAAGGTCACCCAGCATTTCCCACGTAGTCTACGAATTCATTGACTACGCCGACATTGGGGGGAATCACCCAAGGCGGAGTGGTGGAGGCAGCAGACATCTCTGCCACCTTCTTCATCAGCCGTTCAACTTGAAGGGCTAAGTGGGCAGTGGCATCCACTTCGAAGAGGCCGGCCGCCTGCTTGGGACGTCCCTGCGGGAAGTTCCATTGGTAGGTGTTCATCGCCATCTCTACAATAAGAGCTTGGGCTTCCTCGGGGGTCTAATTATTCAAGGTACCCCCGGCAGCCGCGTCAATCATTTGACACGTCTGATAGTTAAGCCCATTGTAGAAGATTTGGACCTACAACCACGCAGGCAGCGCGTGGTGCGGACACTTGCGGAGGAATTCTTTAAAGCGCTCCCAAGTCTCAAATAGAGACTCGGAATCGTTCTGCACGAACGAATAAATGTACGCCCGCAACTTTGCAATTTTGGCTGGCGGAAAATACTTCGTTAAGAACCGTTCCACAAGCACGGCCCAGGTGGTGATACATCCTCGTGTGATTACCTTCTTTTTCAATTAATTAGTTCGTCATGATGGCTTTGACTTCGAAAAGGTCACTGCGTCGTTTAGCCCCTTGGGTTCTAGAGAGAGAGAGAGAGAGAGAGAGAGAGGGAGACGAAGCGTTGGGCTGTCTCTTCATTTCCCGTCGCTTGATTTTCCCGCTCGATCTCCTCTCTCCTTCATTCATTATAAATACCTCTTAAATCCAAATATTCCCATACTTCTGTTATTCTTGGCTGTCCTTTCAGTCGGAGCTTCCGCCTGCCCCTCTTCCTCTACACGCTTCTCGCGTCCCGCTCTCCCTCTAAATCGATCCGTTCCCCTATTTCTGCTTTCTCACCTGCTATGGGAAAGAAGAGGGTGGAAGAAGGGGAGGGCCACAACCACTGCGGAAAGCGATTTGTGGATCATGATTTTCCTCTCGGCAGACTGCTAGAGGAAGAATATACTCGCTTCGCCAGCGAGTTCCTTGCTGATGGATACTTGTCTCGCCCACCCAAAGTTGGCGAGTGCATCAATACTTTCTACCCCAACGAACTGTCCTTCCCCGTCTCGCAATTCAAGGTGGGGCTGCGACTTCCCCTTTGGCCAGAGGTCAAATTACTCCTTAAGTACTTCGGGGTTGTCCCCGCCCAATTCAACCCCAACGTTATCTCTATGCTGGTTGCTTTCGCCTGCTACCTACGGCGAGAGCGCATCGAATTCAGCTTGACCGCCTTTCGCAAGCTATTCGTCTATCACGCGAAAGATGATGGCATTTCCTACTTCATCAGCCAAGCCTAAAGATGTGCGAGATATCGAACAAAAATCATCACTTCCTGACTCACTTCGTCTTCATTCACGGGGATTTGGGAGGCATTTCTTTCGCCCCGGTGTCTCCTACTGAATGCTACTATGAAACCCCCAAGGTTGGGGGTGCCGCGAAGGATCTCTGCTACTTCTTTGCAGGGAAACTTTTCGAGGTCAATTACCTTTGGCGAGACCTCGACTCGCTTCCAGCCATCTTCCCCGGCGAAGGTATACCCCTGCCCCCCCTAGCATTGTAAATTTTTGTTCTCTGCCTACTGTCAACCTGTCTAGGAGAGAGAACCATCCCTGTTCATCCTCCTTACCAAAGTAACAGGGGTCTCGCCTTAGAGAGTATGATGGCGGAGGCTGCGAGGGGTACGCTGACCCCCACCCTAAAGAAAAGGCCCGAGGACGAGGGCACTTACTGACACAACCCAAAGAAGAAGGTGAAGAAATCGGTGTGTTTTAAAATGGAGAAAAATTATGCCAAAGAAAGGAAGGAGCTATCGGGACCCCTGTCCTCCATCTCTGTAGGGTCTCCCTTACCTCCCCAACTACCCATCTCCCCTACCTCTTTTTCTCGTTAATTAAATTACTTAAGGTTTGTCCCGGGTTTACGACACGTAGAACCACATATCGATGTGTGAGCTCTATTTTCGTAGTTCATATGCTAGCTAGCCGAGAGGTCATGTGTATGGACCGATCACCCCGAGGTAAAGGGAGTTTCGCACTAACCCTCGAGAGAGGAGGCGTGGAATTCTACAGGATTGGGTTCCCCACCCAACAGCGGGGTTCTTAGCATAATGCTGTAATTGAGAGGAATCCTTCGTCGCACGAGAGCCCGGTCGAATAGTCTTAATGTTCAGGTGAGCGATAGTCCTAGAGATAGGTGAGCTCATTTTTGTGGAACCTCCACGACCAAGTCTCCCCATTAATTAATTTGAAATTTAGGATCTCTTTTTATTAAAAGTTATTTTAGTTCAAATTTGATTTGGCACCATGGCGCTATTTCTTCATCGGCTCATTTCTTTCTGCTTTTATTTTCTATTTTTATATATATAAATAATAACCCGACAAGTTATTTTCAGTAAAATAATAGTTCTGTACAGGGAAGAGTAGAAATAATACACCCATCCCCAAGAACAATATGACCCCGATATTCCTCACCGGAATATATTGTACTTCACGTAATAGGTGCACTTGCCTCCTTTCATTAAAACTCGGTTTCAACTTATTTTACATCCAAATCAATCTGCGTGCCCCGTCTTCCTAAATACACCACTTTTCTAAATAAATTTGCCTGGTATGCCACGCGTTTTAAACCATTAAATTTTTACAGTTTTAACCATCATGTTTTTAGCGCCTTGCCGATGAATTTTCGTGTTGTTATTTCGAACTCTGGAAAACTATTACTTTTACCTAATTTTATTTATATATATAAAAAAAATTGCCAACAAAAAAATTAATCATAATAATAATACTAATATTAATAATAAAATTACTTAAAAACCAAAAAAACAAACAGAAAAACACTTTAAAAAAATTATATTATTACTATTATTTCATATATTTCTCTATAAAAAACTAAAAATCAAAAAAACCACAAAAACAAAAAATCTAAAAAATGAAAAAAATCTAAAAAACACAAAAACTAAAAACAAAAACACTAAAAAAATCACTAAAACACACAAAAACAATTTCTTATATATATTTTAATTTAACTTTTTCGAAAAAACAAAAAAAAAATTAAGACTTACATATTTAGTTTCTCACTTCAGCACGCCTCACGTTATTTTAGGCGTTAGGGGAACGCATTTCTATTGTACTCATTTAGCTAGGACGTTAGTTACTTCCGAGTCACCCACACTTGCCACCCATACCATCTGAAACTTTATGGCCAAGTCGAGTTAGTAAATTTATAAATAAGGCACATATTAGAAATAAAACCTCGCGCCTCAAAATAAATTCCATATAACGGAATCGTTTTTTCTTTTCTTTGTTATTAATAATGCAGGGTTCTAAATGGGCCTCCCTGACCTCGTCTTAGGGAAGCTTCTACCCTCCCTTTTTATTTTTGAAACTACTGTATTTTATCTCTTATTGTTCTGCATACTTACATTGTAATATTGGGGACATTGTTGGAATTAAGTGTGGGGGTATTTTCTCATTTTGCAATTTTATATTCTGCACTAATAAAAAACCTACAAAAAATGCAAAAAAAGATTATTTAAAACTCAAAGAAACAAAAATAAATTATATAATCAAAAACTCAAAAAAATTGATAAAACAAAAATTTCCAAAATAATAAAACAAAAATTCAAAAATTATTTTTACTTTGTAAATCTTTCTGTAAAAAAAATCTTTCTCTTTCTCCCCCCTCTTCTTTGTAAATAACACATCTTTCTCTCCCCTTTCTTGTTAATAATTTGATAAAAACTAAAAAATTTAAAAATTTAGAAAATCCAAAAATTCTAAAAAGAGAATAACTCTAAAAATCCAAAAAAAGGAAAATAATCAAAAATACAAAAAAAAGATAAAAAAATAAACAAAAATCCCAAAAAATTTGCTTAATATGAAAAAAATATATTGAATGTCACATTCTTAACTCTTTCGCTCTCCAAAAATTTTGTTGTGAGTTTTTTTATAAGTGAATTTTATTAATTTTTGTTTACTATTTGTTTATTAATTGAAGATGGATAGCTTTAGATATCTGGGATTAAGTTTTAAAGAATTTCGTATGACTTTTTTATTTTAAATAAGGGACTTGTTTTCAGCACTTCTTCTAACTTATCTAAATAGTTGCACATTTATTTTGTTAGAAAATAATAACCTTGGATTTCAAATTATGTTTACTCCAAGCTTTTGTTTTTGAAATATACGAACGTTCAATTTATAAAGGTTACTCTCAAAATTTTTTATTAAACCTAGTTTTTTTTCTGAAAAAACTAATCTCTCCCCATTGTTTTCATGTCATACTTGGCATTATTTTGATCCTTAAGATAACCTATGTCAATGGGAATAAGATTTCGTTCCGTAAACATAGGCATCCAATATTTTAAAAGATTATATGTTACGGAGTAAGACGATAAAATTCATTACACCTATACATATAAATTGGGATATATGAAGTTTTTCAAAAACATATATTATTTGTTATGGAAAATAAGATTTTATTTTCCTAAACATCCACATTCAAAAATTCTATTAGAGGTTTGAGCAAAAAATATACCTCACCTCTAAATCAAAGCCCTTTTCATAAACCACAACATCCCCCTCCGCTAATTTCAAATGATTCTAGATTTAATTTTAAAATATTTTTTAGAGCATAATTTTTAAATTGCATTATTTCCTTTAATTCTTATAAGCTAAAGTTTTCATAATCCCAATCTATTTTTGTTAACCTAACAAATACAATTTTTGCTTTCAATTTGATTTTATCGAGAAGTTTTTAGCTGAAACTCTTCCTCTATTTAAATTATTGTCATAATTTAGAACTTAGCTTAACTCTTGTACCCCTGATAACTATTTTGATTTTCCCTTCGATTAATTCAAGCGGTAGCTAAACTTAGGATTTCTTTAATTCCTTATAAGTATATCTCCAACTTTTGCTCTTGAATAGCAAAAGCTTAAGTGTGGGGGTATTTGATAAGTTGTAAATATACGTATTTTTACGTACGTTATTTAAGACATTTTAATTTATTTTCTTTATTTTTTGTTAATTTTCTTTAATAAAATGCTCTTTTTTGTAAATATTATTCTAACTTATCTTTATTTTGATTTTTATAAATTTTCAGGAAAAAGTAAAATATTCCAAAGTACATGTCTGTCTACTTCTCGGTCACGCTCTTGACATGGGCATATGACTTGATCCCAACAGAAAGTTGTCGCTAGCTAGACGATTGGTGTTCGACGATCGTCGAACTGCCCGACACGCCTTTGTTCAACCCGCGACACACACTTGACACCATCTCCACTCGATGACAACCACTCGATGCCAGCCAACCACTCGACGCCATCGCCACTCAATGCCATCGACACTCAACGCCATCGCCATTCAACACTTCCAGCTCGACATTCTACATTCGAAGTTCATTGAATCCACCTACATGCCTGTGTCAATATTCGATACGCCCGTGTAAGACCCCCCCCCCCTTCCCCCTTACCAAGGAGGGCTACCGGATCTTATGCCAAAAAGGATAGAGGGAGGTGAGCATCTGACAACAATGTAGTGGCAGATTCAATAAGGGTTCTATTTTTCCTTTCGGCTACCCCATTTTGTTGAGGAGTTCTAGGAGCTGAGAAAGTATCCTGATCCCTTCACTCTGACAGAACTCTTGCATAAGAAGAGAATCAAACTCTATCCCATGATCACTTCTGATCAGGGCAATGTGAGTATTGAACTCAATCTGTATACATTTGAGAAACTCTGTCAGACACTTAAAGTTATCAGACTTCTTCCTTAGAAAGAACACCCAAGTGAATCTAGAGAAGTCATCTAGAACTACTAAAGTGTAGGATTTCCCTCCTAGGCTTTGTACTGTGATGGGTCCAAAAAGATCCATGTGTAACAGATACAATATCCTAGGTGAATCACTCTTATTAAGTGACTTAAAGTTGTTTTTAGTTTGCTTGCCTAATTGACAAGCCCTGCAGAGTCCTTCCTTCTTGTAGGGGCCAGAAGGTAGTCCTCTAACAAGGTTGTCCTTGGATAGCCTAGCAATAGTTCTAAAGTTTAGGTGTCCTAGTCGCTTATGCCATAAAATATTTGGTCTACAGACAGAATTAAACAAGCAGATATCTACATCAGTTGAAAGAAAATCTACTAGATAGATGTTACCTTTCCTTTTACCTGTCAACACAGTTGTGTTGTCCTCTAACTTGATTTTGCATAAGGCTTTGCTGAAGGTCACCTGGTAGCCTTCATCACACAGCTGACTGATGCTAATTAGGTTGTGCTTCAGTCCTTCCACATAAGCTACCTTCTTGAAGGTTACTGATCCAATCTACACTGCACCACATCCTTTAGTCTGTCCAAAGTTTGAATCACCAAAGATAACTTTGGGTCCAAGCTTGGCTCTGAAGGAAGTGAGGTTGTCCTTGTTCCCTGTCATGTGCTTAGAGTACCCACTATCCAAGTACCATTGCTGGTTAGATGTTGGATAGGTCTTCACCTGCACATAAGACAATTCATTTGTTTTTGACCCAGTTTACCTTGGGCCTAGGTTGATAACCTTTAAATTCTGAAATGAAAGACATCCCAGGTTGACTCTTATATCCTTCAGGATGATATCTCCTTGGAGGTATAATCCATTCAGTATAAGGGTTAAAGATTTGGGATGAAGGACCCTTAGGATTGGATTTTGATTTGCCCTTGAAAATTTTTTCAGAGCTCTGACCTCTGTTCGCCGATCTTGGAGCTGCGTTCGACGATTTTGGGTCAGATCGTCGAGCTCCGTTCGACGGTCGACTATGGGTGAGATCAGGTACTTGAGATCGTCGAGCTGAGTTCGACGATTTTGCCTTAGATTGTCGATCTGCGTTCGGCGATCGTCGATCTCCGTTTGGCGATCGTCGATCTCCGTTCGACGATTTCTGCTGGGACTTAGTTTTCTGGGGCAGATCAGAATTTTTCCTAGCAACCTCTACAACTCCCTTTCCTTTATCAGAAATGAATTTGATTGGAGTTGTTAGAACTATGGGTTGGCTGGATGAAGCACCCAAGCCCAGTGTACTGTTAAATCTGGAGTTCACTGTGCTTGTGATGTCCATCAGCTTGATGCTTCTCCCATTAAGGGATTCTTCAAGCTTCTTGGCCTCAGACAGCTCACTTTTCAGTGAAGCTATCTGCTCCCTACAGCACTCCAACTCCTGAGAGAGTTTGAGGTTTTCTGACTTTAAAGTATTATATTTAGATAGATGATTTCTGAGAGAGATAATTTCTTTCTCAGACTTTAGCAGGTCTAAACACAATGCTTTAAATTCAGATATAAAGTCCTCTGAATTAAAATCAAAAGAACTGATTACCTGATCTTCTTCAGGTTGAGTCTCTGAATCTGACTCTGACTCCTCTTCTTCTGAATTGTGATGTGAGCCATTGATTGCCATCATGCAGAACTCTTTCTCTTCTGCATCATCCTCATCATCACTGGAGCTGGATGAGGCTTCTGACTCCTCTTCAGTCTCACTCCAGGATTCAGCAACAAACCCCTTTATTGTATGTTTATTTTTGCTTGATGAGGGTTTGCCATTGCCATTCCTCTTAGAGTCTTTCTCCTTTCTTCTTTCTTTCCTGTCCCTTCTGTCCTTGTTTTTGTTCTCTGGGCAGTCAGGAACTATGTGCACTGGTTTCCGGCAACCAAAGCAAATATTGTCTTTATTATTATTATTAATGGACTTGTCATAGCATGGCTTATCATGTTCCTTGTATGATCTTCTTCTGAAGTCCTTTCTGTCCATCTTATAAAATCTTTTGGCCAGTAGACTGAGCAGTTCTTCATTTCCTGTGACTTTGTCTTCAGTCTGATCTTCAGTTGCCTTGAAGGCTATAGTCTTCTCTTTTCTTGTGGCTGGTGAGGCAGCCTTCTGTTCTTCTTCTCTATTTTTGATAAGTAGCTCATAAGATTTGAGCTTACCCAATAGAGCTTCAGTGGTGATCTCATTCAGACTTCTGGCATCCTTAATTGGCCAGATTCTTGAATCCCAAGTGCTAGGAAAGCACATTAGAATCTTGTCATTGAGTTCAGTTAGTGAGATCTCTTTATCCAATGTTCTGAGTTCACTGACTATTAGACTGAGTCTGTTGTACATATCTCCCACTGACTCAGTTTCTCCCTTCTTGAAATTCTCATATTGAGATATGAGGTGGGATCTCCTATCCTTTCTCTCATCAGCTGAGCCAGAGACTATTTCTGAGAGTTTGTCCCAAATTTCCTTTGCTGAATTGCATTCAGCCACCTTTTGAAATATCTCATCAGACATTGTCTGGGCCAAGATGTTTATAGCCTTGACATCAGCAACCTTCCATCTCTTGATATCAGCATCTGTTCTTGATGGAGGTGGAACAACATTTGTACTTGTGTTCTCTGGGGGTCTTGGACACACTGTCAAAACAGAGTTAAAAATATCTTCGTCAATAGAATTCATGTACAGTCTGATCCTTGCTTTCCAAAGTGCAAACTTGGATAGATTGCACACTGGAGGTCTGGTGCTAGCATAATCTTTATTTTGAGCAATGATTTGTGAAAACAAAATCTAATAATAAAATACAAAAGAAAACAGATCTAACTTGGGATCTTTGGGTTCAGGTGTTAGCATGTACAACCAATCAGGTATGGTATGTTTAACCAACCTGGCTCTGATACCAATTGAAAGTGCAGCTAGATCTGATATACTGTAGAGGGGGGGGGGGGGGTGAATAGAGTATATGGTGCTTTGAAACTTTTTACAACAATTGTTGTAATAAGAGTGAGCAGGGAAGCAGTAATAAATCTAATCACAGAACTAAGTTAATCAAATGCTAATCACAGAAGAATCAAGGCCAGAAACAAAAATAAAGACAAGCAAAACCAGAAGACACAAGGAAATATAGTGGTTCCCCTACACTTGGGTACATCCACTCTTTTACCTCCCTAGGTAGGAATCCACTGCAGGATGAGTTGATCAGGTGTCCTGGGCACCAATGAGCTTTTGATAAGGTGCTCAAAAACCAAATCAGATTTTTTTGATCAGGTGTCTTGCCACCAATGAGCTTTTGACAAGGTACTCAAAAACCAAGTTCAAACTTTTGAAGGGAGTTTGAGAAACCCTTTACAGAGAGGGGGTGAGAGAGTGATAGAAGTCTTCTCTTTCTCAAGCAACTGAGAAGACTATGTGGATTGATGATGTCAAAGCTCCCCCTGAATCATTGAGATCTTCAGGAAAATAAGCTTTGCTGTAGGATGATATGCCTTCAAAAGTTGAGCTCCAGCAAAAGATGATTTCAGCAACAGCTGAAATGTTGAATGTCTGGAGTCTTGAAATATATTGGCCTTGAACACTTGAGAACTAGAGAGATCTGAAGATTTTTGAAAAGGTTGATCTCCTTGGATGAGTGTTCTTGAGAATTCTTTTAGACAGAATATTTTGTTTTTTTTTAAGATTACTGATCTGTCTGTGTGTCTGTGTATCTCTGTAATCTGTCTTAGAGATTCAAAAAATTCTTATCTTTTATTCTCTGATACTGAACAAAACATTCTCTGAGAAGAATAGCCGTTGGCCTGCATTAATTGCATCCTTAATTGCAAAATCTCTTCTGAAGGAAAGTCCATAGAAATATTCCTTGAAAATCCCTTGAAACTTGGTCCAGAAATGAATGAAAACGGCTAGGAAATCTTCAGAATTAATTGCAGAATAACTCCTTAACTGATTTGAATTTGAATCTAGAAACATCCTTGAAGTTATCTGAAAACGTCGAACTGAGCTCTGCTATCGTTGAACTAAGCTCATCGATATGAATAAATACAACAGCAAAATATCGTCGAACTGAGCTCAGAGATCGTCGAACTGAGCTCAGAGATAGAAATCCAAAGCTGAGTCAAGATCGTCGAACTGAGCTCACCGATCATCGAATGGAGTTCGACGATATGATGAAGTTGAGCTCAGCGATCGTCGAATGGAGTTCGACGATCTGTCGAAGTTGAGCTAGACGATCGTCGATCGGAGTTCGACGAATCGTCGTGCTGAGCTCGACGATATGACTTAGTCTCCAAACAGAAAATCTTGGTCTTCAGGGCAGCTTCCAAACCTAGACTTCTGACCCTTAAACTCAATTCTAATTGACCTATTGAGCTATACAGGAGGTCATGCATTGATTCCTAGAGACATAGTGATCCTGACCCAAATTAGTAATAGGGTGTTCCAACAAAACACATTCCATCGAGTGACTTCCGGTCCTGTCAGCTAGGTGAGAGCCTGATAGTGGGATCTGCCCGAGGCCAAGGATGACACAGAGTGACTTCCGGCCCTGCCAGCTAGGTGAGAGCTTGGCAGCGGGAACTGCTCGGGGTCCAAACACATTCCATCGAGTGACTTCCGGCCCTGTCAGCTAGGTGAGAGCCTGACAGCGGGATCTACCCGAGGCAAAGGATGACACCGAGTGACTTCCGGCCCTGCCAGCTAGGTGAGAGCCTGGCAGCGTGTTCTGCTCGGGGTCCAAACACATTCTATTTCTCTATGCAGGCTAGCTATAACAGTACTGGAGTGTTGAATAAATTTATTATAATCAAAGTTTCGCTTACATGCTTCAGGGGAAAAAATGTTTTAAGTCGTCACCACTCCAAGTGAGACTCAGTGTCTCGCCCTCTACATTTTGGAGTCGATAGCCTCCTGACTTCAAAGCTTCCTTTACAATAAATGGTCCCTCCAAGCTGCGGTTGAGCTTCCCTACGGATGCCTACCTCACTGCTGCATCCACCTTCTTCAGCACCAAGTCCCCTTCCACGAACTGCTTGACCCTTACATGCTTGTCAAAGTACTTGGCCTGTCTTCTTTTCACCTCCTCCTGTCGGATAGCGGAAAGGTCCCTCAGCTCTTCCACCATGTCAAGGGAGAGCCGTAGCTCCTCCTCGTTCTATGCCCTCCATTACTCTCTGCCTTCCTTGACCGTGATGATTCGAGGTGTTTAGACGTCATAATCCACGGGGAGCACTGCCTCGCACCCATGGGAGAGCTTGAAGGGGGTCTCTCTAGTGGCCGTGTTGGGGGTGGTTCTTAGGGCCTAAAGAACCGCGGGGAGCTGTTCCACCCAACTCCCCTTCAAGTTCTCCACCTTCTTCTTGAGGAGGTTGACGATGATCCTTTTCGCGGCCTCCACCTGCCCGTTGCTCCTGGGGTGATGAACTGAGGCGAAACTGAGGTCGATTCCAAGCTGCTTGCAGAAGCTAGTAAACTCGGCGCTGGCGAATTGAGGCCCGTTGTCCGTGACAATGACCTGGGGCAACCCATGGCGACAGATGATCTCCCCCCAAACAAAGTTCCTAATTACCTGGGAGGTCACCTTGGCCAGTGCCTTCACTTCCAACCACTTGGAGAAGTAATCGATCATCACTAGGAGGAACCTCCTCTGCCCACTGGCCTGGGGAAACGGCCGAACCAAATCCATTCCCCAAATTGCGAAGTCCCAGGGGGCCGTGATACTCTTGAGTCACTGGGCTGGCTGTAGTTGGAGGGGGGCAAACAGCTGGCACTTATGGCACCTCCTCGTGAACTCCACGGCATCTTGGCTTAGGGTGGGCTAGAAGTACCGCTGCCGGACTATTCTCCCTTCCAGGGTCCGACTCCCGGAGTGGCTCCCACATTCTCCGGAGTGGACTTCCTCCAAGATCCTCTGTACGTCCTCCTTGGCCACGCAACGGGCCAACATCCCCGAGAGTGTCTTCCTGTACAGTTGCCCGTCCTGGAGGAGGTAATACGCTGAC
The DNA here is from genome assembly GCA_039583875.1 of Platanthera guangdongensis. NCBI lineage: Eukaryota > Viridiplantae > Streptophyta > Magnoliopsida > Asparagales > Orchidaceae > Platanthera > Platanthera guangdongensis. The sequence goes on along the minus strand of CM077147.1, from coordinate 118,749,335 downwards.
TTGTGCCTTAGCTTCTTCTTATCTGCCCCCTCCGGATACTCTCCCGTGGAGAGGAAAGTCACAACTGGTTCCATCCACGAAGTTTGTTGATCAATTTCCATGATCTCCCCCTCTTCGATGGAGGGGTGGAACAGGTCGGTGATGGTGCCCCCCACCTGGGGACCATACTTTGCTAGTTGGTCGACTTGTTCATTTTCTTCCCTGGGCACGTGTCGGAGGAGAAGGTTTGGAAAGCACCTATGACCCCCTTCACTTTGGCTAAGTATAGTCGCAGGGTGGGCTCCCTTGCCTCGAACTCCCCGTTGATCTAGGATGCTACCACCATGGAGTCGGTGAGGACCTCCATGTCCAACACCGCCAGCTCCCTGGCCAGGCATAGCCCTACTATCACGGCCTCGTACTCAGCCTGATTGTTCATAATGGGGAAGTGCAACACCACCGTCTGCTCAATTCGAGTCCCCTGAGGGCTTTCCAGGATCACCCCACTCCTAGGTAATGCCTCCCCGAGGTGCCGTCTACCTTCACCTTCCAAGGAGCCGGACGGGTGAGCTCTTCCTCCACCACTACAATCACATAGTCAGCCAAGAAGTCGGCCATCGCTTGAGCTTTGATCGAGAGCCGTGGAACGAATGAGACGTCGAACTCACTCAACTCCACCGACCACTTGGCCAGCCTGCCTGAATGCTCCACCCCCTCAAAGATGTTGCGGAGGGGATGGTCAGTCACCACCCAGATTGAGTGTGCCTGGAAGTAGGGTCGCAGCCTCTGGGCTGAGACGATCAGGGCGAAAGCCAGCTTTTCCAAAATCAGGTACCGGAGCTCGGCCTTCCTCAGGACCCGACTCACATAATAGATAGGGAGCTGCTTCTTCCCCTCTTCACGAACTGGGACGGAGCTCAAGGCCTCTGCCCCGGCCCCGAGGTACAAAAATAGGTCTTCCCCCTCCTTCGGTCCTTGGAGTAGCGGAGCCTGAGTCAACTGCATCTTGAGGGCCTGGAACGCCTCCTTACACTCCTTGCTCCATTCGAACTTCTGACCACCACTCAGCATTTTGAAGAAGGGGGAGCATTTTTCTCCTGCCCGGGAGAGGAACCTACTCAGCCCTGCTAGCTTCCCCGTCAGTCGTTGTACCTCCTTAGCATTTCATGGCACCACCAGCTCCAAGATAGCCTTGACCTTATCAGGATTCGGCTAGACCCCCGCGGGGGTGAGGAGGTGCCCCAAGAACTTTCCCCTACTAGCCCCGAAGACACATTTTAGGGGATTCAACCGCATCTTGTATTTACGCAGGGTCGCGAAGGTCTCCTCCAGGTCTCGGAGGTGGGAGTCCACATCCCGACTCTTGATCATGAGGTCATCTACATATACCTCCAAATTCCTCCCTCTTTGCTCCTTGAAGACCCTATCCATCATTTTCTGGTAGGTTGCCCTTGCATTCATCAGCCCGAAGGATATCATCTTGTAACAGTAGCATCCATCCCCTGTGATGAACGAGACATCCTTGATGTCCGGGGGGTGCATCCTGATTTGATGATTACCTGAAAAAGCATCTAAAAAACTCATTACAGAAAAACCGACGGTTGAGTCAAACAGCGCGTCGATCCGAGGCAAAGGATAACAGTCCTTAGGACAAGCTTTATTAAGTAAAGAAAAATCGATACACATCCTCCACCGGCCATCTCCTTTTTTGACCATGACCACGTTGGAGACCCAGCCGGGGTATTGGATCTCAGACACGAAGCCGGCCTTGAGGAGTTTCGCCACCTCCTCCCTGATAGGCTCTGCTATCTTGTCCGAGTGGACCTCTTCTTCTATTGAACGGGGCGTGTTCCCGGGTCCAGGTTGAGGCAGTGGCAGGCCACATCCGCATCAACCCCCGGCATCTCTGCAGCATTCCAAGCGAAGATGTCCACGTTCTTCTGGATGCACTCCAGCATCCTACCTTGGTCATCCGGAGTCAGCCCCCCGCTGACGCAGATCTTCTCCATCCTGCGTCCATGGGTGAGCACCTCCAGCTCCACCACTTCTTCCGTAGCCTCTAGCCAGGACTACTTTCCCCATTCTTCAGCATCCCCTTCCTCCGGGACGGGGACCTCTACCTCCATCTCTTCCCCTATGGCCATCACTTCGGCCACCTCCTCCAGGTCTCCTCCTGCCGCCTCCTCCTCTACGCAGCTCTTCATCTCAAGCTCCTCCCCTCCTGCTTCCTGCTCAGCCTCCTCCATCCTTCGCCCCATCTCCTCGGCTCCCTCCTGCCAGGGACGGTGTTCACCGCAGTGACATAACACTCCCGCGCCACCTTTGGGTCCCCCCTGACCCTGACCTAGACCACCTCAGCGTTGAACTTCAAGCACTGATGGAAAGATGAGGGGACGCAGCGGAAGGCGCTGATAAGCGGCCTCCCGAAGATGGCGCTATAGCTGTTGGGGGCGTCCACAATGACGAACCTGTAGTTTCTGGACTGCCCCCCCCCCCCAAGGTAACATGGAGGCCTACTCCTCCCTCCACTTCCTTCCTCTCTCCTGAAAACCCGAACAAGGGTCCATCCGAGGCCAGCACCCTCTTTGCCTCCACCTTCATCGCGTCAAAGGCCTTTTTGAAGACGACGTTGACGGAACACCCGTTGTCCACGAGGATCCGAGAGACGGCAAAATTCTCGATGGCTTCCATGATGACCAGCGTATCATAGAATGGATCCTCGTGATCTGGCATGTCGCTCCTGGAGAAGGTGATCCTCTCCTCCAGAATCGGGGTCTGGGAAGTGGAGGAAACGCTCCGGCGGTACATGGTGTGGAGACTCGCCTTGCGGGAAGCCTCGACACCCACTCCCCCGTGGATCACTCCGATCCATCCTCAGGTTCCAACATCCACCCGATCTTCGCAACGATCCTCCTCCGCCCGAGGCAGGACCTCCTCAATCCTCACTTCTTGTCGCCCCTACTGCTGCTGCTGCTCCCTATTCCCTCTCATCTCAAGAAATTCCGGGCACGTGGCTGTTGCGTGCCCCTCCTCCTGATGGAAGTCGCAATAGGGCAACTCCACCCTCACTTCTCTCCTCCTCCTCCTCATCATTCCCCTCCTCGCCCCCAAGGCTATGGCCATTGCCTCCTATTGATCGGGAAGCCGGGGCCTTTGGACCTGCCTCCAGCCTAGAGGGTGGAACTGATCTTGCCTCCCCTGGTAGTGATCCCTTATGTGGTATCCCCTCTGTGGCCCCTGCCCTTGCCACTTAGGTCTCCAGCCCAGTCGACGATCGGGCTCCTGACGCCCCCACCTCGGCTGCTGCTGCCACTGGAGATGCCTTTGCTCCCTTTGCCGAGGCTCTCCTCTTCTCTCCTCCTGTCCTCTCCCTCCTCTCGTCTCCTTCTCTTCCTCCGTGGCCCACTTGGCCAGCTTCCTTGCAAACTCCGGGTTCGATGCCTCCCCGTCAACTTCTCTTGCCGCCCTCTCCATCAGCTCCTCATAGGAGAGGGGGGAACTCTCTTCAGCTCCATCCGGAAGAACCCCTGATGCAGGCCCAGGGTAAAGGCCATCATCAGACTATGGCCTGGCATCTCCTGGACCTGAGTAACCTTGTAACGCCCCGAAAGTTGTGTGCGAGTCGGTCGCGAAAAAAAAGGGTTTTTGGTGCCTGTAGGGGTACACGACCTAGGACACGGGCGTGTCCAAGGCCGTGTATGGCTGGTGATTTTTGGCCGTTTTCAACCCGAGAAGGACACGGCCAGGAACACGGCCGGATGACACGGGCGTGTCATCTGACACGGGCGTGTGCCAACCCGTGTCCCTACCCGTGTCCTGATGGGTCGTGTCTGTCACCGTGGCGGTTATGCGTGACACGCCCACGAACACGGGCGTGTCGGGGAACCCGACACGGGCGTGTCAGGTCAGACACGGGCGTGTCTTGGCCCGTGTGCGTTTCTCAGTTCGACGATCGTGCCTGGATCGAGGCACACGGCCTGGGACACGGCCGTGTGCCAAGCCGTGTTCGGCCCAGGTCTAGAGAATTTTTGGCAGATCCGAGCCGTTTGTTTTCTTTAATTTAGATATGACGGCTCAGATGAGTCCCTGCTCTATTTTAGGGCAGGAATAGGAGGTTAATTCCCCATTTTCTCTCCAAAGTTCTCCCCTTCCAAAGTGAGAGAGAAGAGGAAGAAGAAGGATGTTTCCGGCTGCCGGCGGAGCATCGGAGCACCGTTTCGAAATCGAAGAGCAGATCCGTGGAGGGAAGGTCATTGCGAAGAGTTCTAACCGCGTAGTTTTTCCATGGCGCCAAAACGGACTACAAGGGTAACGATTCTCAACTTGAGCGTTTGAAGCTCTTTCTTTCTGCATAGGGAATCCCGCTCCCGCGAGTGTGCGGTGAATGCGTGGTGTTCCTTGGGGTTGATGTGAATAGTCCCCCTTGTGTTGCATATAGAGCCCGGAATCGTCAGTACGGGCATAGGCATTGTGTGTGAAGCCTACCCGGAAGTGTTTTGTCTGGATCGGTGATGTTGCATTTGATGTGGTTTTGCCGGAGAAGACTCCGTGCTTTGGGTTTTTCGGGTTTCTACGCGGTAGATTGCAGCAGGGATCCTTGGAGGTTAGCTTCAAGGCGCACCCAGAAAATTGAGCGGAAACGTGTTATGCTAAATTGGCGGTCTGGGAACCGGCCTTGATCATAACTGGGTTATGAGATTGTTTTGGAAAATTTGTGATCCGAGAGAAGCTTGGCCCGCGCAAAGGACTTAAATTGGACATGCGGCGTGAGCAACGGGCAAGTGGAATTGGACCTAGGCTATGTGGTTCGGTGCGAGAGACCCGAAGACGGGGACTGGCCGTTGGCATAGTCGGAGCCTTAGACGGTGGTCAGAAAGGCTAAATGCTCACATGTTGTTGCCATCCTAGGGGTGGTGGTGAATGCACTGATGGGTCAGGGTTCACCATGAATGTGCCCTGAGTGCACGGGGTGTTTGGCCATGCGAGCCTACACCTGTGGCGAATTATAATTACGCTATATATATATATATTGTTGGGCTAATGTTATGCAGGGAAAGAGCACCGCCGTCCCGAGTAAGGGGCGGGGTCGTTATAATTTGGTCGGCTTTTAGCTGACCGTTGATTTATTTGCCACCGTGCGGTGGTATGTGCTTGCAGGTGCTGCGGAGCCGAGCGCCAAATAGCAGGCTGGAGCACATGTTGCTGTGCTGGCCCTAGAAGGCTGTAGAATAGCTATTTTTATATTTATCATGTGTGGCCGGCCTGCGAGCCGATGTATGTAAAACACTCTTTATTAAGTGAACATTTGTAAGGCCATAAGGCCATGTACCCATTTCTGTGTATTTGGGGTTTCATTCCTGTTGTTGTAGCTGTGGACATTCATATTGATGGATTTAATTTTGGGTTCTTTCAACTTTAAAATCTTCCGCTAGAATGCTCTGTGATTAGGACGAGTAGACTTAGTTGGTTGGTTTGATTATTCATTTAGTATCCCTTCCGACTGTCTGTGGTATATGGCATCGGGTTGCAGCTGTACCTTCTGTTATATGCCATACGACAGATGGGGGTGTTACAATTTGGTATCAGACTTCTGGTTACGGTCAAGCTTAAATGAATTCGTGGGCGAATTCTTTTAAGGGGTGGTGAGCACATGTGTGCGTCATCGTTATAACATCAAAAAGAACCCATGAATGTCCACTTAGGAATGAAAATACACTTGTTTGGTGGAACCTGAGTGTTCCAATGATTGCTTTTAGCAATTTGTTTGTTGTCTAATCGTGTGTCTTTGCTAATTTAGGCAGGTAGGAGCGGTGCTGGTCAGTCAGAGCGTCCGCAATCAGCGGAAAGTAGTGCACCAAGCGACGTGCCTGCTACACCTCCTTCAGCGGAAACCATCAGGATGGTGGCTGAAGCCGTGTTTGCAATGATAAATGCCCAACCTACAGGGAAAATGCATCGCGTACCTCCTGCGAATGAGCAAGAACCGGTTAGGGCGGCAGAGCCGAGAGTGGTGGAACGCGCAGCAGTGGAGTTGGTAGAGCCGAGAAGAACTATGGAAAGGTAGCTGAAGTATGTGATGGGCTTTAATCCTCCGAGGTTTAATGGGGTTGGAACGCCAACTCAAGCTGAGGACTGACTCTCTTCCATAAAGAGTGTCTTGACGGCCACAATGACTGAGGAGTGGCAGAAGACCACCATAGCGACTTTTCTTTGGGAATGTGAAGCGAGGCTGTGGTGGGACGAGTTGGAGTTTCATCTTCTAGTGGGAAGGCAACTTGCGGATGTGCCGATGGAGGAATTTTCAAGATTGTTCCTAGCCAGATTTGTACCTTCTGCTCAGAAGTTGGAGATGGAGAATCAATTTCTTGGGTTGTCTCAGGGATCTAGAAGCATGGACGAATATCTGCATGAGTTCACACGGTTGGGTCGTTATGCTGGTGCTTTGTTTTCAGAAGAAGAGAGGAAGACCAACCGATTTTATGAGGGTCTTCGAGGCGATTTACAGTTACTCCTTGCTGGGCCTAAGGCGCTGGACTTCCTAGCATTGGTCAATTCGGCCCGATCGTTGGAAAAGGTTGTGAAGAAAGTTCAAGAGAAGAGGCACCCAGGAGAAAGGAAGACCGAGTTCAAGGTGCCAAGTAACAAGACAGGTTTCCGCAGATGGAACAAGAAGCGTAGGACTTCGAACTCATCCCCTTCGGCTGATGCATCGGGGGCAACTACAAGTCGAGCCCCCGGAGCTTTCTACAACTGCGGGAAGACGGGGCATTTTGCTCAGGAGTGTTGGAGCGGACGTTCAAAGTCCGAGAGGAGACCTGGAGCGACTTATGAGGAGAAAGGGAAGGCGGTGGAGTCAACCGCATCCCATCATGCTCCAGCCCAGCCTAGAGTCTACAACCTTGGTCTGTAGGAGGCCATTAAGCAAGCAGACGTGGTGACAGGTATGAGTTAAATTACAATGGTTTAACTTTTATAGTTGTTACCTTCGTATTTGTTAGCTTACGTTTGTTAGTGCTAGGCTTTGTGTTAATCTTTGGGTTTTCGGCGAGAGCCCTTTTTGATACGGGAGCATCACATTCCTTTTGTCCGAAAAACCTATATCGCGCATCGGAGTTCCGTTCTTGATGGCAGAAAACAAGTTGGATGTGTTGTTGCCTAATGGGTGCTCAATGCGTGCGGATAGGGTTTGTGTTGTGAAGATTCGGATTGGAGACCGGGAGTTTGATTTGCGGGCGTTGGTTCAACCGTTGGTGGAGTTCGACGTAATTTTCGGTATGGATTGGCTCTCGGAGCAGAGTGCATGCATTGATTGCAACCGTGAAGAAGTCAAGTTGGGTCTGGACACTGATCGGGAGACTACTATTGCGGGCATGAAGGGGTCAGGGAAAGTTCTGGTGTCAGCCCTTCAGATGTTCAAGGCAGTTCGGTCTGGGGCAGAACTATATGTCACTCTAGTGCAGACTTCGACGCCTAAGCCTAGTTTGGACAGCATCCCAGTTGTGTCCGAGTATCCTGATGTGTTTCCAGATGATCTCGCAGGAGCCCCTCCTCAGCGGGAGATAGACTTTACTATAGAGCTGGTACTGGGTGCCAAATCGGTGTCACGCTCCCCCTTGTTGAAACTTGTGAAGTGAAAGTGGGTGAATGGAAGGCTTGGGCAACCTATCCGCGCGGACTACGCAGACAGGGTTTGCGGACTGCTAAGTCGGCAGGGATGTTGCAGGCGGTTTGCTCTGTGGCGGCCTGGGCGGTCTGTTCGCGCGGACTACGCGGACAGCAGCGGCGGTCTGTCAGGCCGGGGAATACTCAGCAGACAGTTGGTTCCCAGGAAGTAACCGGGCGGATAGCAATCCTATCCGCGGAGTCCGGCATGAAGCGGACTGATGAACTGGAGCTCGGCAGACCGGTTTGGCAGTTGCCTTGGTCTTGCTCTAGTGGAGTGGCAAGTGGAAGCCGCGGAGATCGCCGGTCAGCGCGGACAGAAACTGGAGGTCCCCCGGTATGGCGGGCTAGATCCAGTGTTCGCCAGTAAGTGCGGACTAGCCCTCGTGGCCAGTAGACTGGACTTGGTGTGATCTAAACCAAGTCTAGGATGGCTCAGTCCGGGGAGATCGCGCAGTGGAGCGCGGGCTGCTTTCTCAGTCCGCCAAGCCTAGTAGAAGTGTTGTTGCCTTGTTTGCTAGCTTGGGGGTATGCGGACTGGAGGATTGCCTGGGCAAGAGCGTGCGGACTGAAGTTGGAGTCTGCTGAGTTCGGTCTAGCCTTGTGATGAGGTTATGAACTCAGGAATGCGGACTGGAGTCTGCTGTGTAAGAAGACCTTATCGGCGTATCCGCTGAGTCCGGCGGTGCCTTGGAGATTGAGGCAATGGACTCGGGATGTGCGGACGGAAGCCGAGTGTCCGCTGAGTCCGGCAGGTGCCTTGATGGCGAGGCTGCGGGCTCGGGTTATGCGGACTGGTGCTGTGTCCGCGGATTGGCGGACAGAGCTATTGTGGAGTCCGGCTGTGGTGGTCCTGGCTTGGCCTCTGGTGGCAAGGCGGGCTGGATATTGGAGTCCGGCCTTGGAGAAGCTGGGGCATACTGGCTATCTGCACAGGGGCGGCGAACTGGAATGTGTGTCCACGGCCTGGCGGACACACTTGTTCTTGCTGCGGGATGTGGCGGTGATCCTATCGGCTAGGGCGGTGACCATACTCATCATCGTGCCTATAAATAGGACCCTTGTCACATCAGGATGTAACTTGAAGGCAACCTGAACCGAAGTAGGTGAACAGTAATTGAGCTCGCGTACGTTACTGCGGTCTGGACTTGGGTGTCCGCGCGGTTTGAGTTGACCCGGTTGTGCTGTGCAGGTTGTGCGGATAGCGCTGGAAAGCCAGGACTTGGCTCTGATTGCGGTCAGGGACAGTGCGGACTCTGCGGTTAAGCAACAGGCGGTAAACAGCAGGTCGCGGATAGCGACCAGACGGTCTTCTCTTTGGCAACTTGGTTCGAGGCTCAGGAAGTCGCCTGTTTCAGGCGGACTGTTCCATTCGGTGAAGCAGCTTGTGCGGTCTGGCGGCTAGGCGACCTCGCGGTCAGGCGGCCTGCAGATCGGTGGTGAAGAGCTAAGCATTGGAATAGGGGGTAGTCCGCGCGGCTTGGGTTGCGGTCTTGCGACCTGGCGGACTGAGCGGACTCCACAGCAGTAGACCAGCGGCTTGGTGGTTGAGTCCGCGCGGCTTGTTTTTCTTTCTTATCTTTGTAACTGTCTCTGCTCTCCTGGTTTGGTTTTTGGTGAAGCATGTCTCGCCATGTATGTCTCGCCTTGTAAAGAAGTTTGCTCTTGATCAATAAAGAAGCTTGTGCTGCAAGCGTTGCTGGTTGTTACTGCTTTGTTGAGATAACCCATGCTAACTCCACGATCCGGGAAAACGTTCAACAATATAAGTGGGGTGTGCTCCGCCGGTTTGTTGAGTGTCAACAGGGTATCCGAGGAGGCCTCTGCGGTTTTGTTGATTTTTAACATGGTATCAGAGCCAGGTTTTTGGAGTGGTCAAGTATTTGCTCTTCTGTAGAGGAAACCAGTGGTAGAACCATGACAGTGGAAGATGCAAGTTGTCTTGGCATTGATCTCCTTACAGCGATGAACTGTGAACGGTGGAAGTCTTGTATGAAGAGTTTTCTTCTTGGCGAGGACCTTTGGGAGGTTGTATGCGGAGCAGGAAGACAAGAGGATACTGCTGGGAATGCTGAAGTGATGAGAGCTTGGAAGGAGACAAATGCGAAAGCGGAGTCTATTCTCAAGCAGGTGATCTCACCGGAGCTCTTGGACCACATCAGTGGATGTCGGTCAGCTGCGGAGGTTTGGTCTTCCCTTGATGGGTTGTTCAGGAAGAAGGTGAAGGTTGCTACTGAAGATGGTCCCTCTACTTCGTATCAGGAAGAAAGGAGTGTTTCTCCTAGGCGTGATAGGAAGAGGAAGGAAGGACCAAGGTGCTATAAATGCAAGCAGCAAGGTCATCTTCGGAAGGAGTGCAAGGTTGTCTTGCTCTCGATGAATGTAGCTCATGTCGGAGGTAAGGAGAAGAACGTAGTTGGGACATCAACTAGTTCTGGAGTTGATCGGATGAATGCCAGTGATAGTGCTGCTATCTGGCATGAAATACTAGGGCATGTAGGGATGGACAAGCTGAAAGAAATGGCGGAAAGAAGACTCGTAAGAGGCTTGCCTAGATTGTCATCCTATGGCGATGGTCGGGGGTGTGCGGGATGTCAGGAAAGTGGAGCCTATCGCTTCATGGTTGATAAAGCACAATCCAGATGTAAAGCACCATTGGCGGTTGTCCATTGTGCTCTGGTGGGACCGACCGTCACGGCCAGTCTTGGAGGCAGCAGGTTCATGCTGATATTGGTTGATGACTATTCTAGGTATACATGGGTATACTTCATGAAGAAGAAGTCCAACATGGTACACTTGTTTGTGGAGTTCAAGAAGCTTGTGGAAGGCCAGCTTGGCCGGAGGATCAAGGTGTTGAGGACAAGTATCGGTGGTGAGTTTGGCTCAACCGAGTTTTCACACTTTTGCAGGAAGCAAGGGATCCGGAAGGAGCTTTCTTGTGGACATACTTCACAACAAGGTAGTATTGCAGCTCGGATGATCCGTTGGTTAACGGAGACCTGCAAGTGTTGGCTTCAGAGTAAAGGCGTTCCGAAGGCCCTTTGGGCGGAAGGGATGTCCTGTGCTGCTCATGTCATCAACCGGATGCCTCTTAGTCCGATCATAGTGAAGACTCCTTATGAGCTGATGTTCGGAGTGAAGCCCTCAGTGAAGCACCTTCGGGTGTTTGGATCTACCTTCTACATACTCTCTCCGGGTGCTCTCAAGACAAAGCTAGTCTTTGTTGGGTATGATGAGCAGAGAAGAAGATGGAGGTGTATGGATCCTGCGACGAAGAAACTCATAGTGTCGAGAGACATTGTCTTCGATGAGTTGATGCCGTTTTGGAGTAGCTCTCATGTGGAGCTAGAGATAAGCAGGTCAGATAGTGGGCTGAAGGAGGCTGCTGCAAAGGAAGTGGAGTTACCTGAGTCACCAGGTGTTCCAGGTTGTTCTAGCTCCGGGGCAAAGGCGTCAGAGTCGAGAAGAAGGGGGAGAGATGCTCCAGGATCTTCTAGCTCGAAGGAGGAGGTTTCCGGTTCAGGAAGCAAGGGGAGCGATGTTCCAGGTTGTTCTTGTTCAAGAGGGGAGTCTTCTGGGTCAGGTAGCAGGGGGAGCGTTGCTCCAGGTGCTCTTGGTTCTAGTGAGGAGGCGTCTTGTTCAGGAAGCAAGGGGAGCGTTGTTCTGGGTTTGCCCGATAACGGAGATGGTTCAGAAGCAGCGGAGGTGGTTAGCCATGATCAGGTTCTTCGGAGATCGAAGAGGATCAGTAAGCCACCAGCTCGATATAGCGAATGGAACACGGCGGACTTGGTCCCGTGTTTCCTTGTTAGCCCTCAAGTCGAGCAAGGTACTTCTGGCTGTGATGACCCCACTAGAATCAAGGAAGTGGTTGACACCAAGGCTGAAGAGGTGACTTCTCTCAGAGGTAATAAGGCTTGGGCTTTTGTGCCCAAGGAAGTTGGTGATACTCCTATGATGCATGAGTGGAGGTTGAAGCTGAAGAAGGTAGAGGGAAGCATGGCTCCTTTTGGGAGATGCTGGAGGGCTCCCTCATGGTCCATGATATGCGGGGCGAGGACTATGCCTTGGACATCTCTTCGTAGATGCTATCGGAGTGACCAGGTGCAAGGTTACGGGAGCTGCTGGAATTATTCACCACTTCTCACTTCAAGGGGGAGTGTTGAAACTTGTGAAGTGATAGTGGGTGAATGGAAGGCTTGGGCAACCTATCCGCTCGGACTACGAGGACAGGGTTTGCGGACTGCTAAGTCGGCAGGGATGTTGCAGGCGGTTTGCTCTGTGGCGGCCTGGGCGGTCTGTTCGCGCGGACTACGCGAACAGCAGCGGCGGTCTGTTAGGCCGGGGATTACTCAGCAGACAGTTGGTTCCTAGGAAGTAACCGGGCGGATAGCAATCCTATCTACGGAGTCCGGCATGAAGCGGACTGATGAACTGGAGCTCGGCAGACCGGTTTGGCAGTTGCCTTGGTCTTGCTCTAGTGGAGCGGCAAGTGGAAGCCGCGGAGATCGCCGGTCAGCGCGGACAGAAACTGGAGGTTGCCCGGTATGGGGTGCTAGATCCAGTGTCCGCCAGTAAGTGCGGACTGGCCCTCGTGGCCAGTGGACTGGACTTGGTGTGATCTGAACCAAGTCCAGGATGGCTCAGTCCGGGGAGATCGCGGAGTCGAGCGCAGGCTGCTTTCTCAGTCCGCCAAGCCTAGTAGAAGTATTGTTGCCTTGTTTGCTAGCTTGGGGGTATGCGGACTGGAGGATTGCCTGGGCAAGAGCGTGCGGACTGAAGCTGGAGTCCACTGAGTTTGGTCTAGCCTTGTGATGAGGTTTTGAACTCAGGAATGCGGACTGGAGTCTGCTGTGTAAGCAGACTGGATCGGCGTGTCCGCTGAGTCCGGTGGTGCCTTGGAGATTGAGGCAATGGACTCGGGATGTGCGGACAGAAGCCGAGTGTCCGCTGAGTCCGGCAGGTGCCTTGATGGCGAGGCTGCGGGCTCGGGTTATGCGGACTGGTGCTGTGTCCGCGGATTGGCGGACAGAGCTGTTGTGGAGTCCGGCTGTGGTTGTCCTGGCTTGGCCTCTGGTGGCAAGGCGGGCTAGATATTGTAGTCCGGCCTTGGAGAAGCTGTGGCGGACTGGCTATCTGCACAGGGGCGGCGAACTAGAATGTGTGTCCGCGGCATGGCGGACACACTTGTTCTTGCTGCGGGATGTGGCGGTGATCCTATCGGCTAGGGCGGTGACCATACTCATCATCGTGCCTATAAATAGGACCCTTGTCACATCAGGATGTAACTTGAAGGCAACCTGAACCGAAGTAAGTGAACAGCAATTGAGCTCGTGTACGTTGCTGCGGTCTGGACTTGGGTGTCCGTGCGGTTTGAGTTGACCCGGTTGTGCTGTGCAGGTTGTGCGGATAGCGCTGGAAAGCCAGGACTTGGCTCTGATTGCGGTCAGGGACAGTGCGGACTCTGCGGTTAAGCAACAGGCGGTAAACAGCAGGTCGCGGATAACGACCAGGCGGTCTTCTCTTTGTCAACTTGGTTCGAGGCTCAGGAAGTCGCCTGCTTCAGGCGGACTGTTCCATTCGGTGATGCAGCTTGTGCAGTCTGGAGGCTAGGCGACCTCGCGGTCAAGCGGCCTGCAGATCGGGGGTGAAGAGCTAAGCATTGGAATAGGGGGTAGTCCGCGCGGCTTGGGTTGCGGTCTGGCGACCTGGCGGACTGAGCGGACTCCACAGCAGTAGACCGGCGGCTTGGTGGTTGAGTCCGCGCGGCTTGTTTTTCTTTCTTGTCTTTGTAACTGTCTCTGCTCTCCTGGTTTTGGTTTTTGGTGAAGCATGTCTCGCCATGTATGTCTCGCCTTGTAAAGAAGTTTGCTCTTGATCAATAAAGAAGCTTGTGCTGCATGCATTGCTGGTTGTTACTACTTTGTTGAGATAACCCCTGCTAACTCCACGATCCGGGAAAACTTTCAACAATATAAGTGGGGTGTGCTCCGCCGGTTTGTTGAGTGTCAACTGGGTATCCGAGGAGGCCTCTGCGGTTTTGTTGATTTTTAACACCCCTATCAGATAACCCCAAGAGAAATGGCAGAGTTGAAAGTGCAACTGCAAGAGTTGCTAGAGCAAGGTTATGTGCGTCCAAGTTCGTCGCCTTGGAGCGCACCAGTTCTCTTTGTTAAGAAGAAAGATGGGAGCTTGCGGCTTTGTATCGATTATCGGGAATTGAACAAACTTACGGAGAAGAACAAATATCCAATCCCGAGGATTGACGATCTATTTGATCAGCTGGTTGGATCAACTGTATATTCGAAGTTAGATTTGAAGTCCGGTTACTATCAGTTGAGGATAAGGGAGAGCGACATCCCAAAGACAACATTCAGTACGCGGTTTGGGCATTACGAGTTCACGGTTATGCCGTTTGGGTTGACGAATGTGCCATCCGTGTTTATGGATCTGATGAATAGGACATTCAGAGAATACTTGGATCAGTTTGTGATAGTATTCATCGATGATATTCTGGTGTATTCGCGGTGCGAGGAGGATCATTACAAGCATTTACACATGGTGTTGGGGACATTGAGGAAAAGTCAGTTGTATGCAAAGTTCTCCAAGTATAAATTCTGGTTATCCTCGATAGCGTTCCTTGGTCATGTTGTCAGAGGAGAAGGAATAGCTGTGGATCCGGCGAAGATAGTGGCGATACGGGAGTGGCCTACTTTGACTACAGTGACAGAGGTCCGGAGTTTTCTGGGGCTTGCTGGCTACTACAGGCGCTTCGTAGAGAACTTCTCGCGGATAGCACTACCACTCACGACGTTGACAAGAAAGGATCAGAAGTTTGTGTGGTCTCCGGAGTGCGAACAGGCTTTTGAAGAATTAAAGAGGCGGTTGACCACAACGCCCATTTTATGTTCGCCAAGTGGAACCGAAGGGTTCGAGATCTATAGTGATGCTTCGGGCAGTGGTTTGGGCTGTGTCCTGCTACAGCATAGGAGAGTGATAGCTTATGGTTCACGACAACTGAAGGTTCACGAGAGGAATTATCCGGTCCATGACTTAGAGTTAGCGGCCGTGATATTTGCTCTAAAGCTTTGGAGGCACTATCTGTACGGTGTGAAGGTCGATATTTACACCGATCATAAGAGTTTGAAGTACCTATTGGACCAAAAGGATCTGAACATGAGGCAACGGAGGTGGATGGAGTTCTTAGGGGACTACACCTTCAAGATACACTATGTGCCTGGGAAGGGAAATGCAGTGGCGGATGCGTTGAGTCGTAAGATTCCCGCACAAGCCAATTGGTTATCAGTACATGATGAGAGATTGGTCCAAGAGTTGGAGGCATTGGAGATATCTTGCGTCGATAAGCAGTCTAGTGCCGAGGCGAAACTGTTTTGGACAGAGGTGCAGTGTGACCTAGCAGATAGAGTTTGGCGGGCTTTGGTTCAGGATAGCAACATGAAGCAAATCTTGGATGAATCTTTGGATGGGTCAAATTCCCAGTTTGTGGTTGAAGATGGGTTGCTAAGGAAGGACAGTAGTCTATGCGTTCCTAGTGCGGATAATATTCGGGAGGAGTTGATGTATGAGGCTCATCATACCAAGTACTCAATCCACCCGGGAAGCACAAAAATGTATAGAGACATGAAGAAATTATTCTGGTGGCCGGGTTTGAAGAAGGATGTGGCACTTTATGTGGCCATGTGTCGTACTTGTGCATTAGTGAAGGCGGAATGCCAGAAGCCCGGATGTTTCTTGAAATTCCTTCCTATCCCAGAATGGAAGTTTGACGACATATCTATGGATTTTGTGCACTGTTTGCCGAAGTCGCAGAAGGGAAACGACGCCATTTGGGTGGTCGTAGATAGATTGACAAAGGTGTCGCACTTTATCCCAGTGAGAAAGGGGGATCCGGTGGAAACATTAGCCAAACTCTACGTGGATAACATTGTACGATTGCATGGTGTGCCTCGCAGTATTGTTAGTGACCATGATGGACGGTTCACATCAAATGACTGGAGGTTGGTGCATGGTCTGTTGGGTACTAAGCTAAAGTTCAGCACAGCCTTTCACCCGCAGACAGATGGCCAAACCGAGAGAGTCAACGGGACTATGGAGGACATGCTTCTCATGTGCGTCTTAGATTTCGGGAAGCATTGGGATGATCACTTGTACATGGTGGAGTTTTCATACAACAATAGTTTTCAGGCAAGTATTGGAATGGCGCCTTTCGAAGCCTTGTACGGGAGGAAGTGTCGTACGTCGTGTCTTGGTTGGAGGCAGGCGAATCGAAGTTGTATAAACGTCAAGCGGTGGAAGATGCCACTTCAATTATACAGACAATTCAGGAAAGGCTGAAGATTGCTCAGGATAGACAGTCAAAGTATTACAATGCCAAACATAGAAATGTGGAGTTCAACGTTGGCGATATAGTGTATTTAAAGATCAAGCCGTTCAAGGGTGTATCGCGGGTTCGACGCTTGAAGAAGCTGAGTCCGAGATACCTTGGACCATTTGAAATCCTGGAGCGTGTTGGCGAGGCGGCGTATAGATTTAAGCTGTTGACGGAGCTGAGTGGGCTGCATGACGTATTCCACGTATCGGTGTTGCGTAAGGCAGTGCAAGAGCCTTCGCAGATCATTGCAGACAATCAGGTACCGGTTGATTATGAGTTAACAACAAGGGTCAAGCCAGTACGAATTGAAGATGTTACAGTCAAACGACTCCGCAACAAGGAGGTCCAAATGGTTAAAGTCCGTTGGAATAATTGCGGGCGTGAGGAGCTTTCTTGGGAGCGAGAGCAAGCTATGTTGGAGAAATACCCCGAGTTATTCCACTCAGGTATCATTTAGCTTTTGTGTACCTTTGCTTAATTTCGGGATGAAATTCCTTAAGTGGGGGAGATTTGTAACGCCCTGAACGTTGTGTGCGAGTCGGTCGTGAAAAAAAAAGGGTTTTTGGTGCCTGTAGGGGTACACGGCCTAGGACACGGGCGTGTCCAAGGCCGTGTCTGGCTGGTGATTTTTGGCCGTTTTCAACCCGAGAAGGACACGGCCAGGAACACGGTCGGATGACACGGGCATGTCATCCGACACGGGCGTGTGCCAACCCGTGTCCCTACCCATGTCCTGATGGGTCGTGTCTGTTGTCGTGGCAGTTATGCGTGACACGCCCACGAACACGGGCTTGTCGGGGAACCCGACACGGGCGTGTCAGGTCAGACACGAGCGTGTCTTGGCCCGTGTGCGTTTCTCAGTTCGACGATCGTGCTTGGATCGAGGCACACGGCCTGGGACACGGCCGTGTGCTAAGCCGTGTTTGGCCCAGGTCTGGAGAATTTTGGGCAGATCCGAGCCGTTCGTTTTCTTTAATTTAGATCCGACGGCTCTTTTTTATATGATTCCCTGCTCTATCTTTTTTCCTGCTCTATTTTAGGCCTGGAATAGGAGGTTAATTCCCCATTTTCTCTCCAAAGTTCTCCCCTTCTAAAGTGAGAGAGAAGAGGAAGAAGAAGGAGGTTTCCGGCCGCCGGCGGAGCATCGGAGCACCGTTTCGAAATCGGAGAGCGGATCCGTGGAGGGAAGGTCATTGCGAAGAGTTCTAACCACGTAGTTTTTCCATGGCGCCAAAACGGACTACAAGGGTAACTATTCTCAACTTGAGCGTTTGAAGCTCTTTCTTTCTGCATAGGGAATCCCGCTCCCGCGAGTGTGTGGTGAGTGCGTGGTGTTCCTTGGGGTTGATGTGAATAGTCCCCCTTGTGTTGCATATAGAGCCCGGAATCGTAAGTACGGGCATAGGCATTGTGTGTGAAGCCTACCCGGACGTGTTTTGTCTGGATCGGTGATGTTGCATTTGATGCGGTTTTGCCGAGAAGACTCCGTGCTTTGGGTTTTTTCGGGTTTCTACGCGGTAGATTGCAGCAGTGATCCTTGGAGGTTAGCTTCAAGGCGCACCCGGAAAATTGAGCGGAAACGTGTTCTGCTAACTTGGCGGTCTGGGAACCGGCCTTGATCATAACTGGGTTATGAGATTGTTTTGGAAAATTTGGGATCCGAGAGAAGCTTGGCCCGCGCAAAGGACTTAAATTGGACATGCGGCGTGAGCAACGGGCAAGTGGAATTGGACCTAGGCTATGTGGTTCGGTGCGAGAGACCCGAAGACGGGGACGGGTCGTTGGCATAGTCGGAGCCTTAGATGGTGGTCAGAAAGGCTAAATGCTCACATGTTGTTGCCATCCTGGGGGTGGTGGTGAATGCACTGATGGGTCAGGGTTCACCATGAATGTGCCCTGAGTGCACAGGGTGTTTGGCCGTGCGAGCCTACACCTGTGGCGAATTATAATTGCGATATATACATTGTTGGGCTAATGTTATGCAGGGAAAGAGCACCGCCGTCCCGAGTAAGGGGCGGGGTCGTTATAATTTGGTCGGCTTTTAGCTGACCGTTGCTTTATTTGCCACCGTGCGGTGGTATGTGCTTGCAGGTGCTGCGGAGCCGAGCGCCAAATAGTGGGTTGGAGCCCATGTTGCTGTGCTGGCCCTAGAAGGCCGTAGAATAGCTGTTTTTATATTTATCATGTGTGGCCGGGCTGCGAGCCGATGTATGTAAAACACTCTTTATTAAGTGAACATTTGTAAGGCCATAAGGCCATGTACCCGTTTCTGTGTATTTGGGGTTTCATTCCTGTTGTTGTAGCTGTGGACATTCATATTGATGGATTTAATTTTGGGTTCTTTCAACTTTAAAGTCTTCCGCTAGAATGCTCTGTGATTAGGACGAGTAGTCTTAGTTGGTTGGTTTGATTATTCATTTAGTATCCCTTCCGACTGTCTGTGGTATATGGCGTCGGGTTCCAGCTGGACCTTCTGTTATATGCCATGCGACAGATGGGGGTGTTACAAACCTCCTCCTGGAACTGGTCCACGTAGCTTCCCAACGTCTCATTCACCCCCTGCTTGATGTGGAACAGGGACTCGGACTCCTTCTTCCTCTTCTTCGAGGTAGTGAACCTCAGCATGAACCCCCGGCGCAGGTCCTCGAAGCAGTAGATGGAGCTGGCCGGTAGCTGATGGAACCACTCCCTTGCCTTCTCCCTGAAGGTGATAGCGAAGAGTCGGTACTTGAACCCTTCCGACATCTGTCGGATGGAGACTACATCCTCAAACCATTGCACATGCTGGATCGGGCTCCCTTCCCGGTGTAGTAGGACATCTCGGGTTCCCTGAACCCATCTGGAACTGGAGCTGAGGAGACCAGCTCGCTGAAAGGAATGCCTCCCCCCACTGGGCGAGCAAGCGAGTCTCGCGAGCCCAGCTCGCCAAACCGGCCTCGGCCTGCCGAGCCGGGGAAGAGCTCGTGCCCGGGGAGCTCGCACCCCCGGCCTTCCTCGGCCACCTCCTTCCCAGCTCGCCTGTCAGGAGCGTCCTCTCCCAAAGAGGGGGCGGCTGCGATCTGGACTGTCGGAGTCGAGCACTCGGCCCGCGTGCCGAGTGCGAACTTGACGAGGCTCAGCACCTCGTTCCTGAAATCTTCCAACATCCCCACCATGGCGAGAGGAGGGGGGGGGGGCGAGTTTGGCCTGTCAGATCCCTGTCCTCCCATCATTGAGCTCGTTGAAGCTTCTCTGCACTGACCACACTCACCGCACCAAAATGTTGAAACCTAAAATCGGTCCCCTGTGGAGTTCGACCCTTAGGGAAGGGGTGGTCTCGCACCTACTTCACTCCTGCAAGCAAAACAACAGAGAAAAAAAGGAGAAACCGACCCAAGGGGCTCGGCGGGGAGGACCCACCACAGATCCGGAAGACTAGAGAATACTTCCCCTCCTTAGCCACAAGCCGAGTTAAGGCTACCTCAGGAAGCACTACTAAATCCGGGGAGCAAGAGAATATGAGAGTGTGCCCTGAGGTGCCCCCCTTGGGTTCTACTTATAGTTTTTAGAATCTAAACTGCCAATAACCAAAAGAACTGACCTGAAATTACCAAAAAGCCCTTGGTTGGATCTGCCAACAGCCAAACTCCGTTGTTTTGAACAGCTATGTGCAGTCCAACCTGGTCTGCCAACAGCGTGGATCCGTTGTTCTGAGAAGCTATTCGCACCCATGGGCGTCCATGTAATTTCTCCTCGGGGCTTCTACTGGCTCCCTCCATGGGTTGGGGAGGTCAGCTCGCCACTAATCCCTCTCCGCGAGAGGCGGGTGCGACTTGGCTCCAGTGGCTCGCCTACTGTTCTTGAGCGAGCGCGAGGCCCAGCACCTAGTTCCTGAAATCTTCGAACATCCCCACCGTGGACCAAGGCGGGGGGGGGGGGGGGCGGCGTGTCCGACCTGTCAGATCCTTGTCCTCCAGTCATTGAGCTCGCTGAAGGTTTTCTATACTGACCACGCTCCACGCTCACCACACCAAAATTTTGAAACTGAAATTCTGTCTCTTATGGAGTTCACCCTTGCGGAAGGGGTGATCGCTCGCTCCTACAAGCAAAACAATAATGGAAACAAGTAAGAACTGACCCAAGGGATCGGTGGGGAGGACCCACCACACAACTGGAAGATCTTAGAGCGCTTACCCTCCTTAGAGAAAATCCGAGCTAAGGTATCCTCAGAAAGCGCTTGAGAGATGGAGCGAGGGAGCCAAGAAGCGTGCTTTCTGAGGTACCCCTTGGGTCCTATTTATAGATTTCTAAAAACGGCATGCAAATAGCCAATTCCTGATGTTCTGAACGGATTTGTGTAGTCCAGGTTGGCCTACCAATACCATAACTTCGCTGTTCTAAAGGGCTATGGACACGCCAGCAGGGGCAAAATAATAAAAAATACCTCATATACCTGGGCGAGTTGAGGAGCTTGGCAACCCCTGAAGGTCCTGCTCGCCTGCTGTCTGCCGAGCTCGATAGGGCAAGTGCGAGCTCACTACTATGCTTGCCCTTCAACCGGCCTTCATTAGTCGAGCTCAACTTAAGTAAACCCGGGATTAGCTCAGGGAATGCTGAGCTCGGGGTCGACGAATGCCGAGCTCGGACTTCAGGTTTCCCTGCTGAGCTCGTCTGCTGCCTAGGCGATCTCAACCGGCCGGTATGGTTCCTGGCGACCACACTCGCCGGATATGGGGTTTTACATATAGGTGTGTGTGTTGTTATATGTGTGTGTTTGTTGTGTTGTATGTATTTGTGTGTGTTGCATCCAATCGGACACGATGGATGCGATACCTGATACTGATTTTTCTCACTCAGAGAGGCACATTGTCCAAGTGAGTTGTCTACCACATGAGTCTAACTCATGCTATCATGCACGATGCACTCGAAAGAGATTGAGTATGGGCGACCTAGTGATCATATAACAACGTCCTTCTCCTACTCTCTACGTTGACTTAGTTATTGCTCTGATCATAGGCTCACACATGTGTGCATGTTCAACAGAGTTTCCCATTGTAGTGGCGAGCTATGTCCGGAATGAGAGTTGAGAGAATAGCATTGATTTTGTAATGGTTGTCTCCCTTGTCGGGGACACTGCTATTATCGAGGATACTCATCAAAAGAATCATCCTGCTGGCTACTATAGATGAATTATTTGTTGAGCTCCTGGGTGGGACACTCGATTATTCTTCATCTTTAGGAGACATATCCTAGTGTGGATGTTTTTGATGTTTGTTTGAGTGATCATCATGATCATAATGAATTTTCTTATATACCTCTTGGAGAGCCACCTGACGAGCTTTTTCACTTTGGAGAGTCGACGTATCCCAATATTACACCATGGTGCCAAAGTCTACGACATCCATTTGGATGTAGGTTACATCTGTAATGAGTTTCTTAATTTACCGCTCGAAAAACATCTTGATGAGTCACATCCCCTAGGAGATATTTGGCACTTGCAGCTCCCTAAATTTCAGCAAGCTACAGGTGCAGCACGATGAATTTTAGCATGCTGCACCTGCAGCTCGCTCAATTTTAGCGAGCTGCACGTCTAACTCTCTGAAATGACGAATTTGTGAGTTGAACGTACAGCTCGTTGATTACGTGTAGTTCGTTAATTATGTGCAGTTCACTGATTGTGTTTAATTTTCAATAATGTTTTTTATGCATTTGTAGCATTCAAAAACGAAGAGAGACCCCACTCAAGCTGAAGTCTTTATTGAAACTCGAAAAAGTATTAATGGAAAGGAGCTGTATTTAGAAACCAACAATGTTATTATGAGTTATTTGTTTATTAAGATCGAATATAATTTGCTTATTTTGTTTTATTTAGAAATCAACAATTCAATTTGTTATCAGTCACAAGTTCAAGATACTATGAATAATGAGAAAAGTAATGTAGAAGCATTTAAAACTGTGTTTGGGAAAGAACATCCCGGATCAATGTATTGCTTTTGGAAAGGTATTGCACAAACTTCTTTGAAGCGAAAGGAAGACATTGCGCCTTTGAAGAAAGTTCATAATGAAGAGCTGGCTTTATTGAATGAAAAAATGCAAAATGTGTAAGATACACTTAATACTCTAAAAAGTGTGCTTAAGATTATATTGCAACAAAGCAAACCCATTGGACCTGATATAGAATCATTAGAGAATCTATTAGGCTCATCTTCAGGGGATACAAATAGTGGATAAAAGAGAGATGGGCTACCGCATGCACATTCTTCTAAATCAACACACGTTCCAAACTATGGAGAGGTATAATGTTGTAGATTTTCATACAAATATATTAAAATAATTCAATACGTTTACAACTATTTAATTACATATTGATCTTGATGTCATTATATTTATATATATATATATATTATTTTACTTTGTACATAAAGTTCTTGTTGTTGGGAAGATCGACAAATGAGGAGTTGCAATATGATGACCCCATATTATGAAAATCATTTGATGTTTAAGCTGATTTACATAATTTTGTTTGTGTACTGTAATATTTAATTATTTTGATGTATTTTGGTAAATTGCGATGCTAATGATGGGTTGTTAGTTTAATGATAAAGCATGTGCAACATTATTCTAAATGAAAATATTTATCTTAGTAAATTGTTATATATTTATGCGGTATAAAAAATGTCTCATGATATAACCTGTTTGTTTTTGAAGTTTTATATTATTTTCATGTTTTTTAAAAAATTATAATTTTTTATTAGTTAAATAGTTTTGGCAACATTTACTGAATGTAACTCTAAACATTTTGAAAATGTTGCAATATGTCCATGTAAAAATTGTTGCCTTTACTAGGGATATACGCAACTGTTTCATGTAATGTTCCCTAAAAATGTGAAAACTGTTGACATAGATCTTTTGTAACACAGGTATAGGCATACACCCCTATGACAATAGTTTTCAATGTTTTGGCAACAGTTTGTGGTTTTGGGCAACAATTTTCAAATGTTGCTAAAGACCAAAAATTTTGTAGTGTGATAAAAGAAAACACACGGGCGAAGCGCCCGTGCGAGAAGAAAAATCGCACGTCCATGCGAAATACATAGATTTCCCAAGTAGGATTTGGATCTACCTCCGCACGTCACAAACTATAATATGAACATCAAAATACAACGGAGAACACCATGTTATTACACCAGCAAAAGAGAGCGCAATTATGAACCACATCAGGCAATATGTGCATTTCATGTGAAAGTGTATACTAAGAGAAATATGTGCATTTAAGAATTAGAAGTAAAGTGCTAGTGTGTCATAATGAACCCAGGTGAGTCTGAAAAACCCTATAAAGTTCAGTCTCATCAGGCAGTCGCGTGCTTCTACTTCGATCAAATTATTTTTATTTTATTAGGTAAATATTTTAGGGTTTGAGAAAAGGTAATAAATAAACAATTAAAAGTAAGCACTTGATCTAGAATTAATCCTAAGGAAAATATAATTCATGAGATTAAAACTCAAAATTTTGAAGAAGTGAACTTGACCGTGGAGATTCCGTAGCATGAATGCTCCTCTCACATGGAAAGTGTTCACCTAAGCTTAGGTTTAGTTTTCAAATTGTATCACCAAAGTTTTGTTTTACGGTATGAATCCCTCTATAGTATATAACACCAATCCGCAAGAGTTTTGTCGTCCTCTCCCGAGGGTTGCAATCAACTCCTTTTATTCTTGAGTGATTGATTCGTACAAATGAATCTCTAGACTAACTAGAATACGAAAACAATTATGAGATTATACATCGACATATGAAATCATGATTAATCAAGAATAAATCGTAGTTTTCATTCAAAGATTGCAATAAAAAATTACAAAATAAAATTTTCCAAAGACATCATCCGATCAAATGCTAAAGTAATTTAGCTAAAAACGATTCAGATTAATGAGATAACAAGCAGAAGAGAACATAAAATGATTTTATTAACAAAGAAAGAAAAGGTACAATTTGCTTGAAATGGGAAATCAAAACCAAGAAATGAAAGTACAGTACATAAAATGATTATTAAAAAAAATACAAGAATCGAAGGTGGAAATGGCCCAAAGCGGTTGGAATTTGACTCATTTAGATTTGGAGAAGTAAGCTTTAAATAGATGGAAATCTTAGGTTACAAGCCCCCAGTTCACTCCCGTGACCTAAGGCGTAACTTCTAGAGGCTGGTCCGCATCGATCTAGAATCAATATAAGTGTTATGGATAGGTCACGCCCCTTGGTCACACCCGTAATATGGGGGTAGGAATTCTTGGCGGGCGACGTGTAACCACTAATCTGTGGGAGTACAAAGGTGTTACCATTGAAGGTCATAAGCATGACTTTGATCGATCGGGGGCGTGACTTTGGGATTGACTATGGGATCAGTTGGAGGCCTGTCACAGGTATGTCACATGCAAGTAACAGACGTGACTTCAAGTACACATGCGTGTACTTTGAATTTTTCAGGGTTTGGGAGTCAAATCAAGTCAACAGGATGGGAAATGTCAAATTAATGTTACACTCCCCTAGGTCATGCTCATGACCTAGGGCGTGTACTACTAATTTCTGCCAAAATCTCCGAAAACCTGAAAAAATAAAAGAAAACCATATTAGAACAAAAATTATAAAAGATAAAGGTTTTATTATTAAAATAAATATAATATTACTAAATAGCTATAAATATTAATCATAATAATATACTAAAATTAGACCTAAACACTACTTATCAACTTACCCTAAGAGAGAATTTTACCAAGTGATATGGGTAATAATCTTTTCTTAGACTCAAGCATGTTAAACCATTTTAACACTTTTTTAATTCATGCACTATGGGTCAAACCTAAGAACTTTCTTTCAGCATTCTCTATAAATCTTTATACTAAGTATATAAGTTGTTTCACCCAAGTCTTTTATAGAAACGTAGTCCCCTAGTATGTTCCTTGCAACTTTTATTATTGGATTTTCATTCCCAATCAATAGTATGCCATCTAAAAATAGTATTAGTAATACAATAATGCTCCCACTAATCCTAGTGTAAACACAAGACTCATCTTCATTCTTGATGAAACCAAACTCTTTAATTTTTGCATCAAAATAAGGGTCCAACTTCGAGAAGTTTACTTCAATTCATAAATAAATCTTTGCAACTTGTATATTTTAGTGTCTTCACTTGGAGATACAAAACCCTCTGGTTGTGTCATATACATACCGCAAGGAGGTTTCCATTAATGAAAGTTGTTTTTATATTCATTTACTAGATCCCATAACCAAACTACACAACAATAACAAACAGAATTCTAATCGAATATACCATAAAATAGGGGAAACAGTCTTATCATAGTCAATACAATGAATTTTCTTGAAATATTTAACCACTAATCGCCCTTTGAATGTCTATACATTCCAATCCATGTCATTGCTCTTCTAGAAAACACACTTGCACCATATAGGTCGTACCCCTTCTAACACCCCCAACACTTCTAGGTCCCCTAAAGTGTAGGATATGGATTGAGTGGTACATGTAGGCCCTAGTGTGACCCTAGCTCAGCTTGAACTTAGGGAAAATTGCTATGTGCACCCCCAATGTGCACAAGTCAACCTAGGACAATTCACCCTCACATGAACTCACCACCTCAAGGTAAGCTCGCTAACACTTCCCTAACCCTAAGAGAGAGGCAACCGAGCAATGGTCTCAAGTCTAGGACAATCGAGCGGGCCAAATTGACAAGTCATCTCTAGGACAACATTGGTCAGACCTTCACCAAAGGGGTCCTACTAGCCCCAAAACCTAAAATTGACCTCACCACTAGCCTTGTAATGTCATTAGGGGTCAAGTGGACCCAAAAGCCCCCATCATAAGGTCACTAAGTTGACCAAATTGATCAAGTCAAACTTGGGCCTATTTAGGTCAAATCACACTATTTGTAAAAATTGGCCCGATTTGGGCGTCAACATGATCCAATCAACATTGGGTGGTGTCAAGGGACTCAAGACAACCCCTTTAGACCAGTGATGAGTCCCGTTTATATAGGGTTTTGCGGACTCATCTGGGCTGGTTTTCATGGCTTTGCACTTCACTTTTCGGTTGTTTTCATTGATATTTCATTCCTACTGTGTTTCACGATTAGTGCACTTTTCAAGCCCGTGAATGCGCAATGGCACATTCAATTGCTGGGGGTATGCAGTTGGTGCTCCCCAGGGCTCGTTCCAGTAATTTTTATTGCATTTTGTTGATTGCTGGAGGGTCCTCCTTTTTCAATTTTTATTGTGTGCAGGTGGTGCGTTGTCCTCAAGTCTGGAATGCAGTTTTGAGGAAAACGCACCGTCGTGCATTTTCTTAGCACGCGGTCCTTTGTGATCGTGCATTTTCTTCGGAACCTTGTGTGAAGGAAATGCACGGTTTTCCTCTTGCCTTCTAGTTTTACTCTGAGTTGCCTACAATTTCAGCTTTCTGTCGTTACCCATGCGAATTACTTCGCGTATGGGCGGATCACCCGTTCGCGAAGGAAACGCACGGGTCAATGCTTCTTCTTCTGCAGGCATTTTTTGGAAATTAATATTGCACGGTTCACGCATGGTCGTGCGCCTAACCGTGCGTGACCATTTTTTATCACTTTTACTATTTAAGCCGCAAATTTCTTCTGTACCGAGGACATCTCCATTTTCCCCGCCATTTTCGCCACTTGGAGCGGGAACTCATCCTTCCAGCCGTCATTTTCTCTCTCCTCCTTGGAGGGTTGATTCGGCCACCCATTCTCCTCCAAATAGCTTGCTAAAGCTTCGTCTCCAACCGCCATCGCTATTGCCAACCACCAAGCTACCGTTTGAGTTCTTAGTTGCAGATCTTTCAAAGCTTTTCTCTCTAATTCAAGTCAGCCACCACAACACGAAGAAGACGGGTGTGAAGAGGGAAGTGACAGCCCTTCGGGATCCTGGATACCTTCCAAAGACTAAGCTAAGATGAGGCTTGACAACCCTCGCTTCCGACCGAGAATATTGGAGAGCCTTCAAGTGCTTTGTTGATGCACGAAAACACAAGGGGGTCGAGCACAACCAGCTAACTGTTCGAACACGGGAAAAAGGGGAGACTGCGAGCAGCGATCTACTAAGCGGATGAGAGCTGAAAGAGGAGCAGGGCCGTGAACCACGGCAACAACAGACTTCGCCCGTCGCGGCCTGAATGCCTCTCTTGCGACGGGCTTTCCCTTGATTGAAGAAGAAGTGGGTTACAAGTGAAAGGAAAAGACTGAGGGAAGTAGAGCAAGGGGGAGTCCGCAAGGCACAGGATTCGAGTCCGCAGCCTGTAACAAGTAGGCTCCTGGGTCCGAGTCAGCGTGCCTTGAGTGCACCACCTCCCCCCTATTTATAGGATAGGGGGCCTGCCCAAGCGGGCAGGGCTAAAATAACCGGCTGCCCGGGGTACAGGAGAACCGGGCAGCGGTGACGGGAGCAAAAAGAAAGAACACGCCAGTCCGCACAGAAGGGGCGGACTGGGCTCGCGAACTGGAGCTTCCACTGCTGCTGGGCGCGGCCACTGGAGGCTGGCGGCCTGGGCGGACGAGATACTGCGTCCACCGCTGGAGACTGCCCAACGCGCCGGCGGACTGAGCGGACTGGACTTTGCGTCCGCTGCTGGGGTACCATCCTTGGCGCCGACTGGCGACAGTGCCGGACTAGGCGGACGGACAAATCCTGTCCGCGCTGCTGAATGGGGGCTTTGGGAACTTGGAGTATGTTGCGGACTGAGGGGTTAACATAATCCCCGCACATTTTTAAGTTTCCAGAAAACTTCGAAAATGTTTCTTTAAACCGCCGAGTCCGCAAACCTCGAAAATGCCGCCAAAGCTATAAATACTGCTGGAGGGTATGGATCTGCCGAGAATCTCGATCGACACGGGCGATACTCACCACTTGCGGTCTCCACTTTCCAGTCTGGCATGGCAAGACTTGGTGCATTCCTCTCTAGCTTCACTGCAAAGGCGACTCGGAGCCGTCAACGCCAATGAAGACCAAGAAAATTGCAAAGAGGCTGGCAAGACAAGATCCTGTCCGCCTCGCAGGAGAAAACTCCCAGAACGAGAAGCCTGCGGAGAAAGCAGTCCGCCACGTCGATGTTTCTGCTCGCAAGGATGCCGTAGTCGACGCCGAACCATTGAGTGAGAAGATGGCAACCTTGTCGGACTCCGCCCCTTCTCAGAAGACTGCGACCTCGGCGGACACTACTGGCGAACACATGGAGACTGACATATCTTCCCCCAATGCCTCGGTGCAAATCGTTGACTTGGACGAAGAAGACCGGCGGACTGAGGTAGAGGACAACGCGCCCTCAAAGGCATTGTCTGCTGTGAATCCTGAACCTGTCCGCGCTGACCAGCCTGATTTAGGGGGTCCGCCGCGGATGCTGCTGAGAAGACCGCCAAGAGGAAGAAGAGGAAGAGAGACGGAGAGACCGTCGCTGAGCGGGTTGAGAGGAGGCTGCGCGCTATGAAGGAGAAGAAATCTCCAAGCGGACTGGGGAAGCGGACTTACAACACAGGCCGCGCGACAAAGAAGTTCCAGACGGCGATCTGGTTACTCCGGAGGCCCAAATCCAGGGAGAGAATTCCCTCTCAACGGTCAGTCTTTCCACGGATGAGATATTTGATTCTATAGACGTCGATCAACTTGACTTAATCCAGGACTCCTTGCTGTTATGCTGCAGCAGAATGAGGCAGAGACTGCTGGAGATAAGGGTGACGAACTCCCTTCCTTGTCCGCTGCGGAGGAAGAGGAGAGGGAGAGGCTGAAGGAGAAGATAGAGGAGCAAAAGAAGCAAATCGTTGCTCATGTTGCCGCGGTCCTAGGCAGCCTCGAAGCAGGCCGCGGCGGACAAAGCTGCTGAGGATCTGAGGATTGCGGCGGAGCTGATGCGGTCAGGTAAACTTCAGCCGGCGCCCAAATACTTTCAGCGCAAGTGGCTTTACAGGTCGCCGCCGCGGACGTCAAGACCGATCAAAATTATCACCAAGACGGACGATATCGTGGTCTCAACAAGTGCGGCTGCCGAGAGAAGAGCAAGGGTTCACCGTGAATGGAAAAAGCGGTTAAGCGCCTTTGACCCAGAGCGGGCAAGGCGGCCAATCATCTTTGATAGTCGGAAACTCGCTGCCGCTATATCTAAAAGTGATCTTTTATCCTTTTTTTCTTAGTCCGCCGCGAACTGCCTTTGAATGCGAAGTTTGACTTTATTTGTTGCAGGTAGAAAGTCGCTGCCGGCTCCATAGAGAGTGACGAGATCGTGGTCACACCCAACACTGGTGCCGACGCGGTCTCACATGTGGAGTCCGCGGAAGATGAGCCACCCAGCCTGAGTATGATAAGAGTTAGAGAAGAAATTTGAAGCTGAAATGCAATGTGTCAAAGCAGAGTTAGAGAAAGCGGCGGAGCGCGAGAGGGCGTCCGCGACGCGCGAGAAAGCGTTCGCAGAACGCGAGAAGGCCCTCAAAGACCAGGTCGCCAGCATCTCGCGGGCGCTGGAGAGGTCTGAAAGGGAAAAGAAAAGGCTCTCGAATGACGTCCGATACTACAGAGGCAAGCACTTGGCGTCGGCTCGTGAAGGAAAGGAGAAGCGGACTGCTGAGGTCGCTGAGCAGAGGCCGCGGGCGTCAGATCGCGTTCCTCCGGAGATCGCAGGCACCGGCAGGTGGCCAGCAGCCCGCGGATGAGGAGCCGAGGCCGGCAGCGTAGCCAATGGTGCTCTCAGTCGAGTTGACCGGGAAGCCGCCCATATGCACCGGACTATAAACGTCATCCATCACCATCTCTGTCGGGTTGGGGGGGGGGTGGGGTATACAGTGAAATTCTTCAGATAAGCGATCAGGCGGCTCATCTATGCAGGGACAGAGCAGAAAGGCCGGCGCGGACGGACAACAGGGATCGCTGAGTCCGCAATTCCTTGAACTTATCTGATTAAATGTATATTGTTTGTATGATTGCTCCAAACGATGCTGTGCTGTGAACTGAATCCTATTTGATCTGTGCGGATCCAGATTATATGTCCGCTATTCTTATGTAGCTTTATCTTTGGCATGATCTGTGGCGGACTGTGCGGACTAGCGCTGTGTCCGCTTCTTGCTAACCTGCAGGTGGGAAAATACGCGACCTGAGCGGATAGGAAGCTGCGACGGCCGCAACTTGGCCCTGAATTTCCCTTGGAATGTTAATTTGTCTTTGTATCCGCGTTATTTGTTTGGCTGCTTTTTAATTTTTTGCGGACTGTGCGGATTGAATATGCGACCTGCGCGGACTGGCCAAAAAGCTGTCAGGAACTTTATCTATAAATACTGCCTTCTGCTTTCTCTATGTAGGAAATTCCTGAAGTAAACGAAACCCTGCGGCCTGCAACATGGTATCCACGCGTACTGATGCTGCAGTCGCCTTCCACTCTGCCGACCACAGAAAATGCACTTTGAAAGAGGCTGATCTGGCGACTTTTGTTGAAAGGAAGATGGCGGACTCCAACATTCTTGTCCGCCTACCCGCACACCAGGAAAGATTGAACTTCTCGACGGCGACCCAGATCGCCATTCCAGTTGACCACTTCGACAGCGGATTCAAGTTCCCGCTCTTATGGGAGCTTGCCGCAATTTTCGAGCACTACGGGATGGTCCCAGGCCAGCTCGCGCCGAATACCGTCGCTGCGATCTGCAGCTTCCTCTCTTACATGCGATCTGAAAGGATTGCCTTCTCAATGAACATCTTCCGAAAAATATTCTCTGTCCGCTCCATAACTGCCTCTGGAGGCCGCCCCTATAAGGGCGTAATTTACTTCTATTGCAGGGGGATGAAAGTAGTGGGTCTTCCAAACAAGATCCACAACTGGACCTCAAGGTTCTTAATCTTTGAGGGTGACCTCGGGTTCGCGCACACTTATCCGCAGGTGCGCGCGGACTCCGCTTTCAAAAACGTGCAGCTGAACGAAATGGAGTCCGCAATTGTCGAGTTCCTGGCCAACGCCAGGCTTGATATTGAGCACTACCTTCCGCTGCTAGCGAGCTTAGCGGACGTCACGCCTGAGGACAGTAAGTAGTTTAGCGGACTCAGCTTTTGTATCCGCCGCCACCATGCTTTTTAACCGGTTCTCTTTTTGCAGCGACCTTGGCGGTGCCCGCCAACCTGCCGCAGACGCCAAGCGGCTTTGTTCCTACACAAAGGAGAAGAAAGAAGCGGTTGCAAAGAAAAGGAAGGAGGAAGGGGATGTCGCAGCGGACTACTCCTCCTCCGAAAGCTTCTCCATGACCGGCTTTGGCATCAGCCAGAGGGACCTTAGGGGGAACCCTATGGTCCATTGGCACAGCAAGGAGAAGCATGTCCGCTTATCCACCGCACTTCCCTCGTGGAGGAGTCCGCGGATAACGCGCCACGCCCATGTTGCGCTCTCCACTCTCTACGGAAAGCGCAACTTGAGCGAACTGAAGAAGGTGCCCGCCGCCGACCTCCCTCTGCTGGCCTCTCAGGCCTCTGCGAACAGCGCGGTGACAAATCATTATGTTGCCACTCTTGCCAGAGACATGTTGAGGCAAAATGAACAGCTTCAGAAAGATAATAAAGCGCTGAGGGAAAGGAACGCGCGGCTGGGCGAAAGGAATGCCCGGCAAAGAGAGGAGCTGGCGGTGAGTTGAATTCGCCGCGATCTGGATTTGCTATTCGCCGCGATCTGTCTGATAGTTTGCAATCTTGCTTTTGCAGGTCGCCTATGATTTGGAAAACACTAAATTCCGGGCCGCCACGCTCCCTTTTGTGATGGAGACAGTTGAGGTTGCTGTTGAGCGGCTTGCCCGTGACGGCCTCATGAAGGAGGGAGTGGACGGCGTCCCCTTTGTGGAGATCTTTTCGGAGCTGGCCCCTCAGGTCGCAGCGATGGAAAGAACCAAAAAGGAAAAGAGGTTATTGAGGAAGATGATGATGAAGACGAAGAAGAAGACGGAGGCTCTCAAGGCGAAGAGCAAGTCCCTGCGGACAACGCTGAACCCAGCCGGCGAGGAGAGGATCTGTCCGCCGAGTCCGGCACATCTGCTTCTTCCTCTGCTACTGGCAGCTCGCATAGCGGGTCCGCCACTAGTTCGGGGTCGGGTAGCAGCGAGAGCGACTCGAGGGATTATTCTCCAGAAGTAGATGTCGTCGGCGACAGCCCTGCACCTCCAGAGAAGAGACAGCGGACTGATTGAACAATGCATATGTATACATTTTGTAATTTTTGTAAAAAGTGGCGGACACAAGATTTCAGTCCGCCGAACATTTTGAATGATGTAAAAATTTTTTGAAGAAATGGAAAGGATATTTTTTGTCATGTGTGCTTTCTGCAATGCTCTTTTTTCCACGCTCACCGCACCGATATTTAGCAGTCCGCACGTCATGCTAATAAACTTGGGCTTTTTAACTTGCTGATTAGAAATAATTGTTGTTCGCCTTTAGAAGAAAAACGACAGCAGGCGGACGCTGTTTAGCTCCAATTGAAGTCCGCACGATATATGTCATAATGAATCTTGCTGATTAGAGAATATTGTTCCACTTTGGACCAAGAAACTCAGGCGGACTCTGTCGAGTTTCTCTTGCAGTCCGCATGATATATTATTTACAGTGAACCTTGTTGATTAAAGTATTTAGACATCAACTCATTCATCATCCGCCTCAGAGAACAGCTAGCTGATAATAATGCCTGGGGTATAATATAAAAGCACATTGATGAACTTATCAAATAATGCGAGAATCATTCTACGGACTGAGCGGATACAGAAAACCAATCCGCTCACAATAGAAGTGATCAAAACTTATAACATGAAAATCATTCTGTGAACTGAGCGGATACAGAAAACCAATCCGCTCATTGTAGATATGATCTATAAACTACCCTGCGGACTGAGGGGATACAGAACCAATCCGCTAAAGACAATCAGCTTGCGATCCCAAAGCTTCGAACCACGCGGATAACAAATCGAGTCCGCCAAGGATAGAAATGATCTATAGCTTGCAACCAGGTGGGCAGGTGAGCCTGAACGGCATACTTTCCTCACCGGGCTACAAGCTATAAGACCAACCCAAATAGGCGGACTGCGCGGACAGAGAAAACCAGTTCGCCAAAAATAGAAATGATCTATAGCTTGCGACCAGGTGGGCAGGTGAGCCTGAACGGCATACTTTCCTCACCGGGCTACAAGCTATAAGACCAACCCAAATAGGCGGACTGTGCGGACAAAGAAAACCAGTCCGCCAAAGATAGAAATGATCTATAGCTTGCGACCAGGTGGGCAGGTGAGCCTGAACGGCATACTTTCCTCACCGGGCTACAAGCTATAAGACCAACCCAAATAGGCGGACTGTGCGGACAGAGAAAACCAGTCCGCCAAAGATAGAAATGATCTATAGCTTGCGACCAGGTGGGCAGGTGAGCCTGAACGGCATACTTTCCTCACCGGGCTACAAGCTATAAGACCAACCCAAATAGGCGGACTGTGCGGACAGAGAAAACCAGTCCGCATAATATTCCCTGCAAAAAGCAAGACCCTCACTTGGCGGAACGGTTCCCTGCCCTCTTGCCTGGAGTACAGTCTAAACTGTGGGTCTCCTGCAGGCACTGCTTGAGGGTACCATGGAGTGTTCGAGAGTTACAAGCTAAGATGACCCGCGGGCAGGTGAGCCGAAACGGCATACTTTCCTCATGTGATCATCGAAGTTGTAACAATATCCCTAAAGCGGCATGGTAGAGCTTTACACCCACCTTGCCCTCCATAATACAAAGGTGGGGTCAGGTACCTGCCGGGATCCGAAGTCCAGAATCCAACCGCGCTAGAGCCTGCAAGCTCCCACTACACGGTGCGAAATCTCCTCGCAACACATGGTCTTCGTGGTGTTACGCTAATGACAACGGCTCTAGGGGAGGTCTAGCTGAACTCGGCGATGTCTCCTGGTATCAGGGAACCGTTATAGGTCTTTGGGAGAGAGAGTAAACACTAGAAAAAGGTGTCAGTATGGATTATAAAACATATTTGCAAAGCAAACACAAGAAAGAAGAAAGAGAGTTTGAGTGTAGAACCGTTTTTGAAATCTCTCTTAGCACTTTATCTGTTATGATTACAACAAAAACACTCGAAGAAGTGTTAGCAAGCAGTTTCTATTCATAACAATTTTTGAAGAGAATACAGAAAGTAGAAGGAGGTTTTACGAATAGAACCGCTTGAGGTCATCCCCACTCCACGTGTGTGGTATATCCTCTCCTTCGTATGTCTGCAAGCGATAAGCGCCGCTCTTAATGTTTCTTTGACGACAAAAGGGCCGGCCCAATTCGGATTAAGCTTTCCAACTGAACCAGCTCTTGCAGCAGCATCAACCTTCTTTAGAACTAGATCTCCCACTTGGAAGTGTTTGATCCTTACATTCTGATCGAAGTAACGGGCCATCCTTCTTTTGACCTCTTCCTGCCTTATGGCTGCTTGATCTCTGACCTCCCCGATGTGTTCCAAGCTGAACCTCATCTCCTCATTATTCAACTCAGCCCAATCATCAACACCTTCTCTTGCAAGCAGCACTCTCGGTGATGGGACTTCAAATTCAATCGGGATGAGTGCCTCTGAGCCATGAGAGAGTTTGAAAGGAGTCTCCCGGTTGCGGATGATGGCGTTGTTCTAAGGGACCAGAGGACTGATGGAAGCTGATCGGCCCAACTGCCTTTGAGATTCTGCACTTTCTTCTTGAGCAAGTTGAGGATCTGCTTGTTGGCAGCTTCCACCTGGCCATTGCTTCGGGGATGATGAACTGATGCAAAACGCAGCTCTGTTCCGATCTGCCTGCAAAAATCTATCATCTCTGAATTGTTGAACTGTGGCCCATTGTCAGTGATTATTGCCATTGGTATCCCGTGCCGACATACAATTTCTCCCCAAACGAAGTTCTTGACGATCTGAGTCGTTGTCTTGGCCAATGCCTTGGCTTCGATCCACTTGCTGAAATAGTCGATCATTACGATGATAAAACGCCGTTGCCCGCTTGCCAAGGGAAAAGGACCAATGAGATCCATTCCCCAAACCGCAAAGGGCCAAGGAGTTGCAATCGACCTGAGGGACTGAGCTGCTTGGTGCTGAAGCGGAGCAAACTTCTGGCATTGAACACACCTTCTGGCACAGATCTCTGAGTCTTTCTTCATTGTGGGCCAGAAATACCCTTGCCGTAGGACTCGTCTTTCAAGAGTTCTTGCTCCAGAGTGACTTCCACACTCTCCTGAATGAACTTCTTGCAAAATGGTGTGAGCTTCTTCTTCTGAAACACATCGGGCCATGGTTGAGAGGAAGGTCTTTCTATAAAGGATTCCCGCCACTAGAAAGTAGTGAGCTGCTTTTATTCTGAACTTCTTCTTGTCTCTAACTGTATGATGATAATTTCCTGTTGATAGATATAGGATGAACGGGTCCATCCAAGAGACACGCTGGTCGACTTGCATCAGATCTCCTTCCACCACCGCCGGGCGGAAGAGCTCGGAAGTTGTGCCTCCTGAAGGTATCCCATGCTTAGAAAGAAAATCGGCCTCCTCATTCTCTGTTCTAGGGATATGTTCGATGGTGAAGCTTTTAAACCTGCCGATTTCTATTTTCACAAGAGCTAGATACTTTTTCAAGACTGACTCCCTTGCTTCAAAGTTACCAAGGACTTGCGACACCATTACAAGAGAATCAGTTCTGATGTGAACATGATCGATCCCTAATTCCCTTGCGAGCCTCAAGCCTGCTAGCAGAGATTCATATTCAGCCTGGTTGTTGGTTACTGGAAAGTAAAACTTGATGGCCTGCTCCAGCTTGATTCCATTTGGATTGATGAGAACCACTCCTGCTCTAGATGAACTTCTGCCTGAGGCACCATCAACATAGATGGTCCAAGCCAAAGGTGACCTTTCTGCCTGATCAGAACTGGGCTCTGGCATGTCAATCAGAAAATCTGCTAGAACTTGAGCTTTGATGGCTGTCTTGGGCACATAAGAAATTTCAAACTCACTTAGCTCTATTGCCCACTTAGCTAGCCTGCCGGAATGCTCGGGCTTTTCCAACACACCCTTCAAAGGTTGATCGGTGATGACTTGGACTGAATGTGCTTGGAAGTATGGGCGAAGCCTGCGAGCTGACATGACTAGTGCCAAGGCTAACTTTTCCAAGATCGGATACCGCGTTTCAGCACTCTTCAAGATATGGCTGACATAGTAGATTGGAAACTGCTTTCTGCCTTCTTCCCGAAGGAGAACGGAGCTGACGGCCTCAGGGCCAACCCTAGATACAAGAAAAGAACCTCTCCTGGCCTGGGGCTCTGAAGCAGAGGCGATGAGGTGAGCTGCATCTTTAACTGCTCAAAAGCATGAGAGCACTCTTCTGTCCACTCAAACTTGGATGCACCGCGGAGAGTTTTGAAAAAGGGGGCACTCCTATCTCCAACCCGAGAGAGGAATCTTGCAAGACCTGCCAGCCTTCCCCTAACTGCTGAACTTCCTTCGGTGAACGAGGGGTAGGCATTTCAAGAATAGCTTTTACCTTGTCGGGATTGGGGGCAAGTCCCTCCGGAGTAAGGAGATGACCAAGAAACTTCCCCTTACTCGCTCCAAAAGTACACTTCAAAGGATTGAGTTTCATCTTGTATCTACGCAGAGTAGCGAACGTCTCTGCTAGATCTAGCAAGTGCAGCGAAAACGATTTACTCTTAATTAAGAGATCGTCTACATACACTTCTAGGTTTCTTCCTTTTTGATGGTTAAACACACGGTCCATCATCCGTTGATAGGTCGCGCCAGCATTCTTAAGCCCAAAGGGCATGACAAGATAGCAATAACATCCATCGTTAGTTATGAACGACGTGTGAGGAACGTCAGGCTTATGCATTCTTATCTGGTGATAACCAGAAAACGCATCTAAAAAACTCATGTAAGAGTATCCTACCGCGGAATCAACTAAA
This sequence comes from Platanthera guangdongensis, assembly GCA_039583875.1. NCBI lineage: Eukaryota > Viridiplantae > Streptophyta > Magnoliopsida > Asparagales > Orchidaceae > Platanthera > Platanthera guangdongensis. The sequence continues at coordinate 118,712,346 of CM077147.1, read as the reverse complement.
GAATCTATCTGAGGCAGGGGGTAGCAATCTTTAGGACATGCTTTATTAAGTTTTGTAAAGTCTACACACATTCGCCACTTTCCCCTGGTTTTTTAACCATTACAACATTTGAAATCCAGGTGGGATATTGCACTTCTTTAACAAAATTCGCCTTGAGGAGCTTTGCAACCTCCTCCCTTATTGGCTCTGCAAGCTTTGTTGCCACGTCCCTCTTCTTCTGTTGGATGGGCTTGCAGCTGGGATCGACATTCAGATGGTGGCAAGCTACATCAGGATCCACCCCCGGCATGTCTTCTGCTGACCAGGCAAAGACATCCAGGTTCTTCAGTAGGCAGGAAATCAACTCAGCCTTTTGATCTTCAGGAAGCTCCGAGTTGATGGAGAGTTTCCTCTCCTCCCCTTCAGCAATGGGGACTCCTTGCATCGCCTGGGCAGGTTCCAGGTGAGCACCTTCATCAGCAGCAACTTTCGAACTGGAAGAGGCTTCTGCAGCCTCTGCTGGAGCAAGGGAAGCTTCAACCATGTTGACAGTGCGGACGTAGCACTCCCTTGCTCTCCTTGGGTCGCTCCTGACCCGGCACATCCTCCCATCGGCAAAGAACTTGATGGCGAGGTGATAAGTGGAGATCACCGCTTGGTACTTGTTCAGTAGGGGCCTGCCGAAGATGGCATGGTAGCTGCTGGGGGCATCGACCACTATGAACTGTATCTGTTTTGTTGCCCCTCCAAGCTTTACTGGCAAGGTGACGCTGCCCTCCACCTCTTTCCTCTCTCCTGAGAATCCATAGAGCGGCCCCTCAGTGGAAAGCAGAGGCTTTCCGGTCCTCAGGGCCTCAAAAGTAGACTTGAAGAGGAGGTTGACTGAACTGACCGTATCAACAAGAATTCTGTCCACTGTGAAGTCCCCAAGCACGGCCTTGATCACAACAGCATCGTCAAATGGATTGGCTGTTTGAGGCAGATCTTCCGGACCAAAAGTGATGACTTCTCTTGGGGGAGCAACGGAAGAAGAGGCCACCTCCGCCTGGGTGACCCTTGAAATTGATGACTTCCGGGTGGACTCGGTCCCAGCTCCACCATGGATGAAGAAGAGGCGTCCCAGAGCTCCCTCATCATCTGCATCAAAGTATTCCACTGGGACGTTGATCGGCCCCAGACGGCCTTCGTCCTCCACATCTACACACTCCTGGTAAGCCTCGGCTACCTCTTTGCCCTTCGAGGTGGATGGCTTCGACGAGGAAGGAGAATCCTTCTTGGTCAGGTCAATCTTGCCCTCGACAAGAAACTTATCAATCAGCGCACGAAGGGCCTTGCACTCCTCAGTCAGATGACCCTTTTCCTTGTGGAATTGGCAGTATTGCGAATTATTCCTCGGCTTCCACAACTTCTGAGGCTCTTGCCTCCTTTCTTCTGATCTCCTTTGCAGGATCTGGATGACTTCGTCAAGGTCCAGATCTGCAGGGTCCTCCGTAGGACTTTCTTCATATTGGCACGGGGCAGGCAAGGCTGCCTGCTGGAGGATGGGAAGAGCCTGCAAAGGCACGGCAGGAGTGGTGGCCAACGGCAGTCTCTGCTCGTGAAACTGTTGGTGGCCTTGGAATGGTTTTTTGTTGTGGAAGTTTCTGCCTCTTTGAGACGGAGGCTGGAAGTCTGGACGAGGGGGCCTGCCATGAGAAGAAGAAGCGGAGGCATCCCCTCCTTCAGCCTTAGCTGTCAGGGATGAAACATAGGTCGGATTAGCATTTTCCCCTTCTATGAAGCGGTTGACCATGGCGATCAACTCTTGATAGGTTTCTGGAGCCTTGGTGGTTGCTTTGAACTTCAGAGGGCCTTCCCGGAGGCCGTGGATCAAGGCAACTTTGTAATAGTCGGGGTTCAGATTCCTCACCCCCTGGATTTCTCTTTGAAAGCGATCAATGAATCGTGCTACCGATTCGTTATCCCTCTGCTTGATCTCGAATAGGGCAGCTGGCCCATTCTTCCTCTTCCTTGAGGTAGCAAACCTCAGCAGTAACTGGCTACGGAGCTCTGCAAAAGAAGAAATAGTGCCCGAAGGCAGCTCATAGAACCATTCTCTCGCATGCCCTTCGAGAGTGGTAACCAGCAATTTACACTTGATGGCATCTGTGAGGCATCTCAAAGCTACTGCCCCTCAAATGCCTGGAGATGAGAAACTGGATCTGTCGTTCCCGAATAGGAAGGGATGCGAGGCTCCCTGAAGTTGCTTGGAGCTGATTCCCATCGAATTCGGTCAACAAAGGGAGACGGGGTGTCGAATTCTGCAGGGTAGAAAGGGCGGACTGGAGCCGAGGAGTCCGCGGGCTCGGCGGACTGGCGATCAGTAAAGTGAAGTTGGCGGGCAGGAGTGCCCCTAGCAGCATCTCTGAAGAACTCTCTGAAAGCAAACTCTTCCTCTTGAGGGCACAGAGGGGCAGCGGACTGAGCAGCGTTCTGGGGAGTTGCTGACGACTGCCGAAGCGGAGTTCGGCGAGCTGGGGTCTGGCGGACTGGCGAGTCCGCTGGGTCCGCTGCGGCCTGAGGAGCAAGCCGCTGGGCCAAGGCAAGCAGAGCTTGGCTGATTGTGTCAAGACGCTGGTCGGTCTGCCGGCGAGACTGCTCGGCCTCAAGGCGAGCTTGTTCAATCGCATCCCAAAGGGAGTCTTCTGAAGAGCTGGAGCGGTCTGAAGAGCGGGCTCTGCGGTCTGACATCTTGTGTCCGCTGATTTCAAAACACTACTCGGATCTGAAGGTCGCGTGTTAACTGTTGATGCACGAAAACACAAGGGGGTCGAGCACAACCAGCTAACTGTTCGAACACGGGAAAAAGGGGAGACTGCGAGCAGCGATCTACTAAGCGGATGAGAGCTGAAAGAGGAGCAGGGCCGTGAACCACGGCAACAACAGACTTCGCCCGTCGCGGCCTGAATGCCTCTCTTGCGACGGGCTTTCCCTTGATTGAAGAAGAAGTGGGTTACAAGTGAAAGGAAAAGACTGAGGGAAGTAGAGCAAGGGGGAGTCCGCAAGGCACAGGATTCGAGTCCGCAGCCTGTAACAAGTAGGCTCCTGGGTCCGAGTCAGCGTGCCTTGAGTGCACCACCTCCCCCTATTTATAGGATAGGGGGCCTGCCCAAGCGGGCAGGGCTAAAATAACCGGCTGCCCGAGGTACAGGAGAACCGGGCAGCGGTGACGGGAAGCAAAAAGAAAGAACACGCCAGTCCGCACAGAAGGGGCGGACTGGGCTCGCGAACTGGAGCTTCCACTGCTGCTGGGCGCGGCCACTGGAGGCTGGCGGCCTGGGCGGACGAGATACTGCGTCCGCCGCTGGAGACTTGCCCAACGCGCCGGCGGACTGAGCGGACTGGACTTTGCGTCCGCTGCTGGGGTACCATCCTTGGCGCCGACTGGCGACAGTGCCGGACTAGGCGGACGGACAAATCCTGTCCGCGCCTGCTGAATGGGGGCTTTGGGAACTTGGAGTATGTTGCGGACTGAGGGGTTAACATGCTTGGTTGTATTCCACCCCCTCTTTTCTTGTATTCACTTTAACCTGAACTTGTGTTAGTATGCTTGAGGTTTAATAATCATGTTTTGCTCAAGGTCTTGATATGGTTTGGTGTGATGATTTCTTGATGATGATGTGTGTTGATGAGCTTTGTCTTTGTTAGATAAAGTGGTATTTGAGCAGTTCTAGCGACTGCTAGAAGCGCGTGTTGCCAAGAGGTGTTTATGACCCCCGTTAGTTTGTTCGTCTCCGCTATTACTCTTTGGAGTAATTCACCCTGGCGACGAGGTGACGATGACCCGCACTAGATTAATGTTGCTTAGTGTAAGAAACACAAAATCAAACACCCTCGTTTTTGCTTAGCACTTTCATTCATTTCTCAGAAGGTGGAATCCATGCTCCCTACCTGCACTCAATGTGAGATCGATACTTGGGGAAGCTACTCCTCCCTTTTATTACTTAGCCGTGAGGGGTAATCTTACCGCCTGCGTATCAAGGTTTTGGCGCTGTTGCCGGGGTGTGCAACTATTGCGTGGATTTATTTCTTTTGGGAAACGTTTGTGAGTGTTTTGGTGTTTTTAGTGTTTTCTTTTTGTGGGTGTTGTATGACAGATCTGAACCCAGGTGGAAGGAGAGGAGATTTGGGTGTTGATCCTGAGACTACACGAGCGAGGAGAGCTCGCTTGCATGCTGCTACAACTGAGGGAAGGATGGATGACTTGGGCCATTTGGGGAATGGCCAAGGGGAATAAATCATTGAGAACCAGGATGTGGCCCAGCCTCGCATTAGGACAATTCGGGATTTCACTACCACTACTGTGGGGAGTGTTTATCCAGGGTTCGGGCCAGCCATAGCCAATAATCAATTTGAGATCCAGCCGGAGATTTTAAATATGATTAGGAACAATACTCAGTACTCGGGTCTACCGTGCGAGGATCCTCAGCAACATTTGGCTTAGTTTTCTGAGATATGCGGTACTTTCTGCTATGCAGACATTGCGGATGAAGTTGTGAAACTAACGTTGTTCCCTTTTTCACTAAGGGATAGGGTCAAGACTTGGTTGCATACGATCGCGCCTGGCACCGTTGCCACCTGGGAAGCTTTATCTTCTATGTTTTTGGCTAAGTTTCATCCTGTTGATAAAATTGTTAATGCTCGCAGGGAAATAGCCACGTTCAGACAGCTAGATCAAGAAACTCTTTCTGAGGCATGGGAGAGATTTGCCGACCAACAACGTCGTTGTCCTCAATATGGCTGTGAGCCTTAGAATTTGGTGGAGATATTTTATTTCGACATTAAGCCAAATTTCAGGGCAATGATCGATGCTGTGGAGGGTGGCACGATCATGAACTTATCTCCTGAGGAAGCGTTGAGACTCCTTAAAGACACGGCCTCCCACAACACGTACTGGACAGCAGGCAGGAATGCTCCTAGAGGGGCGAGAAATTTGTTTGATGTAAATGCAGTGGGGCTGCACGCCAAAACGAGCAATCCTATCTTGGATGGGAAGATGATGTTGACCCGATCGACCCTATCGCCTGCCCCTTTGATGAGAATATCATGTCAGGGTTATGGTAACTCTGGCCACCATGCTTATGAGTGCCCCACGGGTGAGATGTTTGCTGACCAGGCAGGTATGGCTTGTGAAGAAAATGTTAATTTTATAAATAATCAAAATCGTGATGTACCTTACAATAATACTTATAACCCTAACGCGAGAAACCATCCTAATTTCTCGTGGAACCAAAATATCCCCGGTCAAAGATGGCAGGGGGGCCAACATCAATTCGATGCTCAGGCTTCTTGTAGCCAGTCGCGATCGTCTCAGCCAGGTTATAATCAGAATTTGCAAGGGACGCGCAAGAGCGCGTTAGAGGAGATGATGGAAAAGTTTGTTGAAATGGACCAGTCGAATATGGCTACTCAGATTGCTCCATGAGGAATTTGGAAACTCAATTTGGACAATTGGCCACGTTTTTTCTGAGCATACCCGCGACACTCTTCCTAGCGACACAGAGAAGAATCCCCGTGAGCAGGGGAAGGGTGTTGAGGATGTGGGGGAATGTAATGCCCGTGAAACGACTGTTAAATGTGAGATTAATGCCATAGAAACTCTAGCGCTATGTGATTCCGGTTCATCTTGCAACATTCTTGCTTTGCAAGATGTTGAGAAGCTGAATTTGAATGTCAAAACTGATGGAAGAAAATCTTTAATGCTAGCTGATGGATCTGTGGTTGAGACCAATGGAGAGGTGAAGGGTGTAAAAGTGGTTTTGAATGGGGCGGATGTCTTCACAGACTTTCAGGTGTTGGGACCCATGGGTAACACGTCAAAACCCATCCTCGAGGTCCCCTTCACTAAAGCTAGTGAGGCAACGTTGCATTTTGATGCTAGTGGCGTCACTGTTGTGCCCAAATTTAATGCACTTTTACCACCTTCGCCTCCTCAATTAAGTTTTGTTGACCCTGTAAAACTAGTGAACTTAACTACCGTGTCATCTAATGTTGTTTCTAGTGATGTCAAGGCAGATTTTCAATCGACGGGACAAGAACAACTGAGGAAGTTTTTGAAACGCCAATGACAACTAAAGGGAAATAAGTAACACAAGTCCTTGATGTGAAGCTTGATACTGCTGCAAAGATGGATGTGTTGTGCACGCCGGATGTGGGTGTGCAGAATTTCGATTTAAAAACTACAAAATGCTTAACCAAAGTCTGTAAAACTATGAAATAGGTAACATGGGCTAATCTTTCACCCTCAGCACGTGAAGAAAGGATGCCCCCAGTTTTGTATGTTAATCCAGCTGCTGAAAAGCCTGTTGTGACCTTGCCGCCCTGGCGCTCCTCTTCTGTAGAATTAAAATGAAAGGAGTTGCTTCTGCGCAAAGCGCAGAGTTTTGCCCATAGGCGCGGGATGGGGAGGTTAGGGACAGGGGAGACTTGTCTTCCTTGGGCACTAAAGCTCTCCCCTCTTCCTCATCTCGCGCGTCTGGGGGAATCTATCACAAATTGACGTTTAGCTGAAAAGTGAGGGATCTCCGTGGCCATCTCCTTTTGTCTTGTTGCTGCTAGCGTTTTATTTGCTTAATGCTGCGTGTGACTTTGAATTGTCTTTCTCTGCTTATTAAACTTTTGTTACCTGAACATTGTTTAAAACTGTTAATACATGTATTTGATCCACCTTAAGGACGAAAATGAAAATGACTTCTAGAAGACAACCCAATTTAGCTGCGTTTAATTTGTTTGTTTAGCTTTTTGAGTGTGCATGCCTATTATTTGCTTGGTTGGAGATGTGCTTCTTGCAGGTGATTTTGTCTAGGTTGTGGGCTTATTGATCAAGTTTAAAGCCAATCTTCTGGTATGCTTATCTTTTGAGCATTGGGTAACTTCTCCCTTTATCTCTTTTTGATTTTAACTTCAACATATTTTGTTGTGCTTCATAGCTTAAGTCTGGGGGTGAGCATGTCGATGTTACCTGTGCACGTGCACTTCATTTGCATACCAGTAGCTATTTTTAATTTATTTGTTTAGTTCATTGCATTGCTCATCATTGCACCCACATGAGCGCGTACTTAACTCTTTGCATACGGCGAGTCAAACTTGTTTCTTTCGTTAGATTTAGGAAAATTACCTTGCTAACATAGGATTGTGAGACGGGATAAAATGTTGACCTTGTTGTGCTCCTAGTCGAGTGCTCCCGTCTCGTGTAGAAATTAGAGTAGAATTTATTTTTTTGCATGCTTTTAGTTTTATATTTTTCTAATTGTGTAAATTCTTTTTATTCTACCCAAAAATTGCAGAATCCGGTGTGAATCTGACGGTAGCATAGGGATGTGTGTAGACAACCATTAGATTCATATTGCTTGAGTCAGGATGGATAGTCTTTCTCGTTGGCTAAGAACTTGCCCCAAGCTAATCTCGAAGCATTGGTGCATGGTTAGTTAAGCGTGAGCATGATGTAGGCCATCATTTTGGCCAGGATGAGCTTTGTACCCATTCCTAACATCTTATCCTCGCTAGCCCCATTGTGCCTACCCCTCCTTTGATTCAGCTCCACTTTTATTTCACCAAAGCCTTGTACCCGACCCTAGTCGCACACCCAAGTCTAGCTTTTCTGTTTTCTAATTTCAGGATAGGGGTGTTGTTGCAGTGTTGTTCTTTTTGAAATATGTGGTTGTGCTCCCATGAATTTCTTTGCTGGAATTGTGTAAAAAGAAAAAGAAGAATTAAGAAGAAGATTTATAAAAAGACAATTTGAAAATGAAAGAAAAAGAGAAAGGAAAAGTATAACTGAAAATCTGATTTGAGTTAATATATTTTTTGGAATTGGCAGTACGCACACCCGTATTTTAAAAATTAAGTTTGGGGGTGTGATGTACCCTCGTGTTTTGTGGGTAGAGGATAGACTCTTTTTGTGCTAGCTCAGTTGGGTTTTGTGTGTTACCTTCGTTTTTATCCTTGATTACCTCGCCTTAACCCAAGCCCCATTACTACCCGAAGTACTACGGACTCACGCTTAAAGCAAACTAGCGTCATGGAGAGAGTGTGAATGGGCAAGCATATGGTCACCGACATTGGTGGATTCCTTTAGAGGTTTTCTCGAATCCCAATCTTTGGCAATACTCGCCTTAGCGGTTAGTCTATTTTCTCCCCACGCGTGACCGGAGGAATCACCACAATTCTATTTTTGAGTAGTCATAGAATTTTTGTTACACAGGCTGAAAAGTATAATTTATTTTGTATGCTTAGAAATTTTCTCTACTATATTTTTACGCCCGCGAGCGTGCAACTTCGCATGACACTCCACTTTTCGGTTGTTTTCATTGATATTTCGTTCCTACTGTGTTTCACGATTAGTGCACTTTTCAAGACCGTGAAAGCGCAATTGCGCATTCAATTGCTGGGGGTGTGCACTTGGTGCTTCCTAGGGCTCGTTCTAGTAATTTTTATTGCATTTTGTTCATTGCTGGAGGGTCCTCCTTTCTGAGTTTTTATTGTGTGCAGGTGTTGCGTTGTCCTCAAGTCTGGAATGTAGTTTTGAGGAAAACACACGGTCGTGCATTTTCTTAGCACATGGTCCTTTGTGATCGTGCGTTTTATTTATGCAGGAGAAACGTAGAGCTAAGCTCGACGAATTGAGCTTGACGATCTTAACGTACGGTTAACGCACGATTTCTTCGGAACCGTGCGCGAAGGAAACACACAATTTTCCTATAGCCTTCTGGTTTTACTCTGGTTTGCCTGCAATTTTGCTTTCTGTCATTACCCGTGCGAATTACTTCGCGCACGGGCAGATCGCCCGTGTGAATTAGTTCGCGCACGGGCGGATTGCCCGTGCGTGAAGGAAACACACTTTTCAATGCTTCTTCTTCCTTAGGCGTTTTCTGGATATTAATATTGCACGGTTCACGCACGGTCGTGCGCCTGACCAAGCGTGACCATTTTTTGACTTTTACTATTTAAGCCATAGATTTCATCTGGACTGAGGACATCTCCCTTTTCCTCACCATTTTCGCCCCTTGGAGCGGGAACTCGTCATTCCAGCCGTCATTTTCTCTCTCCTCCTTGGAGGGTTGATCTGGCCACCCATTCTCCTCCAAAGAGCTTGTTAAAGATTCGTCTCCAACCGCCATCGCCATTTCCGACCACCAAGCTACCGTTTGAGTTCTTAGTTGCAGATCTTTCGAGTCAGCAACCACAACATGAAGAAGACGGGTGTGAAGAAGGAAGTGACAGCCCTTCGGGATCCCGGATACCTTCCAAAGACCAAGCAACCCTCGCTTCTGGCCAAGAATCCTGGAGAGACTTCAAGAGCTTGGTTGTATTTCACCCCCTCTTTTCTTGCATTCGCTTTAACCTAAACCTGTGTTAGTATGCTTGAGGTTTAATAACCATGTTTTGCTCAAGGTCTTGCTATGGTTTGGTGTGGTGATTTCTTGATGATGTTGTGTGTTGATGAGCTTCGTCTTTGTTAGATAAAGTGGTATTTTAGCCGTTCTAGAGACTGGTAGAAGTGCGTGTTGAGAAGAGGATTTTATGACCCTCGTTAGTTTGTTCGTCTCTGCTATTACTCTTTGGATTAATTCACCCTGGCGACGCGGTGACGACGACCCACACTAGATTAATGTTGCTTAGTGTAGGAAACAGAAAATCAAATCCCCTCATTTTTGCTTATCACTTTCATTCATTTCTCAGAAAGCGGAAACCATGCTCCCTACTTGCACTCTACGTGAGATCGATACTTGGGGAAGCTACTCCTCCCTTTTATTACTTGGCCGTGAACGGTAATCTTATCGCCCGTGCATCAACCAGTCAACCCATCAAGTTGACCAAAGTTAACCAAAGGTCAACCATGGCCAAATTAACCCCTAAAGGATAAATGGGAGCCCAAGCCAATTTAAGTGGGCTAAGGCCTTGCCCAATGCCCATCCTACAACCCATGAGATTTCTTAGATTAAATAATCTGAATTAGGTTAGTTTAATGTGGATTTAATGGGGGTAATTAGGGGGGAAGTTTCATTTAGATGGGAAAAATAATGGAGGGAGGCTAAGTGGCGAACCCTTCTTCTTCCCCAACTCCTCCTTTCATCTTCCATGATGAAGAGGAGTATTTTTCTAGCAGTTATAGGTCAGCCGCCATCAAGGAGGACAAAAATGGCCATGGTCGAAACCCCACATTCATGGATCTCCTACAGAGAGGCCCCCAAAGTTCAATTTGATCCTTTCATCACATTTAGAAGGCCTCAAGCAGTCGAAATTGAATCTTACTTCAAAGCTTTCTGTGGAGAATTGAGATCCGGAGAGGTTCGCCGAAAAACTTCAAAATCTATGGCCACCATCCAAGCCCGAAATCAAGCATGTTTCTCCCCCTCTCCCCTTGTGCTAGCAATTTAGATCAATAGGGATTGAAGTCGGGCTCAATCGATTCGATTTCCATTTTGAATTTTCCATGGAAAACCGGATTGGGTTTCCTCTCAGGATCGCCAGAAAAGCAACCCAAGGTGGCCTAGCCACCGCCCGGCAATAGACACAAACTCAATGGAGGCGTTGGCCGGCCGGGGAGGGGGTTAGATCAATGGCAATCGGCTTTGGAAAAGCTTCCAAGTCTAGAGGATCAGGGCCGCCATTTGGAGTTTGAAGATGATCCCATGGACGTTGGATTTGGATTTTACTGGGAGTCTACCATGACCTATTTAGACTAACTCCAGAGTTTCATAATTGTCACGACCCGCATTTTCTCCGTATTCAAAAATACGTCAGAGTAGAGAAACTATGCGCTGTGATGCCACGCCATGCAGGGGACAACTGCAGACGAACATGCATCATGTACTCACATTTACTTCAAGTAAAAGATTTATAACTTTTAGTTAAAAACAATGCATATAAATTAATAGAGTTAATGACCGTGTCCCTCGGTCGGGTGGACTACTGTCCATAGGTGAGAAAATATACATCTTTTACGCGGCAGAAAATTCTGAGTTAGCTCATTTGTTATCCTATGTGGGAGTGAGGGTCCAGTGTCATAAAATGTTGATGTGACTTCTATATTTACTATATATATAGAAATCATTTGTATGCTTAAAAGTAGTATATTTAATAGTTGAAGTCATGCCATGCCAATATTCCGGAATGCCAATAAATCCTTCCCAGAGAGCAAGAACCATCAGGTAAAAAGTAACAGTAGTAACAGCGGCAAGTAGTCCATCATAGAAAAGTCAAAGTCTATGGGAGTCAACAACTGACACGAACCCATAACAAAATCTGACAAGTCTAAACAAGACAACTACCTCAAGCTCAGAGGTGGAAACAAACGGCTGTAGAAACCAGCAGCACCAGAAGCCCAACACTGTCCGCTAAACCTGCTACAGCTCTGATCCTTAGGCATTCAAAAGGAGAACAACTCAGAAGCAAGTCACAAGTAGTACAAGAGTAAAAATAGACTACACAAATCTCAAAGTAAAGGAGAATGAAAAAGTGACTGCAACAAAACCGTCCGCAGAGTAAATGTGAGCAACAGTAAAACTAGCCGAGAAAGAAATGCTAAACATTTTATCAAAATGGAACAAGCATCTGCAACAGAAGTTCAGTCTTTCATTAATAATTACTATGCCGAGGGAGAAACCCCAACGCGCACAGTCTATCTGAGCATAAAACACTATGCCGAGGGAGGACCCCAACACGCACAGTTCATCTGAACATAAAACACTATGTCAAGGGAGGACCCCAATGCGCACAGTTCATCTGAGTATAAAACAATATGTCGAGGGAGGACCCCAACGCGCACAGTTCAACTGAGTTTCTTTAGTTACATAATTATACAAGCAGGGTACATTTGTTTTTATTCATCATAGGCTCAAGGGATAGCCAACCAAGTGGACTGCATAAGGGCATTTTAAAGAACCACAAGTATAGTTTAATAAGAAAACGAACAAAATGACTCGATGGTTAAAACAACACAACAACCAACTTGTTTACCAATTCAATGGACTAAAATTTTGAGGTTAAGGCTTGAGGGACATCAAGTCACAATTCCAACAAAATAGGGGGGACAAGTTAGGATTTCTGGACAAGTATCTCAACAGTCGAAACATAATAAACTCAACAAGTGTAGAAAAAGGGCAGAATTTAGAATCAAGAACAAGAGGGAGAGCAAGAACACTACTTGCCTCGATTTACCGGAAAAACTCTCCAAATCTCCACGCGTCATGATAGGAGCCGAAATCTGGATGAAAATGTCCGAAATAACGGTTAGGGCCGAAAACCCTAACAAGAAAATCTCAAGAAACGGGGAAGAAACTACCACGAGGCGCAGCTCTCGACGAGAGCTTTCCGGATCTACGATTGGTTGGAAATTCCGAGCACCGGAGCTCCGTCGTTGGTCACCGGAAGAAGCACAGACGGACAACCTTCTCCTCACGCGCCGCTCTAGTACGGAAGGCAGGAAAAATCTTGCTCGGCTTAAAGATTAAGAAGAAGCAGAGAGTATAAATACTGAATAGCAAAAGAGACCGGGTTCAACAAAACCGGCCCGGCGGTGTCGACACAGTTACGGCAGTGTCGACACCCGATGGCAGTGTCGACACCCGACGGCAGTGTCCACACCCGACAGAACAGCGGTGTCGACACAACTGTGTCGACACCAGTCGGCAGTGTCGACACAGCTTTGTCGTCACCCGACAGCCAGCAGTGTCGACACATCTGTGTCGACACCAGTCGGCAGTGTCGACATAGCTGTGTCGACACCCGACAGCCAGCGGTGTCGACACAACTATGTCGACACTAGACGGCTCCGCTCGACGATCGACGAACAAAAGGAAATTCTGTTCGAAAATCGTCGAACGCAGAAAGCAGGGCCTGGTCGACGAACTCAACACCCAGAACTGCTAGACCTACAGCGAGCTCCGCTCGACGCTTCATCGAGCTCAGCACGACAAATCGTCGAGCTCCGCTCGATGATCCTCCACCTCCAAACAATGCCCAGAGAAACTAACAATCGTCTAGCTCAGCTCGACGATCGTCTAACTCCAAGCAGCAACCAGAAAGGAAAAGCAATCGTCGAGCTTAGCTCGACGATCGTCGAACCCAGACACCACCAGAAGGAATAAACAGAAATAAAATAACACCCAATAAGGTTGGTTCGACGAAACTGGACGAGCAAAACAAAAAAAATCAGTCCATTAAGTTTTCCAATGCGAAATTTCCATTTCCGCCAAAGATTCATGAGTTCAGCCGACTGAATCGAAAAGACGCAAAAACGCACTATCGGCGACGCGCCAACAACTGCACGCTAAAGTAACGCCCTTACGTCATTCTGACGTCAACAAGAGGAGTAAATAATGCCGAAAAAACAAGGGCGTTACAGTCACCCCTCCAAAAAGGAAGTTTCATCCCGAAACTTAGAACACGAACGAAATAAGAGGGCAGAGAACGAGACAAGACAGAAGAATTCTTGAAACTAGAATACTAACCAGGGAGACTAGGAGTGTAACACCCCCTATCCGCCGCATAGCATATAGCAGTAGGTCCGGCCGGGGCCCGACGTCATATACCACAGACAGACCGGGTGGTTACTTAATGGAAACCATCCAACTAATCCAACGTCCTACACAGAGCATTCTAGCGGAAGCAATTTTAGAAGTTGCAATAAAGAGAACCCAGCACCAAGCATGAATGTCCATTAAACACCAAATAGGAATGTAGTACATACACAAGTACAGGTCTTAAGGACTTACAAAATGGTTTACTTAATATTACATGTTTTCCATACCATGGCACGCAGGCCGGTCATACATGAATAAAAGCAAGTAAACACTCCAATTAGGCCTTCGAGGGCCGGCTTCGCAATTTGGGCTTTAGCCCGCTATTGACCACTTGGTCCAGCGGCACCTGCAAGCAACAAAACTACTGCACGGTGGCAAACAAAGGCAACGGTCAGCAATGCTGACCAAATTATAACGATCCCGCCCCCAATTTGGGGCGGCGATACTCCTTCCCTGCACTTTAGCAAAACCAAGCAGTATATAAATATACACGGCATCACAGGCGTTGGCTCGCATGGCCACACACCTCGTGCACTTAGGGCATATTCTCGGCGAACCGGCCAATGTCATGTCAATTTAAGCCATAGACATTCCGGACTCACCACCGCCACTTTGAAGGTCAAACATAGGAGCATTTTGTCTTCTTGGCATGGGTCACGTCAATTTAAGCCATAGACCACCGAAGACCCTCATCTATGCCAACGAGTCTAACCGAACGACATAGAACGGGTACGGTTCCATCTAACCCGTGCTCACATCGCAACGACAATTTAAGCCATATGCGCGGGTCAAACTTCTCCCGAGTCCCGTTTCCATCACAATTCACATAACCCGGTTATGTTTCAAGTTGGCTCGCAGGCCACCAAGTTGGCAAGATCACGCATCCGCCGAATTTTCCGGGTGCACCTTAGGGTTAATCCCCAAAGCTCCCTATTGCAATCTACCACGTAGAAAACCCGAAAAATAACCAATCGCACGGAGTCTTCTCCGGCATTTATGCAATGCAACATCACCGATTCAGACCAACATGCCCGGATAGGCATTACACATCATGCCTATGTCCGTTCTCGTTTATGGACTCTACACAATGGGGACTATTCATGTCTACCCGTAGGAACGCTTCAAACTCACCGCAAACTCGCGAGAGCGTGCTTCCTATGCAAAAGAAGGAGAGCTTCACATGCTCAAGAAGAGAATCGTTACCCTAGCGTTCTTCCTTGGCTCCATGGAAATGTAAGCGGATGAAAAGCCCCTCACTCTCTTTGCCTCCGTTGATCCGAAGTCGGCTCGCGAGTTGGAGCTTCGAAGCTCCTCCAATGGTCGGATCTAAGGTTCTTCCTCCTCCTTTGCTTTCACCTCTCTCTTGACTTAGAAAGAGAACCACTCAAGTAAAATGAGGGTTTCAAATGCCCAATCTTGGGTATATCCCAGTAGGAACAACCCCCAACCGTCGGATCCCAAAATAGGGAAACGAATGGCTACGATTCGTAGCTGAAAAGTAAAACATGGGCCGAACACGTTCTGTGACACGCCCGTGTCCAGGGCTGTGTCCCTCATTCGCCGTCAAAATTGACGCGTCCTGAAAACACACGGGCATCCAACATGCCCGTGTTCGATCTGACACGCCCATGTTCCAACTAACACGGGCGTGTGGTTAGCCGTGCACCCCCATCGACACAGCCTCGAAAACAACCTAAGACTCACACGGGTATTGGACACGCTTGTGTCCAATGTGATATGCAAGTGTCACACCCGAACATGCCTAAGAACACTTCGTCGAGCGAAGTTCGTCGACCACACGACACGGCCTTGGACACGCCCGTGTCCTAGGCCGTGTGCCTTGTCTCGAGACATCGTCGAGCGAAAAATGTCGACACCCCAGGCCGATCGTCGACACGGGCTCGACATGCCCTGAGACACGCTCGTGTCTCAGGCTGTGTGCCCCATCTCGACATATTGTCGAGCGCAAAATGTCGACTTCAAGGCCAAATTATCGACTTAAGCCTGACATGCCCTGGGACACGCCCGTGTCCCAGGCCGTGTGCCTCCTGCCAAATACTAGATTTGGCCCAAAATGCCTCCCGTCGCTCTTTTGAGTTTGGGGGCGTTACAACTCTCCCCCTCTTAAAAGAATTTCGTCCACGAAATTACATAAAGGAAAGACAAGTAGCAAAATTAAATTGTACCTGAGCGGAACAACTCCGGATACTCGTCAAGTATAGTCTGTTATCGTTCCCAAGAGAGCTCCTCTCGACCGCAATTGTCCTATCGGACCTTGACCATCCTGATCTCTTTATTGCGTAGCCGCTTGACCTCCGAGTCCTCAATCCGCACGGGCTTGACCTTTGTCGTCAACCCACAAACCACCGACACTTGATCGACTGTGATCACTTGCGTAGGCTCTTGCACCGCCTTCCGTAGAACCGATATATGGAATACATCATGTAAACCACTAAGCTCCACCAAAAGCTTCAACTGATAGGCTGCTTCACCAACCTGCTCCAGAACCTCAAACGGCCCAAGGTATCTCGGGCTTAGCTTTTTCAATCGTCGCACCCGCGAGACACCCTTGAACGGCTTGATCTTTAAGTACACCCAGTCGCCCACAGCGAACTCCACGTTCCTGTGCTTGGCATTATAGTACTTCACCTGATGGCCCTGAGCGATTAGCAATCTCTCTCGAATGGTTCGCAACAATGAAGTAGCATCATCCACCTCTTGATACTTGTACAGCTTTGACTCACCCGTTTCTACCAAGACAACGGTGTGCGACATCTTCTACCATATAGGGCCTCGAAGGGCGCCATTTGAATACTCTCCTGCTAGCTATTATTGTACGCAAACTCCACCAAATAAAGATGGTGTTCCCATTGCTTTCCAAAGTCCAAGACACACATGCGGAGCATGTCTTCCATAGTTCTATTGACCCTCTCGGTCTGCCCATCCGTTTGCGGATGGAAGGCTGTACCGAATTTTAACTTTGTTCCCAACATTTGCTGCACTAGCCTCCAATCATTGGACGTGAACTGCCCATCTCGATCACTCACGATGCTGCGGGGCACACCATGAAGCCGTACAATATTATCCACATACAGTTTTGCCAACTTCTCCACCAGACCATCCTTCCTATACGGAATGAAATGCGACACCTTCGTTAGCCGATCTACGACCACCCAAATGGCGTCATTCCCCTTTTGCGACCTTGGAAAACCGTGCACAAAGACCATAGAGATGTCGTCGAATTTCCAATCTGGAATATGCAAGGACTTCAGAAATCCTCCTGGCTTTTGGCATTTCGCCTTCACTAAGGCGCAAGTTTGGCACTTTGCCACGTAGAGCGCCACATCTTTCTTCAGACCCGGCCACCAAAACAGTTTCTTGACATTAAGGTACATCTTTGTTCTCCCCGGGTGAATTGAGTACTTAGTATGGTGTGCCTTGTACAACAATTCCACCCGCAAATTGCCCACACTTGGGACGCACAGACGACCGTCTTTCCAAAGCAATCCGTCCTCCACAACGAATTGGGAATTTGACCCATCCAGAGCCTCTACCATGAACTGCTTCATATGGACATCCATATCCAAAGCCTGCCGAATCCAATCAGCCATGTCATATTGGACTTCAGTCCAATTCAGTAATGCTTCAGCACTTGATCGACAGCCAATTGTCCTGAGCTGGGGCTCAGCGACTCAACGCGTCCGCAACCTCATTACCTTTACCAGGCACGTAGTGGATCTTGAATGTATAGTCCCCCAAGAACTCCATCCATCAACGCTGCCGCATATTCAGATCTTTCTGATCAATCAAATACTTCAGGCTCTTGTGATCGGTGTAGATATCAATCTTCACACCGTACAAATATTGTCTCCACAGCTTCAAGGCAAAAATCAAGGCCGCTAACACCAAGTCATGGACCGGATAATTCCTCTCGTGCACTTTCAGCTGTCTCGAGCCATAAGCTATCACACTTCCATGTTGTAGTAGCACGCAACCCAAACCGCTTCCCGAAGCATCACTATAAATCTCATAAACTTCGGTCCCACTCGGCGAACTCATCACAGGCGCTGTGGTCAACCAACATTTCAACTCCTCAAAATCTCGCGCGCACTCCGGCGTCCAAACGAACTTCTGCTCCTTCCTCGTCAACGTAGTGAGAGGTTGTAACGTCCCGAATCGCTCTAGGCCCCTAGTGTGTGTGTTTTGAGTCAGGAGGGTTGACTCGAGTCCTGAGAAGTGTCGGGAATTGGACTGCACTTGTGGTGACATGGAGAAATCAGTGTAAAAAGACATGGGTAGCGACACGGGCGTGTCCCTACCCGTGTGCGTCGAGTTGAGCTCGACGAGCCGTGTCGAGATCGTCGAACTGTGTCGACACCAGGTGACACGGGTAGTGACACGGCCGTGTCCCTACCCGTGTGCTTCGAGATGGTCTCGACAAAGCGTGTCGAGATCGTCGAGATGCGTCGAGATAGTCGAGCGGGGGACACGGGTAGTGACACGGGCATGTCCCTACCCATGTGCGTCGAGTTGAGCTCGACGAGAAGTGTCGAGATGCAACCCGAGAAGTACACGGCCAATGACACGGCCAGGCACACGGCCGTGTCATGTGAACACGGGTCGGGACACGGGCGTGTCCCTACCCGTGTCAAACATTGAACCGACATGGAAACCGCCACGGCCGTTTCACGGAAGCAGGACACGGGTACGGACACGGCCGTGTCCCTACCCGTGTCACATTTTGTATTTAAGGGGCAGAGAAAACCCTAGCCGTTTTCATCCTCATTTCTTCCCCTAATTCCTGTAATAACTCCTGGTGAGAGGAAAAACTGCAGGAGCAAGTTCTACCGAAGGAGATCCGCCATCGCCGCGAAAGAAAAGATGCCGCCAAGGAGAACTACGCGATCCATGGCCGGAAATGGTGGTACCGCTGGAGCCAACGTGAGTTTCCTACCCTCTCCCTTGGTGCTAGATCTTAGATATATAGGAGAGACATCGGCTCAAGAGAGCTTGATGGAGAGGAGAAGATTTCTAGGTTTGGCCATGCTAGGATTTGAATCCTAGATTTTAGATCTCTTCAACCCTTTCCCTTTTCTTCAATACGACGATGGGTGAATGGTTTCGTGAGGAGTTTTGGCCCTTGAGGTTGAATAAGGGAGGAGGACATTTCTGGAAAATTTAGAAAGGATCGCTTGAGGAGGAAGACGGACCGATGCCGTTCATTTTTCTTTAAGATGCGCGCAGAATCTGTATTCTGCGCGCAGCGATCTTCTAGGCCATTTTCATGTAGGATATGTGCAGATCTGGGCTTTTGGCTAAACACGAAAGTTGTAGCCCTTGAAAATACCTTTCCTACGAGTGGTTGCATGACTTCAGGTGATGTCTGTGGCCCCGGGAAAACCTAATCGAGTTTGCTGTCCGGCAATTCCTGTACACAGAAATTGTGTTCTGTGCGCAGTGAACTTTGAAGCCGATTTCGAGTAAGTTATTGTCAGATCTGGGTTGTGACCTGAATATGAAAGTTGTAGATCATGAAAAGGTCTTTCCAACGAGGGGTTACATGCCTCCACCGGATTCCTGTAACTTCAGGAAACTCAGGTCGAAGTTGCTGTCCAGTGCTAATCCTGCGCTGAAATTCTGGGTCTCTACATACATTGTGGATTTGAAATTGGTGGTCCAATATCGCAATTAATTCGAGATTTTGGTGAAATAATTTATGTTAACCACCAAAGTGTTATGGATGATAATATTTACTATTTTAGAAATCAATTTATTATCGCAAGATAGCTTGAGGCCTGCTGATTTCCTTATGTTTAATTGGATTGATTTGATAATACTTCGGTAAGTTGTCGTAAGAGCAAATCTTGTTTATATCATGTTGAAATCACTTGGGATGATATATAGATGGGTAACCCATGGCCATGCATATATTATATATCGGATTGAATTTAGGAGTCCATCAATAGTGTGACGTCTCCTATTGTCATTTTATAGTAAATGTGCAAGTGCGGTGTTGACCGCCATTTGTTTTGGTCGTGTTGAGGTAAGGTGTGGATGGATGGTTGGGTTGTGTACTCGTGCTCACTCCGAGGCCCCTTCCATGATATGTTGATGTGGAATTTGCATGTGGTGTGAGTCGACACGCGGTGTCGTAATCCTGGGTTAAGGATAGTGTGGCAGGTCTACGGGCTCGCCAGTCGTCACACCGACGGGAGTTGGCAGTTAGACTTGGTCGGTTTGGGCTGTGTCCTCGGTGTTCACGTCCCGAGGCCCCTCCGGCCATGTGAGTGGTTGGGCTGTGTCCTCGTGCTTCTTCCGAGGCCCCTTCCGGGTCACGCAAGGCCAGTTCGGGCTGTGTTCTTGGTGCACATCTACCCAAGACCCCGCTGGGCCATAGTACGCATGGGCTCCGCTGTTGTGTTCTTAGCGTTGAGGCGTACGGAGGCCTAGGTGAAGTAGTGTGATACCCGCCTAGTAGTAGAAGTGCCCGTTCTACTGTCACCGCCTGGCCACGGCGGCTGATGCCTGAGAGGTTAGCTACCTGCTCGAAAAGTGGGAACTATAGTCTGTGTCGACATAGCAATTGCATGGGTGTGCATGGGTGAGTCATTGCATAGCATTCATAGCATTTCATATCATTGCACAACAAGATCCTCATCGTATAAGTTTGTATGGGCACTCTTATACGATGAGTTACTTTTATGTAACCCGATCCTTAACTTATAAGTTTGTATGGGCATTCTTATAAGTTAAGTTACTTTCCTGCAGTTACTTATACTTGCTAGTTCAGTGTAGCTCTTACATAAATGCTGATTATGATACTGTTACTCTTACACTACTGACACCTGCTTGTACTTCCTTTACTTGCATACTTGTTATATACTATACTCTTGTTCCTTTTCTCCGCCCGGTGCCGAGGAGTCGCCGGGGGAGCGGATGTGAAACCACTTAGTCGTTTCGACTAACGGTTGCTACGTCTTCCTTTTTAGGAGGTCACGCCGCAGGTGGAGCAGCCGCAGACTACGCAGCAGGACAGCCAGGCCAGGATGACAGGGCCTGAGGTGACGGTGCCATCGATACCGTCAGTTACTGATGTTAGTATTTGATACTCTGATGTAGCCCGTTTGGGCAATGTTTAGCTGTACTCTGATATATGGTAGAAGCATGTTTTAGCTTCTCCTTATTGATGTATTTGGACATTATAACTTAATGTGGATTTAACTTCTGGTTGTTTATTTATTTGGTTGGGTTGGCATGTTATATTGATATTGTTGTAGCCGGCGGAATAGGCGTCTTGTGGTACAGGTTAGCCCGTGTGCTAATGCTACCGCAAGGCGGCTGTTCCGGGCATAAGACTCCCTCTTCGTGCCGTGTTTTGGGATCCGGGTAGGGGGAGTTTTACAAATGGTATTAGTTTGCCACGATCCTCAACTAAGAAGTCATTCAACAATGGTGCCACCCCCATTTGGTTATTCAGTTTGGGGACAAGCTGACTTAGCGGAAGCAGTGGTGTGCCCATATGTAATTCACATTAAGTTTGTCCAACTTTGACCCTACGATTAGCCAACCTGACCTTGGGTACATACCTTTATACGTCGATCTTCCAAGTTTGGACGACCCCAAGTATGTAAAACTATGGTATAAAGTCTTGCGAGATCCCCTCGGGCAAGCACTTTTGTTTATAGCGGATTTTGAATCTAACGGAGAAAATAGACATGACAGATTTCCGAGGGCAACCACTTTTGTTTATAGGAGATTTGTGCTTGGTGGAGATAATAGATATGGTAAAGTGGTTGGGAGCGGGTCTTTTGGGTGTTCAGACAAGCGTTAAGAGACTCGCTGAAGGAGTGATTGAAGCGGGACCCAGCTCAAAGACGAGGACTATGAGGAAGAAATTAAGCATTCGTCCTTAGTCTGCCTAAGTTTTTCTAGGAATCTGGCTTGAGCATTCACAATCTTGATACTAAGGCGTAATGGTTAGTGAGAAACCGGCCTACACTCTATTCGATACCGGTGCCTCACACTTCTTTGTGTCCGAGGATTTCATAAAAGACATGGGGGGTGTACAGAACTTTACCGGCATAGCCCGACGAGTACGCCTTCCGGATGGCTCGGAGATGATCGCAACCGCCAAGTGCGAGTTGGAGTTATTTATTGATGGGAAGGCCTTTGATACACCGGCCACGGTTTTGAGAATGTCGGAGTTCGACATCATTTTGGGCATGGCATGGCTGGATTGGCACTTCGCGAGGATCGACTGCGCGGAGAAGCGGATCTATTTGAGACATGGAGACTCTGACGTCATCTTCCAAGGTATTGGCTTCGCGCCCCGCATGATGTTATCTTCCGTCCAGGTTGTAAAAGCTCATATGAAGGGGGACGAGGTCTTCATGATCTGGTTCGAGTTGAAGGAGGAAGCGTTGGAATTAAAGGATGTACGGGTTGTGCGGGATTTTCCCGAGGTATTTCCTGAGAAGCTGCCAAGATTGCCCCCGCATAGAGAGGTTGACTTCCAGATCAATCTAGTACCAGGTGCCAAGCCTGTGTCCAAGGCTCCGTACAGAATGGCCCCGAAAGAACTCGCGGAGTTTAGAGTTCAATTGCAAGAACTAGTAGAATCAGGGTTCGTTCGCCCCAGTTCATCACCATGGGGAGCCCCTGTGCTGTTCGTAAAGAAGAAGGATGGAACCCTGCGATTGTGCATAGATTATCGGGAACTCAATCGGTTGACGGTGCGGAACACTTATCCGCTACCTCGGATCGACGAGTTGTTCGATCAATTAGTGGGAGCACATTGGTTCTCTAAACTAGACTTGCGCTCTGGATACTATCAGTTGAGGATACATGAGGGGGATATCCAGAAAACGGCCTTCAGTTCAAGATATGGTTTGTATGAGTTCACAGTAATGCCGTTTGGGCTCACAAATGCCCCTTCGGCCTTCATGAGCTTGATGAACAAGGTGTTTGAACCATACTTGGACATCTTCGTCATTGTTTTCATCGACGACATCTTGGTCTACTCAAAGACGGAGGAGGAGCATGTCGAGCACCTGACCTTGGTTTTGAAGAAATTGAAGGAGCACGCCTTGTATGCCAAGTTTAGCAAGTGTGAATTCTGGCTTAAGGAGGTTGCCTTCTTGGGGCATGTGATCAGTGGAGCAGGGCTAGCAGTGGATCCAACAAAGGTGCGGGCCGTGAAGGAGTGGTCGCCCTTGAAGTCGGCGGCCGATGTACGAAGCTTTCTTGGACTTGCTGGCTACTACCGCAAGTTCGTGAAAGGATTTTCCAAGATTGCCCTTCCTCTTACCTCCTTGACGAAGAAGGGTGTGCCATTTGAGTGGACACCTCAATGTGAAGCAGCATTTCAAGAGTTGAAGGACATAAGCTTACCTCCGCCCCCATCCTTGCACTTCCGTCGGGGAAGGAAGGATTTCAGGTTTACACGGACGCATCATATCAAGGGATGGGTGCGGTGCTGATGCAGCACGGGCACGTGATCGCTTATGCTTCAAGGCAGTTAAAGAAACATTAAGTTAATTACCCGGTTCATGATTTGGAGCTGGGAGCAGTGGTGTTCGCTTTGAAGGTCTGGAGGCATTACCTATATGGCGTACACTGCGAGATCTTTTCCGATCACAAGAACTTGAAGTATGTCCACACTCAGAAGGAGTTGAACATGAGACAACGACGGTGGTTGGAATTTCTATGCGACTATGAGTTCACCCTGAACTACCACCCCGGGAAAGCGAACTCGGTAGCCGATGCCTTGAGTAGGAAAGCGCCAGGCTCTAGCCCAGAGTCTCGGTTGATGAGTATGGAGTTGGCTCGGATGGTCGAAGAGATGGAAACTACTCTAGTATTCAAGGCTCCTTCGACAGAGTATGCGGAGTATTTGGCCAACATGAGCATAGTTTGTGATATCCGAGATCGGATTCGGGTGGAGCAAGGTATGGATGCGGCCTTGGCCCCGGCAATCAAGGCAATTGAAGATGGGACCACCGATGAGTACACACTCAAAGACGGTGTCGTTTATCTTCGAGGCCGACTTTATATTCCCAAGGGCGGCAAAATTCGGGAGGATATATTGAGAGAGGCACATTACTCTCAATATTCAGTGCACCCGGGTATTGCTAAGATGTACGCCGGACTGCGGAAGACCATGTGTTGGCCGGGAATGAAGAAGGATGTTCGCTACTATGTTACACATTGCGAAGCTTGTCAAAGAGTGAAGGCTGAATGCAGGAGTCCCGGTGGTTTGTTGCAGTCATTGTCCATCCCCGAATGGAAGTTCGAGGACATCTCCATGGACTTTGTCCATGGGCTACCTCGCTCACGCTCCGGGAATGATTCGGTGTGGGTTATTGTGGATCGACTGACAAAGGTGGCCCGGTTCATTCCAATGAAGAAGGAAGCACACGTGGATGTTTTGGTACGCCTTTTTGTGGAGCAATTTGTACGGTATCATGGCGTGCCCAAGACAATTGTTTCGGATCGGGATGGTCGTTTTACATCCAATGAGTGGAAGGCGGTAAGGCGTATTTGGGCTCGCGCCTAACCTTTAGTACCGCATTTCATCCTCAGACTGACGGACAGTCAGAGCGGACCATCAGAACGCTGGAGGATTTGTTGAGGTTATGTGTGTTGGACAGAGGAGAGCCGTGGGAAAGACTTCTTGCCCCTGGTGGAATTCTCCTACAACAATAGTCATCAAGCGAGCATCGGTATGGCGCCCCATGAAGCCCTTTTTACGGAAGAAGGTGTAGGACCCCCTTGTCTTGGGTGCAGGATGAAGATCCGAAGGCTTTAGGAAATGAATTTATAGATGATACTGATATGGCTGTCAGATTGATAAGAGACCGCATGTTGGAGGCTCAAAGTCGACAGGCAAAATATTACAATAAAAAGCACCGGATGGTGGAGTTCCAAGTGGGCGAAAAAGTGTTCCTTAAGATTCGGCCGATGCATGGAGTGTCGCGGGTGCGGGGAGTGAAAAAGCTCAGCCCAAGGTATGTTGGGCCCTATACTATATTGGAAAGAATTGGCCCGTTGGCCTATCGGTTGGAGTTACCACCAGAACTAGAAAATCTCCACGACGTGTTCCATGTGTCGTCGCTTCGAAAAGCACTGTTGCGGCCCGACCAGTATATTCCCACTACTGATGGTGCAGTGGCATCAGATAGGTCTGTGCGACTAGAGCCGGTGCGGATTGTTGACAGCGAGACAAGAACTTTGCGCCGCAAAAGTGTACCCTTGGTGAAGGTACTATGGTCGAATCATGGGAAAGAGGAGTACACGTGGGAGCCAATGGATTTGATGCAGCAATGCTACCCGGAGTGTTTGCCCAAGGTAGTCTTATTTAAAAACGTATGATAAATTTCCTGTTAAGCTTTTTTCCACACAGCCTAAGCCTGATTTCGGGGACGAAATCTTTTATTTTGTTTATAGGATTTGTAACGTCCTGAATCGCTCTAGGCCCCTAGTGTGTGTGTTTTGAGTCAGGAGGGTTGACTCGAGTCCTGAGAAGTGCCTGGGAATTGGACTGCACTTGTGGTGACATGGAGAAATCAGTGTAAAAAGACATGGGTAGCGACACGGGTAGCGACACGGGCGTGTCCCTACCCGTGTGCGTCGAGTTGAGCTCGACGAGCCGTGTCGAGATCGTCGAACTGTGTCGACACCAGGTGACACGGGTAGTGACACGGCCGTGTCCCTACCCGTGTGTGTCGAGATGGTCTCGACGAAGCGTGTCGAGATCGTCGAGATCCGTCGAGATAGTCGAGCGGGGGACACGGGTAGTGACACGGGCGTGTCCCTACCCGTGTGCGTCGAGTTGAGCTCGACGAGAAGTGTCGAGATGCAACCCGAGAAGTACACGGCCAATGACACGGCCAGGCACACGGCCGTGTCATGTGAACACGGGTCGGGACACGGGCGTGTCCCTACCCGTGTCAAACATTGAACCGACATGGAAACCGCCACGGTCGTTTCACGGAAGCAGGACACGGGTACGGACACGGTCGTGTCCCTACCCGTGTCACATTTTGTATTTAAGGGGCAGAGAAAACCCTAGCCGTTTTCATCCCCATTTCTTCCCCTAATTCCTGTAAGAACTCCTGGTGAGAGGAAAAACTGCAGGAGTAAGTTCTACCGAAGGAGATCCGCCATCGCCGCGAAAGAAAAGATGCCGCCAAGGAGAACTACGCGATCCATGGCCGGAAATGGTGGTACCGCTGGAGCCAACGTGAGTTTCCTACCCTCTCCCTTGGTGCTAGATCTTAGATATATAGGAGAGACATCGGCTCAAGAGAGCTTGATGGAGAGGAGAAGATTTCTAGGTTTAGCCATGCTAGGATTTGAATCCTAGATTTTAGATCTCTTCAACCCTTTCCCTTTTCTTCAATACGACGATGGGTGAATGGTTTCGTGAGGAGTTTTGGCCCTTGAGGTTGAATAAGGGAGGAGGACATTTCTGGAAAATTTAGGAAGGATCGCTTGAGGAGGAAGACGGACCGATGCCGTTCATTTTTCTTTAAGATGCGCGCAGAATCTGTATTATGTGCGCAACGATCTTCTAGGCCATTTTCATGTAGGATATGTGCAGATCTGGGCTTTTGGCTAAACACGAAAGTTGTAGCCCTTGAAAATACCTTT
Source organism: Platanthera guangdongensis (assembly GCA_039583875.1). Lineage (NCBI taxonomy): Eukaryota > Viridiplantae > Streptophyta > Magnoliopsida > Asparagales > Orchidaceae > Platanthera > Platanthera guangdongensis. The sequence goes on along the minus strand of CM077147.1, from coordinate 118,686,151 downwards.
CCAACGAGTGGTTGCATGACTTCAGGTGATGTCTACGGCCCCGGGTAAACCTAATCGAGTTTGCTGTCCGGCAATTCCTGTACACAGAAATTGTGTTCTGTGCGCAGTGAACTTTGAAGCCGATTTCGAGTAAGTTATTTTCAGATCTGGGTTGTGACCTGAATATGAAAGTTGTAGATCATGAAAAGGTCTTTCCAACGAGGGGTTACACGCCTCCACCGGATTCCTGTAACTTCAGGAAACTCCGGTCGAAGTTGCTGTCCAGTGCTAATCCTGCGCTGAAATTCTGGGTCTCTACATACATTGTGGATTTGAAATTGGTGGTCCAATGTCGCAATTAATTCGAGATTTTGGTGAAATTATTTATGTTAACCACCAAAGTGTTATGGATGATAATATTTACTATTTTAGAAATCAATTTATTATCGCAAGATAGCTTGAGGCCTGTTGATTTCCTTATGTTTAATTGGATTGATTTGATAATACTTCGGTAAGTTGTCGTAAGAGCAAATCTTGTTTATATCATGTTGAAATCACTTGGGATGATATATAGATGGGTAACCCATGGCCATGCATATATTATATATCGGATTGAATTTAGGAGTCCATCAATAGTGTGACGTCTCCTATTGTCATTTTATAGTAAATGTGCAAGTGCGGTGTTGACCGCCATTTGTTTTGGTCGTGTTGAGGTAAGGTGTGGATGGATGGTTGGGTTGTGTCCTCGTGCTCACTCCGAGGCCCCTTCCATGATATGTTGATGTGGAATTTGCATGTGGTGTGAGTCGACACGCGGTGTCGTAATCCTGGGTTAAGGATAGTGTGGCAGGTCTACGGGCTCGCCAGCCGTCACACCGACGAGAGTTGGCAGTTAGACTTGGTCGGTTTGGGCTGTGTCCTCGGTGTTCACGTCCCGAGGCCCCTCCGGCCATGTGAGCGGTTGGGCTGTGTCCTCGTGCTTCTTCCGAGGCCCCTTCCGGGTCACGCAAGGCCAGTTCGGGCTGTGTTCTTGGTGCACATCTACCCAAGACCCCGCTGGGCCATAGTACGCATGGGCTCCGCTGTTGTGTTCTTAGCGTTGAGGCGTACGGAGGCCTAGGTGAAGTAGTGTGATACCCGCCTAGTAGTAGAAGTGCCCGTTCTACTGTCACCGCCTGGCCACGATGGCTGATGCCTGAGAGGTTAGCTACCTGCTCGAAAAGTGGGAACTATAGTCTGTGTCGACATAGCAATTGCATGGGTGTGCATGGGTGAGTCATTGCATAGCATTCATAGCATTTCATATCATTGCACAACAAGATCCTCATCGTATAAGTTTGTATGGGCACTCTTATACGATGAGTTACTTTTATGTAACCCGATCCTTAACTTATAAGTTTGTATGGGCATTCTTTTAAGTTAAGTTACTTTCCTGCAGTTACTTATACTTGCTAGTTCAGTGTAGCTCTTACATAAATGCTGATTATGATACTGTTACTCTTACACTACTGACACCTGCTTGTACTTCCTTTACTTGCATACTTGTAATATACTATACTCTTGTTCCTTTTTCTCCGCCCGGTGCCGAGGAGTCGCCGGGGGAGCGGATGTGAAACCACTTAGTCGTTTCGACTAACGGTTGCTACGTCTTCCTTTTTAGGAGGTCACGCCGCAGGTGGAGCAGCCGCAGATTACGCAGCAGGACAGCCAGGCCAGGATGACAGGGCCTGAGGTGACGGTGCCGTCGATACCGTCAGTTACTGATGTTAGTATTTGATACTCTGATGTAGCCCGTTTGGGCAATGTTTAGCTGTACTCTGATATATGGTAGAAGCATGTTTTAGCTTCTCCTTATTGATGTATTTGGACATTATAACTTAGTGTGGATTTGACTTCTGGTTGTTTATTTATTTGGTTGGGTTGGCATGTTATATTGATATTGTTGTAGCCGGCGGAATAGGCGTCTTGTGGTACAGGTTAGCCCGTGTGCTAATGCTACCGCAAGGCGGCTGTTCCGGGCATAAGACTCCCTCTTCGTGCCGTGTTTTGGGATCCGGGTAGGGGGAGTCTTACAGAGGTAGCGCTATTCGCGAGAAGTTCTCTACGAAACGCCTATAATAGCCGGCAAGTCCTAGAAAGCTCCGGACTTTCGCTACCGTAGAAAGCTCAGGCCACTCCGTATCGCAACAATCTTCGCCGGATCCACCGCAATACCTTCCCCGCTCACTATATGACCGAGGATCGCCACTGAGGACAACCAAAACTCGCACTTCGAGAACTTGGCGTACAATTGATTCCTCCTTAGCGTCTCCAAAACCAAATGAAGATGCTTGAAGTGATCTTCCTCACTCTACGAGTACACCAAAATATTGTCGATGAAGACGATCACAAAATGGTCCAAGTACTTCCTGAAGGTCCTGTTCATCAAATCCATGAACACTGACGGCACATTGGTCAGCCCAAACGGCATGACCATAAACTCGTAATGCCCGTATCTCGTACTGAATGCTGTCTTTGGGTTATCACTCTCCCTTATTTGCAGCTGATAGTACCCGGACTTGAGATCCAACTTTGAGTACACCGTCGACCCGACCAACTGATCAAAAAGATCATCGATCCGGGGGATCGGGTACTTGCTCTTTTCGGTCAGCTTGTTGAGCTCCCGATAATCAATACATAGCCTCAAGCTTCCGTCCTTCTTATTAACAAAAGGACCGGCGCGGTACAAGGCGAAGAACTTGGGCGCACATACCTTGCTCCAACAACTCTTGTAGTTGAACCTTCAGCTCCGCCATTTCCTTAGGCGCTAGTCGATATGGAGAGCGTGACACAGGCTTTGCATTTGTTACGAGCTCTATCGTAAAATCTATCTCCCGTTGAGGCGGGGCTCCAGGAAGATCTCTAGGGGAACATATCAGGGTACTCCGCTACTACTGAAATACTATCCAACGCAGGCTTTGGATTTGCAACCTCCACTAGTCTAAAGAATAGTTCTGCACCGGCACGAACCGTCTTCACCAACTAAAGAGCAGACATCAACGTCTTTCTCGACCCCTTCAAGCCCGTAAAAGTCATCTCACGACGTGCTCCCAACTTGACTTCCTTGCGACCGCAATCAATATAGGCTTGCTGCTCCGAGAGCCAGTCCATGCCAAATATAACGTCGAACTCCAACAATGGTAGTAACGATGCTTGCAGATCGAACTCCTGATTCCTAATGCGAATCTTAACACCGCAGATTCTATCCGCGCGCATCGAACACCCATTAGGAAACAACACATCCAACTTATCCTTCGCCATCGAAGAAGGGACTACGATGCGTGATATAAATCCTTCGGACAAGAAGGAGTGTGAAGCTCCCGTATCGAAGAGTGCTCTTGCCGGATTTTCACAAATCAAAACAAATCCTAAACAAGCAGTGGTAAGGTAATATGTGCCTAACAAGTATTTCAAGAAATTAACTTGCTATAAATTAAACCGTACCTATCACCACATCCGCCTGTTTGATGGCCTCCTGTTGGCCAAGACTGTATACCCTCGGTTGGGTCGGAGCATAATGGGACGCGGTTGACTCCAACGCCTTGCCCTTCTCTTCATAAGTCGCTCCCGGCTTCCTTTCGAACTTGGGACGTCCGCTCCAACAATCACAGGCAAAGTGCCCCGACTTTCCACAAGTAAAACATGCGCCCGGGGTCCGACCCGTAGTCGCCCCAGATGCACCAGAAGAGGGAGCTGGACCCGAAGTCCTATGCTTCTTGTGGAATCTTCGATAGCCATACTTTCAAGTAGTCGGCACCTTGAACTAGGATATCTTATCACCCAAGCTTTTCTTTGCTTGTACATTCTTCATGTCCTTCTCCAAGGACTGGGCCGTGTTGATCAAGGTCAAGAAACTCTACGTCATTGGCCCCGAGAGTAGTAACCTCAACTCATCTCTCAACCCTTCGTAGAATCGATTCGTCTTGCACTCCTCATCCGCAATGGTGGAGCTAGCATATCGACTCAAACGAGTAAACTCGTGGAGATATTCATCCACACTATTGCCCCTTGTACCAACTTTAGGATCTCATTCTCCAACGCTATCCTTTGTGCCGAAGGGAGGTATCTAGCCAAGAACAATCTCGAGAACTCCTTCATCGAAACATCAACAAGTTGCCTACCTCTCAATAGGTGCAGCTCCAATACTTCCCACCACAATCTCGCTTCACCGTTCAAAAGGAACGTAGCAATGGTGGTCATTTGCCACTCCTCCGTATCTGTTGCTGTCATGACTCTCTTCACCCTAGAGAGGCAGTCTTCAGCTTGAGATGGGGTTCCCAACCCCGAGAATACAGGAGGATTAAAGCTCATGACATGTTTGAGCTGTCTCTCGGTTGCTCTCCTTCGCACCAACGGCTCCACTACTACCTGCTCCACCGCAGGAGTGGGATGCTGCATTTGCCTTGCAGGCTGCGCATGCATCATGGCCAACACTGCTTTGGCCACCAATCGTATGGTCTCAGCCGATGGAGGTGTTGCAGGAGCAACATCTAGTGCACTGCTAGCCTCAGAAACTCGATGTTCCGACGGCCCAGCACCACGTCTGGTCACCTATAGTGGTACAAAACACCGTTAAGCGACCAAACAAAATTTCAAAAGCAATTATAGGAACATGCAAGTTCCTCAAACACATGTATTTTCATTCCTAAGTGGACATTCATGGGTTCTTTTACTGTTATAACGATGACGCACACACATGTACTCACCACCCCTTAAAAAGAATTCGGCCACGAATTCATCTTAAGCCCGACCAAAACCAGTAGTCTGATAAAAAATTGTAACACCCCCTATCCGTCGCATAGCATATAGCAATAGGTCCGGCCGGGGCCCGACACCATAAACCACAGACAGACCGGGTGGGTACTCAATGGAAACCATCCAACTAATCCAACGCCCTACACAGAGCATTCTAGCGGAAGCAATTTTAGAAGTTGCAATAAAGAGAACTCAGCACCAAGCATGAATGTCCACTAAACACCAAATAGAAATATAGTACATACACAAGTACAGGCCTTAAGGCCTTACAAAATGGTTTACTTAATATTACATGTTTTCCACACCACGGCACGCAGGCCGGTCATACATGAATAAAATCAAGTAAACACTCCAATTAGGCCTTCGAGGGCCGGCTTCGCAATTTGGGCTTTAGCCCGCTATTGACCGCTTGGTCCAGCAGCACATGCAAGCAACAAAACCACCGCACGGTGGCAATCAAAGGCAACGGTCAGCAATGCTGACCAAATTATAGCGATCCCGCCCCCAATTTGGTGCGGCGATGCTCCTTCGCTACAATTTAGCAAAACCAAGCAGTATATAAATATACATTGCATCCCAGGTGTTGGCTTGTACGGCCACACACCCCGTGCACTCAGGGCACATTCTCGGCGAACTGGCCAATGTCACGTCAATTTAAGCCATAGACATTCCGGACTCACCACCGCCACTTTGACGGTCAAACATATGTGCATTTTGTCTTCTTGGCATGGGTCATGTCAATTTAAGTCATAGACCGCCGAAGACCCTCATCTATGCCAACGGCTCTAACCGAACGACATAGAACGGGTACGGTTCCATCTAACCCGTGCTCACATCGCAACGACAATTTAAGCCATATGCGCATGTCAAACTTCCCCCGAGTCCCGTTTCCATCACAATTCACATAACCCGGTTATGTTTCAAGTTGGCTCCCAGGCCACCAAGTTGGCAAGATCACACATCCGCCCAGTTTTTCGGGTGCACCTTAGGGTTAATCCCCAAAGCTCCCTGTTGCAATCTACCATGTAGAAAACCCGAAAAGCAACCAATCGCACGGAGTCTTCTCCGGCATTTATGCAATGCAACATCACCGATCCAGACCAACATGTCCGAATAGGCTTCACACATCATGCCAATGTCCGTTCTCGTTTACGGACTCTACACAACGGGGACTATTCATGTCTACCCGTAGGAACGCCTCAAACTCACCGCAAACTCACGAGAGTGGGCTTCCTATGCAAAAGAAGGAGAGCTTCACATGCTCAAGAAGAGAATCATTACCCTAGCATTCTTCCTTGGCGCCATGGAAATGTAAGCGGATGAAGAGCACCGCACTCTCTTTACATCCGTAGATCCAATGTCGGCTCGAGATTTGGAGCTTCGAAGCTCCTCCAATGGCCGGATCTAAGCTTCTTCTTCCTCCTTTGCTCTCACCTCTCTCCTGACTTAGAAAGAGAACCACTCAAGTAAAATGAGAGTTTCAAAGGCCCAATCCCGGGTATATCCTAGTAGGAACAACCCCCAACCGTCAGATCCCAAAATAAGGAAACGAATGGCTATGATTCGTAGCTGAAAAGTAAAACTGGTCCGAACATGGCCTGTGAGACGCCCGTGTCCAGGGCCGTGTCCCTCATTCGCCGTCAAAATCGACGCGTCTTGAAAAACACACGGGCATCCAACACGCATGTGTTCGATCTGACACGCCCGTGTTCCAACTAACATGGCCGTGTGGCTAGCCGTGTACCCCCATCGACACAGCCCCGAAAACAACCTGAGACTCACATGGGTATTGGACACGCCCGTGTCCAATGTGACACGCCCGTGTCACACCCGAACACGCCTAGGCTCCAGGCCGTGTTCACGGTCTCGACACTTCGTCGAGCGAAGTTCATCGACCACACGACACGGCCTTGGAAACGCCCGTGTTCTAGGCCGTGTGCCTTGTCTCGACATATCGTCGAGCGAAAAATGTCGACACCCCGGGCCGATCATTGACACGGGCTCGACACGCCCTGAGACACGCCCGTGTCTCAGGCCGTGTGCCCCGTCTCGACACATCATCGAGCGCAAAATGTCGACTTCGCGGCCAAATCGTCGACTAAAGCCTAACACGCCCTAGGACACGCCCGTGTCCCATGCCGTGTGCCTCCTGCCAAATATCAGATTTGGCCACAAACGCCTCCCGTCGATCTTTTGAGTCTCGGGGCGTTACAAGGAGAAAAGCTGAGGATGAGATTTTCTCATCGAAGATTCCAATTCCCAAGTTGCACCTCCTGCATCCTGATTTTGCCAGAAAACCTTAACCATTGGAATTATTTTATTTCTTAGCACACGGTCTTGCGTCTCTAGAATACGGATAGGTTCTTCAACATACGAGAGATTAGGCTGCAAATGGGGTACTGAATCAAGGACATGCCGCTCACTACGGACACACTTTCGCAACTGGCTCACGTGAAACACGTTGTGAACACCAGGGAAAGAATCAGGCAACTCCAGCCTATAGGCAGAAACTCCAATGCGCTCCAAAATCTGAAAAGGCCCCACATACCTGGGATCTTGTTTATGGTTTCTTCCAAATCTTTTAACACACGGCATCGGAGATACCTTCAAAAACACCATGTCCCAACTGCAAACTCCAGATCAACTATGCGCTGGTTTGCATACTTCTCGTATCTCTCCTGAGCTAACCTCAGCTTTTCACGAATATACATTACTGAAGTGCTCATATCCTCCAGCACTTCCGGTCCGAGAAACGGCTTCTCGCCAACTTCTGCACAAAACAGGGGAGTTCGACAACGTCTTCCATACAAAGCTTCAAAGGGCGCCATCTGCAAACTTTCCTGATAAATATTATTGTACGCAAACTCCATCAATCCGAGGCGTTTATCCCAAGCCCCACCATGGTCTAGAATATAGCATCTAATCATATCCTCCAAGACCTGGTTCACTCTCTCCTTCTGACCATTTGTCTGAGGGTGATAGGCAGTAGAATACCTAAGGTTAGTACCTAGAGATCCTTGCAAGCTTTGCCAGAAATGAGACATGAATCGGAGTCTCGGTCTGACACAATACTCGTAGGTACACCATGAAGTCTGATGACTTCATCCAGATAAAGCTCAGCTATCTTTTACATGGAATATCTAATCTTGAAAGGCACAAAGTGGGCACAATTGGTTAGTCTGTCCACAATAACCCACACTGCATCATGCCCTCGAGGAGATCTAGGCAAACTTGTAATGAAATCCATGGATAAACTCTCCCATTTCCAACTCGGTATATCCAAGGGCGTTAACTTACCACCCGGCCTTCTGTGATCAGTCTTCACACGCTGGCAAGTATAACATTCCGATACAAATCTTGCAATGTCATTCTTCATGCCTGACCACCAAACAATCTGCTTCAAATCTCTGTATATTTTCATGGAGCCAGGATGATATGCAATACTGGAACCATGCGCTTCACTGCATATTTTTGATCGGATGTCCCCAACAGCGGGAATACAGTATCTGCCACGGTACTCTATGGTACCCTCGTCGTCAATTGAAAAGTCAGGTAATTCCTTTTTCTCAGTTCTACTACAGAGGTGCTGCATGTCAGGATCGTCCTTCTGATGTAGCCTAGTGAGAGTAATCCACGAAGGCTCAACCACCTCTAGGCTACATGGCGAAGCGCTATTCCCTACGGTTATGTCCATGAGCAAGAACTCTTCAACAAGGGATTGCACCGAGAGGTTAAAGATGTGTGCGGGTTTCCGGCACAACGCATCTGCTACAACATTAGCCTTGCCGGGATGATAAAGGATATCGACTTTGTAGTCCTCAACATACTTTGACCATCTACGCTGGCGTAAATTCAGTTCCTTCTGAGTAAAGATATATTTCAAATTTTTATGGTCCGAATAAATTTTGCACGACACTCCATACAAAAGATGTCTCCACAACTTCAAATCATAAATGACGGCAGCAAATTCTAGATCGTGCGTAGGGTAATTCTTTTCATGCACCTTCAATTGCCTTGATCCATACGCAATCACTTTGCCGTCCTGCATCAACACGCAACCGAGTCCAACTCGCGAGGCATCCACATAAACAACATACTCCACTCCTTCCAATGGCAATGCCAACACGGGAGACGAACACAAACGCCTCTTGAGCTATTGAAAAGCTTCCTCACATGCATCACTCCAAACAAAAGACGTGCTCTTTTGCGTAAGCCTGGTCAACAATGCAGAGAGAATAGAGAATCCTTTCACAAATCTTCTGTAGTAACCTGCCAACCCTAAAAAGCTCCTTATCTCCTTAGGTGATGTAGGTCTCTTCCAATCCATGACCACAACTATTTTTGCAGGATCCACTGAGATACCATCCTTACTTACAATGTGTCCTAGGAATGACACCTGAGATATCCAGAACTCACACTTGCTAAGCTTCGCATACAGCTTGTGTCCCTCAGAGTGGACAAGACCAAGCGCAAGTGCAAGACATGCTCCTCCGCATTTCTAGAATATACTAGAACATCGTCAATGAATACCACCACGAACTTATCAAGAAAATCTTTGAACACCCTATTCATCATGTCCATAAAAGCTGACGGCGCATTCGTTAATCCAAATGACATTACCAGAAATTCAAAGTGACTGTAACGAGAACGAAAAGCGGTTCGCGGAATGTCTGACTCCCGGATTCTCAACTGATGGTAACCTGAACGGAGGACAATTTTCGAGAACACGGAGCTACCCAGCAACTGATCGAACAAATCATCGATCCTAGGCAACGGATATCTGTTCTTAATGGTTACCTTGTTTAGCTCTCGATAATCAATGCATAGCCTCATCATTCCATACTTTTTCTTCACGAAGAGCACTGGTGAACCCAGGGGGAAGAACTGGGTCTAATAAAACCGCACTGCAATAACTCATCCAGTTGAGTACGCAACTCCTCTAACTCACGCGGCGCCATGCGGTACAGTGTCTTTGTAATAGGGCGAGTGTCTGGCTCGAGGTCTATAACAAACTCCACCTCTCGCTCAGGAGGAAGTTCGGGAAGGCTAACTGGAAAAACATCCGGAAACTCATACACCACAGAAATGTCCTCTACCCGAGGCTCAATCGGTGCAGCTCCCAGAACAGAAACAAAGACAAGAAAATAATCATAGCCAGACTCTAGAAATTTACGAGCATGTACCCTTCAGAAATGATCGGAGATTCCGGACGCGGCAAACCATACACACTCATGGGCTGGCCATTGCTACCTTTGAAATCCAAGCGCTTATGCTTGCACTGAATGACGGCATCATAGCTGAACAAGCAGTCCATGCCCAAAATCATGCCAAAGTCTACCAGATCTAGCACCTTCAGATCCGCAAATGCTAGAAATCCGCCTAGGGAGATGGGTCATTTTTGGATACCCTGGCTTGATCTCACCAACTCTCCTGAAGGAAGTTTGACATTCATGGAGGTTTCTAACTGGTTGAGAGCCCAGCGATGTCAGTCTACAAAACTCCTTGCCATAAAAGAGTGAGTAGCACCTGAATCGAACAAAACGCGCGCCCACTTATTCTTCACCTTAAATTCACCTAAACACATAACACACGCAAATAATATGCGGAAACCATAAATCTACTAAAAGAAATTACTCGCCGAGTCAGAGACTAACCTGCGATCACTTGAGTCAAAGATTGGGCTTCCTCCTTGGTCAGAACATTCAACTTTCCTTTTCCCTTGTCCACGAGAGGCGGGGGAGGCGGTAAAGTCTGCAACGGAACTACATGCAGTGCAGGCTGGTTCTGCGGGCAATTAGACCTCACGTGCCCTTTTTGGCCACAGAGGTAACAGGATCCAGCCTTCTTGCGACAACGGGCCACATCATGCCCACTCTTCTGACAATACGAACAGACAGGACCCCCTTGGGGAGCATCCTGGATCGCATGCACCTGAGACAGCTTCTACGCATCCAATCTCTTAAAGCACTTATTGAAATGGTGCCCCGGCTTATTCCAGAAGCTACACACCTCTCTTCTATCCTTCTTCACTGCAGGGCCAGATGCCCTTGCACTTCCTCCATTGTCAGATTTCCTCTTATCCTTCTTTTCAAGCGATCCCCGGTTCTTCGCATTTTCTATCGCCTCAACCTTTAAAGTAGCTTCGACTACTTCTGCAACGGTCTCAGACTTGTATGCGCTAACCAACTGTTGGATGTCATACCTCAGACCACTCAGAAAGCGCTTCACTCTGCCTTCTTCAGATGCTATCAGATCTGGGGCGACACGAGTGAGCTTACCAAACTCAACCTCGTACTCACCTACAGTGAGTTGCCGCTGCTTCAGGTGTAAGAAGTTATTCATTAGGCAGTCTCGCTCGAACGATGGTAGGAACTTCTTCAGTAACATACTCCTGAATGATTCCCACGAGCACCCATCCGAAAGGTTCTCTTTTTCTCTGATCCACCAACTCTTCGCAAGACCCTTGAGCAGATATGCCGCAATCATCACCTTTTTATTGGGAGAAACTCCAGAGTAGGAAAACATTTCTCCCAGGGCAATAATTCAGTCATCCAATGCCATGAAGTCTGCCCTACCACCATAAGAAGGAGTTCCTAATCACTGGAAATGAGAAATGAAATTCATCTCAGGCGGCAGCACGACTGGGGGAACTAGAGCAGCAGGGGGAGTAGGAACAGCTTGGTCCACAGCAGGGCCCTGCGCTCTGGTCTGCTGCACGGCGACGACAGCCAACAACGATTGCATCTGGGACTGCATGTCCACCATCTGCCTTGCCAGGGTCTCATTACTTTCTCTCAGCGCTTCGATCACCGCTTCGCTATGGGCACCAGAAGACTCACCCTCTGACTGGGGAGTTGACCTCGTCGCAACGCGCTTAGGCGTCATTCTACAGAAACAGATATCTAGTCAGACTTTGCCTAAGACATCACAAACTGGGGAAAAAATATTCCCTAAACACACTGTTTCGGGTTCATATTTAATCGATATGAACAAAAGACTTATCAGGGACCTATCTTAAGACACCGAAGCGAGAAAACCTGAATACCCTGGCACAGATCAGATCAGGAACGGACAAACTCAGATCAGATCGGAAAAGAACCGATACTTGCTCTGGCTGTTACCTTGCTCTGGGAAATCATAAAATGGTGTTATGCTTCTAACATGTGCCTATAATATGAATGCATGAATGTATAAATTTCATCTCAACTCATGGGTGTACATATGTCATCATGCAGATCTTTAACTTGGCACGTGTGCTTATACAATGATATGTTATGTATGCAGTGCTATGCATTCTAAAAAAAGCCTTAGTGCATGTTATGAGCCGCGTACACATACAATGTTATGCATCCCATACTCCATAATATTGTATGTAATGAAGAAAAGAAAATGCGCTAATGGGCATCCATGTGATGATGGTTATGCATCCCATACTACATAACTGTCACATGTTGCCACCTATGGTGGATCCGTATACAAACACATATTATGCATCACATACTACAAAATATGCCATGTATACTTCTTATCATGCTATTAGTGTAGTGTTCGTGCTTCCATCAAAATCTACTGATGACATATTGGTGTGTGTATGCAATGTAATGATACGATTAGAGTTTTGCTTAAGGGAAAGTTGTTCGACTGGCTTGTCAAACCAACCAACCCTCTAGCAAAACCTCCCTCTGATACCAACTGTCACGACCCGCATTTTCTCCGTATTCAAAAATACATCAGAGTAGAGAAACTACGTGCTGTGATGCCATGCCATGCAGGGGACAACTACAGATGCACAGGCATCCCGTACTCACATTTACTTCAAGTAAAAGATTTATAACTTTTAGTTAAAAATAATGAATATAAATTAATAGAGTTAATGATCGTGTCCCTCGGTCGGGTGGACTACTGTCCATAGGTGAGAAAATATACATCTTTTACGCGGTGTAAAATACTGAGTTAGCTCATTTGTTATCCTACGTGGGAGTGAGGGTCCAGTGTCATAAAATGTTGATGTGACTTCTACATTTACTATATATATATATATAGAAATATTTTGTACGCTTAAAAGTAGTAGATTTAGTAGTTGAAATCATGCCATGCCAATATTCCGGAATGCAGTTTTGTATACTATAGAATAACTAAATGCATCCTAACATAAATCCTTCGCAGAGAGCAAGAACCATCAGGTAAAAAGTAACAGTAGTTACAGCAACAAGTAGTCCATCAAAGAAAAGTCAAAGTCTATGGGCGTCAACAATTGACACGAACCTATAGCAAAATCTGACAAGTCAAAACAAGACAACTACCTCAAGCACAGAGGTGGAAACAAACGGCCGCAGAAACTAGCAGCACTAGAAGCCCAACACTGTCAGCTAAACCTGCTACAGCTCTGATCTTGAGGCATTCAAAAGAAGAACACCTCATAAGCAAGTCACAAGTAGTACAAGAGTAAAAGCAGACTACACAAACATCAAAGTAAAGGAGAATGAAAAAGTGACTGCAACAAAACGGTTAGCAGAGTAAACGTGAGCAACAGTAAAACTAGCCGAGAAAGAAATGCTAAACATTTTTTCAAAATGGAACAAGCACCAGCAAAGAAGTTCAATCTTTCATTAATAATTACGATGCCGAGGGAGAAACCCCAACGCGAACAGTCTATTCGATCATAAAACACATGCCGAGGGAGGACCACAACGCGCATAGTTAATCTGAGTATAAAACACTATGCCAAGGGAGGACCCCAATGCGCATAGTTCATCTGAGTATAAAACACTATGCAGAGGGAGGACCCCAGTGCGCACAGTTCATCTGAGTATAAAACAATATGCCGATGGAGGACCCCAACGAGCACAGTTCAGTTGAGTTTCTTTAGTTACAAAATTATACAAACAGGGTTCATTTGTTTTTATTCATCATAGGCTCAAGGGATAGCCAACCAAGTGGACTGTATAAGGGCATTTTAAAGAACGCAAAGTATAGTTTAATAAGAAAACGAACAAGATAACTCGATGGTTAAAACAACACGACAACCAATTTTTTTACCAATTCAATGGACTAAAATTTTGAGTTTAAGGCTTTTTGGACATCAAGTCACAATTCCAGCAAAAGAGGGGGGACAAGTTAGGATTTCTGGACAAGTATCTCAACAGTCGAAACATAATAAACTCAACAAGTGTAGAAAAGGGAAGAATTTAGAATAAAAAACAAGAGGGAGAGCAAGAACACTACATGCCTCGATTTACTGGAAAAACTCTCCAAATCTCCACGCGTCGCGATAGGAGCCGAAATCTGGACGAAAATGTCCGAAATAACGGTTAGGGCTGAAAACCCTAACAAGAAAATCTCAAGAAACGGGAAAGAAACTACCACGAGGGCGCATCTCTCGACGAGAGCTTTCCGGATCTACGATCAGTTGGAAATTCCGAGCACCGGAGCTCCGTCGGTGGTCACCGGAAGAAGCACGGATGGACAACCTTCCCCTCACACGCCTCTCTAGTACGGAAGCTAGGAGAAATCTAGGTCGGCTTAAAGCTTAAGAAGAAGCAGAGAATATAAATACTCAACAACAGAAGAGACCGGGTTCAACAAAACCGGCCCGGCGGTGTCGACACAGTTACGACAGTGTCGTCACCCTACAGTAGTGTCGACAGCCGACGACAGTGTCGACACCCGATAGAATAGCGGTGTTGACACAACTATGTCGACACCAGTCGGCAGTGTCGACACAGCTGTGTCGACACCTGACAGCCAGCGGTGTCGACAACCGACAGCCAGCGGTGTCGACACAACTGTGTCGACACCAGTCTGCAGTGTCGACACAGCTGTGTAGACACCCGACAACCAGTGGTGTCGACACAATTGTGTCGACACCAGTCGGCAGTGTCGACACAGCTGTGTCGATACCCGACAGCCAGCGGTGTCGACACAACTGTGTCGACATCAGACGGCTCCGCTCGACGATCGACGAACAAAAGGAAATTCTGTTCGAAAATCGTCGAATGCAGAAAGCAGGGCCTGGTCGACGAACTCAACACCCAGAACTGCTAGACCTACAGAGAGCTCCGCTCGACTCTTCGTCGAGCTCAGCAAGACAAATCGTCGAGCTCCGCGCGACCATTATCGACCTACAAACAACGCCCAGAGAAAGTAACAATCGTCAAGCTCCGCTCGACAATCGTCGAACTCCAAGCAGCGACCAGAAAGGAAAAGCGATCGTCGAGCTCCGCTCGACGATCGTCGAACCCAGACAGCGACCAGAAAGAAAAGGGCGATCGTCGAGCTCCGCTCGACGATCGTCGAACCCAGACAGCACCAGAAAGAAAAGGGCGATCGTCGAGCTCCGCTCGATGATCGTCGAACCCAGACAACACTAGAAAGAAAAGGGCGATTGTCGAGCTCCGCTTGAGGATCATCGAACCTAGACAGCACCAGAAGGAATAAACAGAAATAAAATAACACCAAATAAGGTTGGTTCGACAAAACCGGACGAGCAAGACAAAAAAATCAGTCAATTAAGTTTTCCAATGCGAAATTTCCGTTTCCGCCAAAGATTCATGAGTTCAGCCGACTGAATCGAAAAGACGCGAAAACGCACTATCGGCGACGCGCCAACAACAGCACGCTAAAGTAACGCCCTTATGTCATTCTGACGTCAACAAGAGGAGTAAATAACGCCGAAAAAATAGGGGCGTTACAATAATCTTCCTAATTAATTGGGCATTCATTCTAATTACCCTAAGACTCCGGATGCCCTACTTTGAACATGAAATGCAGTTTTAAATCAGTAACATACCACCACAAAATTATGATAAATACTAGGTAACATTTCTACAATAAATCCAAGGTCTAAGAATCTTCAGAATTGTTTAGGCCCCAAATCCGCAATTTAGAACATAAAGTCGATAATACCATTTTAAGAAGCAAAGGACAGCAATATTGTTCTAAAAATTATGATAAAAATTCAGTAAGACCATCATGGCCTAAAAATACCCTAGAGGTACTCTAGCAATTTTTCCAGTGAACAGTAACGCTTAATTTAATTTTAATTCAATAATTTCATAACCATTGGTTATTGAAGCAAGTACTGTAAACATTCATCTAATAATTATAACAAAATTCCAGGAGATAGTTAGTGATGTAAAACTAACACTAACCAAGTTTTACAATTTTTCCAATAAATGAGAGGCTCTGAATCTTATTAAAATTAATCTTCCAAATTTATAACTTTGTGAAGCAAGTACTGTTTCTAATCACTTAAAAATTATGAGAACATTCCAGGGCCTACACATTTGTTGGGTACATTGGAATAAATGTACCTGATTTGAAGAAGCCTCACCCCACTCAATGATATACATCAAGATGTATTTGATGTGCTTTGAGTTTAGTTGTGCAGGTTAAGTAATTGCAGGGAAAACATGAAAAGTTTCTAAGTCCATGTGTCGACACACAGAAAAAAGTGTCGACACTTAAGAAGCCTTGTGTCGACACTTGGAGTAATTGTGTCGACACCAGGAATGCAAAGTCGACACCAGAAGGAAAGTGTCGACACATACAGGCTGTGTCGACACACTTTGAAGAAATGTCCAGAGAAGCTGTGTCGACACTTAAAAGCAGTGTCGACACCCAGAGGAACTTTGTCGACATCACAAGTGTCGACACTAGGAGGCTGTGTCGACACTCAGCAAAACTTCAACAAAGTTCAAGTACAAGTGTCGACACAAGTGTCGACACAAAGGAGATGTGTCGACACTCAGCAAAAGTCTCAACACATGAAGAATGTGTCGACACAAAGGAGTTGTGTCGGCACTCAGCCAAAGTCTCAACACATGAAGAATGTGTCGACACAAAGGACTTGTGTCGACACTCAGCCAAAGTTTCAACACATGAAGAATGTGTCGACACAAAGAAGATGTGTCGACACTTAGCAAGTATCAACACAAGAAGATGTGTCGACACAAAGGAGTTGTGTCGACACTTACAAGAAATCAACTAAGTATCAAAGAAGAAGGACTTGTGTCGACACACAGGATCAGTGTCGACACTTGTTGAAGAAGCAGTGTCGAGAAGCAGATTCTACAACACAAGGAGTTGTGTCGACACCATGAATGCTAGTGTCGACACTTAATCTACTTGTGTCGACATTTAGTCTATCAGTGTCGACACTTAAAGACTGACTGTCTCGACACTTTCAGACAGTTACAGAAAATTCAAGAAGTGACTGGATGACTTCACAGCTGCTATTCCAGCCGGTCTACTAATACTGTCATAACTGTCAGAAGATCGTTAGAAACCAGATCAGCCGGTCACCATGAAGAAGGCTTATATAAAGGCTTATTTCTTCAACAGAAAAACAACACATCTATAGACGATTTGCATCAATCAGTTGAAGTGATCAGAAGATCTAAGAAGTTGAGAGAGAGAGCTTCTTCTAAGAAGACAGCTGTTGAACTAGGTTGTGAAGAAAGTTTCAGATTGAGATCTGATTCTTAAGTCAGCAGTGATTGAAGATCATCTGCATAGAGTTTCAACCCTACTATGTTCTAATTCAAGAAGCTTTGAAGAAAGACAAGGGAGGTTGATCTCAGCAAAGTTCTTCCAAGAACTCATCAAGAAACCAGTCAACTCTTCTCTCTTATTCGTAGTTGTGGGTATATACTTTGTAATTTTAATTTCTTGTAGGATCCTAAGGGATCTGAGTTGTAAGCCTGAAATTATAAAGGCTGAGTGGTAGGGCCTGTGTGCCTGAGTGTAGGAGATTCATTTCTCTGAGTGTAGGCATTGTTGAGGGCTGAGTGTAGGCCTTGTTGAAGGCTGAGTGTAGGTCTTTGTGAAGACTGAGTGGTAGGGCTGTGTGCCTGAGTTGTAGGAGTGGGATCACTCTGAGCTGTAGGAACCTATTTGGGGTTCTTAGTGTAAGATCTGAGGATCTGAGGAATAGTGGAGAAGTTGGGCCGAATCTAGTACACTACTAGATAGGCGAAGGGGGAAAGTGGATGTACCTAGACCTTGGTGAACCACTATAAAATCTATGTGTTCTCTGTGTGCGCTTTATTCTGTGATTGCTGTGCTGTATTGCTGTGAAGAATTGCATATAATTCTGTGTGTCTGCCTGTAAAGTTTAAAAAGATTAAGTGCACCTATTCACCCCCCCCCCCCTCTAGGTGTTTAGGCACTAGTTATTTCAAGTGGTATCAAAGGGAGGTTACTCAAAAAGGACATAACAGTCTAAGTAAAAATCCTGTAGGCAGAATCAAGAATCAAGAAAATGGGTTCAACAGAGAATCACAAAAAACTAGGATCCATGAAGTTGCCAATCTGCAGAAAGGAGATCTTTGGCATTTGGAAAGAAATGGTTAGACTGTTTATGGAAGCCTCTGACCCCAGAATTTATATTACTATTAAAGAAGGGACATATGTGCCAATGAATGTATCTGTGTTAGATACAAATCAGAGAACTCCAAAAGACTATTCTGAAATGACCAAGGATGAGATTATTCTGACCACTATGGACAAGAGGGCCCAGAATATAATAGTAAGTGCAATAGATGATGCTACATTTCAGAATCTGATTCATTGTAAAACTTCAAAAGAAATGTGGGACACACTGATAGTCTATATGGAGGGTTCATAAGAAGTTAGACAGGATAGGAAGTCTTTATCGAATCAAGAATATGAAAGCTTCAGATAAGGAAGGTCTGATAGCATAACTGAGTGCTACAAGAAATTCTATAGGATTTTCAATGAGTTGATGTCTTATGGAAGAGAATTCAGCAACTATGAATTGAATGATAAGTTCTTGAGATCCCTGACAAAGGACTGGGATACTAAGATTTATGCCATAAAGAAAATGGCCAAATTAGCAGACATTCCTCCTCCAACATTATTTGGCAAACTGTTATCCTATGAGATGCAGTTAATGGTAAGGAAGGAGGAAGAAAAGACTACCAGAGTTGAGCACAAAGAAAGAGTTGTGGCTTTCAAGACAGAAGCCACTAGGAAATATAAAAGTAAATCTCCATCTCCACCTCCAAAAGTTGCTAAGACTGAGACAGATGAGTTAGAAAGCAAGAATTCTGAAAGCAGTGAGAGTGATGAAGATTTTGCAGCTTTCACTAGACATTTTCAGAAGTTTCTTAATTAGAGACAGTGGAGGTCTAAGCCATCCACTTCACAGAAGTCATCAAAGAATGAAAGAAGAAAGTTCAGGCAAAGTAAAACTACATCCTCAAAGATAGTTTGCTATTATTGTAACAGACAGGGACATGTTGTTGCTGACTGTCCAGAGAAGAGGAAAGAGTCAACTGATAAGAAGAAGACTCAAATCAAGGGCAAAAAGGAAATGTCATTTATTGCTAAGAAGGACAAAAGTCTGTCTGATATGTCATCTTCAGAATCAGATTCAGAAGCTGAAGCTTATATTGGACTGTTTACTAAAGAAGAGGAAGATGAGTTCATACAATTAATGATGACCTATCAGAAGGAGACAAAATCCAGGATCAGCCTGGACCCAGTCAGGTACAAAATTGTTCTGTTAGTTCAATTTCTAGTACTGAGACAAATTTAGATACATCAGCATCAAGTGATGTTAGTGGATCTGAATCTGAAGGAGACATTCATTAGTTGATTGATGAATATAGAGTAGTGTTGCAGGCTTTGAAGAAAAGCAAACTCTTGGCCAAAACTCAAGCTAAGGAGATTGACAGTGTTAAAGTTGCTGCAACAGATTTTGACAAGTTGCTTGATCAGAAACTAAATGAAATAGCCAGACTGAAGCACATTACTGTTATTCAGATGGGGACTATAACATTTAAAAATGATCAAATCAGAAATCTGGAGATTAGACTTCAAAAAGAGAGAGATATAGTTGTAAAGTTTTCTAAACCAAAGTCTGTTCTACCTTTGATAGATGAGTTCATTTCTCAAAAGGGTAAAACTGGATTGGGGTTTACTAAACCTGCCAAGACTGTACAGTCCAAGTCTAAGGGCAAAGCCCCAGTACTCTATAAGGAGCTTGCTGTAGATAAAATAGCCATGGTTGTACCTAAACAAAGGTACAACAGATTTGAGTGCTGGTGTTGTGGCAAGGTAGGCCACTTTGCCATACTGTTGGCACAAGTCAAGTGCCAAGGTGAGTAGCAATCTGCCTGCTAGAAAAGCTACAGGTAGTTTTGTTAAGATTCAGACTAACTTGCACCAAGGACCCAAGAAGTTTTTGGGTTTTAAGGTTAAGTAATCTGTTTTGCAGGTGAGTCCAAGTGGTCATTCCCCAATATGGTACTTGGACAGTGGATGTTCCAGGCATATGACTGGAACTAGGGGATTGCTGAAGGACTATACACCAATCAAGGATGGTCCTAAAGTCACCTTTGGTGGTTCTGAAAAAGGAATCATCAAAGACTTTGGTAACATTTCTAGCAACCTTATTACAATTACTCAAGTGGCTCATGTTAAAGGTTTGAAACACAACCTCATTAGTATAAGTCAGCTGAGTGATTTAGGATATGACATCTCATTTGTCAAAGATGGTTGTCATATCAGGAGGTCAAATGATCAAATGATCATTCTGACAGGTTATAGGAAGAGAAATGTATATTGTCTAGACATTATGTGTGAAAACAATGTTTCTCCTGTGTGTCTTGTAGCTGATGAGAAAGTCTCTCATTGTGTCAAATGGCACAAGAGGCTAGCCCATCTTAACTATAAGACAACTGGCCAACTCTTTAGCAAAGAGTTAGTGAGGAATGGTCCTCAGGTTAAGTGTATTAAGGATGGTATATGCTCAGCTTGTCAAAAGGGCAAGCAGACTAGATCCACCTTTAATAGCATTGAGAACAAAGATGCTGTGAGGTGCTTATACCTCTTGCATATGGATCTCTTTGGTCCTATGCCAGTTCACAGCCTAGGTAGGAAGGTCTACACATTTGTGGTTGTAGATGACTACTCAAGGTTTTCCTTGGTGTTCTTCCATAGACAGAAATCTGAAACTCCTAATATCTTTTATAGTTTTGTCAAACAAATTCAGAATGAGTTACACAGTACAATGGTCAAAATAAGAAGTGACCATGGTACTGAATTCCAGTCTGACAGTACAACAAAGCTATGTGAAGAGTTTGGGATATTTCAGGAATTTTCTTCACCAAGAACACCTCAGCAAAATGGTATTGCTGAAAGGAAAAATAGAACTTTGATAGAGGCTGGTAGAACCCTATTAAGTGACACATCTCTCCCTAAATATTTCTGGGCTGAGGCAGTTAATACTGCATGTCATGTGATTAATAGGGCTACCATTACCAAAAGCCACAATAAGACCCCCTATGAGATTGTGAAAGGCAGAAAACCAAATCTATCCTATTTCAGGATTTTTGGTTGTAAATGTTATATACTTAACAATGGTAAGTCTTACTTAACTATGTTTGCTGTCAAATCCCAAGAGGGGATCTTTGTTGGGTACAATAACAACAATAAGGCTTATAGGGTCTACAACTTGACTACTCAAGTTATAGAAGAGTCAGTACATGTAGTATTTGATGAAGCTAGACTCATTAACAATGAATTGTCTAGAAGTATTTGCAGCTCTACAGGTGTGACTAAGAAGATGGACAAGCTCACTATTAAAGAAGGTTCTACTACAAGTCAGCAAGTGGATGATAGTGGCTATTGTCCAGGGGGAGTACTAGATGTACCTAATGCAGAAGAAGACCAAGTAATGCAGCAAGTTGAAGAAGCTGAAGGAGTACAACCTGAAGACAGGCTACCTCCAGCAAATAGGCATCTAAAAGATCATCCAGCCAATCAAATTATTGGTGATCTCAGACAAGGGATACAAACAAGGAGCAGAAATCTAAGTTCAGTACTCTACTCCAGCTTTCTATCTCGGGTAGAGCCAAAGAAATTTGAAGAAGCCATCCTAGACCCTCATTGGATTGAGGCTATGCAAGAAGAGCTGATCCAGTTCAAAAGATGCAATGTTTGGGAGCTAGTTCCTAAACCCAAGGACCACAACATTATAGGGACTAAGTGGATCTTTAGGAACAAGTTGGATGAACATGGAGTTATTGTGAAGAACAAAGCTAGACTGGTTGCTAAGGGATATAGGCAGGAAGAAGGTATTGACTTTGATCAAACCTTTGCTCCAGTAGCCAGACTGGAGGCCATAAGGATGTTTCTTGCCTATGCAACATTCCAAGGGTTCAAGGTATACCAAATAGATGTTAAGTCAGCTTTTCTGAATGGAAATCTGAAGGAAGAAGTCTATGTGGAACAGCCATCAGGTTTTGTTGATTCTACTAAACCTAATTATGTTTATAGACTTAGGAAGGCTTTGTATGTGTTAAAACAAGCCCCTAGGGCTTGTTATGAAACCCTGTCTAGTTTCCTCATTGAGAATAAATTCACAAGGGTGAAAATAGACAAGACTCTATTCCTTAGGGAATCCAGAGGCAAGATTATCTTAGTCCAAATATATGTAGATGACATAATATTTGGGTCTACAGAAAGTGGTCTTTGCAGAAAGTTTGCAAAACTTATGCAAGGACTATTTGAAATGAGTAGTATGGGGGAACTTAAGCTCTTCTTGGGTCTCCAAGTTAGACAGACTGAGGATGGTTTATCCATATGCCAGTCTAAGTTCACCCTAGAGTTGATAAGGAAGTATGGTATGGAATCATCCAGTACCATGAAAACTCCTATGGTGTCAAGCATGTCTCTAAGCAAAGATGATGCAGGGAAACCTGTAGATGAGACTTTGTATAGAGGGATTGTTGACTCCCTATTGTATTTGACTGCAAGTAGACCAGATATCATGTATGCTACATGTGTCTGTGCTAGGTACCAAGCTTGCCGTAAAGAATCTCGTTTGACAGCAGTCAAAAGAATTTTGAGATATCTTAAGGGCACTCCTTATCTAGGCCTTTGGTAACCTAGGAATGGAGACTTTGAACTGACAGGTTATTCAGATGCAGATTTTGCAGGCTGCAAGAAAGATAGGAAAAGTACAACTGGAACCTGTCAATTCCTAGGTGGAAGGCTGATATCATGGAGTAGCAAGAAGCAAACCAGTGTGGCTATCTCCACAGCAGAATCAGAGTATGTTGCTGCAGGAAGCTGCTGTGCACAACTACTATGGATACAACACTAGTTAGAAGATTATGGTATTCAAGTAAGTAGAACACCTCTATTTTGTGATTCGACTAGTGCTATTTCTATTGCAAACAATCCTGTCTCCCATAGTAGGACTAAGCATATAGAAATAAAATACCATTTTCTAAGAGAACATGTGGAAAAAGGAGATATTTCACTAGAGTATATTAGTACAGGTAATCAGCTAGCTGACATGTATACTAAGCCCTTAGATGAAACTAAATTCAATAAATTCAAAATTGAATTAGGGATGATAAACTTAGAATAGTTTACAAAAAATTGGCTAAGTAAAAAGGTGTC
Organism: Platanthera guangdongensis; assembly: GCA_039583875.1. NCBI lineage: Eukaryota > Viridiplantae > Streptophyta > Magnoliopsida > Asparagales > Orchidaceae > Platanthera > Platanthera guangdongensis. The sequence continues at coordinate 118,662,943 of CM077147.1, read as the reverse complement.
GACACACAAAGTTGTCTGTGTCGATACATAGAAGTGGTGTCGACATTTCAGAGAAATGGTGTCGACACATCTAGGAAGTCTGTGTCGACACTTCAGAGAATTTGTGTTGACACATGCAGTGTAGGTGTCGACACATCTAGAGTGGTGTCGACACTTAGGATTTACACTAAATTAGACTAGTATAGTCTCGACTAAGTGTCGAGCTGAGTGGTGTCGACACATATATAAGTGTCGACACATATATTCTGTCGACTATACTTGTGTCGACACATTGTTGTCGAGACATTCGCGGTAAGTGTCGACACTTTTCAACAGTGTCAACACAATTTAAGTATTTTGACACGCCCTTTCATCTTCGATTCTAGAAAGGTATAAATAGGTTTTCTCCATTGTCTGTCGACACGCTCACCAAAGTTTCGAGACCAAACTTGTGTGTCGACATCTCTCTTCACTAAATTCAAATTTATTCAAACTCTAATGGCGCCCAAGCTAGAAGAGAATGTGAATGAAGGATATGAACTCGTGCGACACACATTTGATGACACGGAACCTGAGATCAAAGGCGTGATAACCCTAATAGCAGAGACTGTGTTAGAATTTCTTGTATCAGAACCGATCAAGATATGGAAGAAGGAAGACCTCCAATTTCTGAATCGAGCAACACTAGATGAATCAGGACTCAAGATTAAGTCCAGAGTTCATGGGGCAAAGGTGAAGGTCTCTCCTAAGAGACTGAGAAAGGTACTACAACTACCAAGAACTAAGGAGGAAGAAGATGTTTCTACTTCTAAGACTAGAGAAGCATTGACATGGTGTGGTTTGGACTCAAACCTGAAGATATGATCTGTGTTCAATAGAAAAGGAATGAATATGCAAGGAAAGTTTTTATCTGAGATTGTTGGCAAGGTCATACTGAGCAAGCCTGGTGGGCATGACAGAATTTCAGCTCACATGTTCAGTCTAATGACAAGGATAATCTTCCAACTTAATACTGATTGGTCTGCAGTATTGTTTGATAAGATTAAAGAGAGTATGAAGAAGCCCAATTTGGGAAGAATTCTGAGTTTTTACCTAGCTGGAAGTATTCCAGAGGTGATGAATCAAGCAGCTGGATCTAAGATTAACCACATGAGTAAGATGGATATGAGAATCTTCTCTAGGTGGGATAGAGTCTTGACCAAGGAAATGCCAACTCCTGTAAAGGACACACCCCTGAAAAAGAAGAAGAAGACAGCCCCTGTGGCTCAGGAATCCTCCAGCAGCTCTGAAGAGCAAGTAGTATTTAGTTCTGATGATGAACAAGGAAGGAATGCTGGACAGTCTCCAGCTAGACAAGAAGATGCAGAAAGGCGGGGGGAGCTACCACAAGCTAGCCCAATTCACCTGGATCCACTCCAGGGGAGCCTCTACTGTTGGATGAGCCAACCCCCTTAGAGAGTGAAAGGGCTACCCACACAATACTTGAGGTAATAACTGAAATCAACCATTTAGATTTCCCTATTGAGAATGAAGTTATGACTGACACATTATCTGATGTTAATCAGCAACCTCAGATTCTTAGTCAACCTCAGGATATTGTCATGGAGGACACATCTGTTGCTGATCAAGTGGTTGATGATATAAGAGATTCTCCACCCCATCCTCAACAGGAATTTACTTTAGAAGAACTGTTCCCTGACCTTCTACAAACTGACTTTGAGAGAGAAAAAGCTGCTGCTGAGGGGGAGAAAGTAATTATTGAGGGGGAGCATGTGGAGATTGAAGAAGAAACAGCAAGACAAGAACCTGAGATGCAACTGCATGCTGAGGAGTTACCTAGGAAGGATTTACCTCCTAGCCCAAAGGAAAGAGTAGATATAGTTAGCACATCTGCTTCTGAAGATGAAGAAACTGTTAGAGCCAAGAAGAGGAATTTTCAGGTCTTCAAAAGAAGAAGCCAGACTTACAAAAAGGCTTTACAAATAATTGCTCCACAGCCTGCCCCATCTACTGACTATAGTTCATTGATGGTGGCTTTACGGATTAAGCTTGATGAGCAAATGCAAGCTCTGGAAAAATATGTGGATGAAGGGCATAAGTCAGTGCAGTTTGATCTGGCCCAAGACATTAAGTCAATCAGATTTGAAATGAATCTGAATAAGAAAGAAATGAGTGACTGCTTCCATAAGGGAGGAAATGCAGTAGTCTATCTGGCCACACATCAAGAAAAAATAAAGACAAAACTTGATGTGCTAGAAGTGAAGCAAGGCTATATCCTGGAGAATCAGCTGAGCATGAATGATAATTTGACAGCTTCTCATAATGCAATTGTAACTGAAATGAAGAATATAGCTTCTGCCCATACTGCAGCCCTGACTACAGCCAAGACAGAATTTGATAAAGCATTACAAGAAGGTATCACTGCTGTTACTTCTACACTTCAGGATTCCCAGAAGGTAATAACTGAAAAGCTCCAAAGGTTGAAACCTTTCTACAAAGATGGAGTCAACTATCTGAATGCACAGATAAGGTTTCAGAAAGATGATCTGAGAGATCACATTGAGAGAGAAGTCATAAAGGGAGAGAGGGTATTAGTCAAGACAGGCTCTGATCATGCCAAATGGATTTCAAATTCCATCAGAGCCACCCTTGGATATCCACCCTTATGTGATGATGACAATTTTGCAGAGTCTGGGATTAATCCTGCATATCTTGGAGGAGAGCAAGCTGAAGTAGCTCAAGTGATATACCCTCCACCAGACTTTGATATGATACATCAAGACATACAATCTATGTATAGTCCTCCTGAGGGAAATCAGAATGTCATCATAGAGAAAGTTGTCCAGCCTGTGCCAGAGGCAATACTGAAAGAACAAGAAGCTTTCAAAGTCTGGCATCCACTAGACATTTTCAGAAGTTTCTTAATAAGAGACAGTGGAGGTCTAAGCCATCCACTTCACAGAAGTCATCAAAGAATGAAAGAAGAAAGTCCAGGCAAAGTAAAACTACATCCTCAAAGATAGTTTGCTATTATTGTAACAGACATGGACATGTTGTTGCTGACTGTCCAGAGAAGAGGAAAGAGTCAACTGATAAGAAGAAGACTCAAATCAAGGGCAAAAAGGAAAGGTCATTTATTGCTAAGAAGGACAAAAGTCTGTCTGATATGTCATCTTCAGAATCAGATTCAGAAGCTGAAGCTTATATTGGACTGTTTACTAAAGAAGAGGAAGATGAGTTCATACAATTAATGACCTCAATATATGAGCAAGAGGACAATCAGTGCCAGGGACTGATGGCCTATCAGAAGGAGACAAAATCCAGGATCAGCCTGGACCCAATCAGGTACAAAATTGTTTTGTTAGTTCAATTTCTAGTACTGAGACAAATTCAGATACATCAGCATCAAGTGATGTCAGTGGATCTGAATCTGAAGGAGATATTCATTAGTTGATTGATGAATATAGAGTAGTGTTGCAGGCTTTGAAGAAAAGCAAACTCTTGGCCAAAACTCGGGCTAAGGAGATTGACAGCCTTAAAGTTGCTACAACAGATTTCGACAAGTTGCTTGATTAGAAACTAAATGAAATAGCCAGACTGAAGCACATTACTGTTATTCAAATGGGGATTATAACATTTAAAAATGATCAAATCAGAAATCTGGAGATTAGTCTTCAGAAAGAGAGAGATATAGTTGTAAAGTTTTCTAAACCAAAGTCTGTTCTACCTTTGATAGATGAGTTCATTTCTCAAAAGGGTAAAACTGGATTGGGGTTTACTAAACCTGCCAAGACTGTACAGTCCAAGTCTAAGGGCAAAGCCCCAGTACTCTACAAGGAGCTTGCTGTAGATAAAATAGCCAGGGTGGTACCTAAACAAAGGTACAACAGATTTGAGTGCTGGTGTTGTGGCAAGGTAGGCCACTTTGCCATACTGTTGGCACAAGTCAAGTGCCAAGGTGAGTAGCAATCTGCCTGCTAGAAAAGCTACAGGTAGTTTTGTTAAGATTCAGACTAACTTGCACCAAGGACCCAAGAAGGTTTTGGGTTCTAAGGTTAAGTAATCTGTTTTGCAGGTGAGTCCAAGTGGCCATGCCCCAATATGATACTTGGACAGTGGATGTTCCAGGCACATGACTGGAATTAGGGGATTGCTGAAGGACTATACACCAATCAAGGATGGTCCTAAAGTCACCTTTGGTGGTTCTGAAAAAGGAATCATCAAAGGCTTTGGTAATATTTCTAGCAACCTTATTACAATTACTCAAGTGGCTCATGTTAAAGGTTTGAAACACAACCTCATTAGTATAAGTCAGCTGAGTGATTTAGGATATGACATCTCATTTGTCAAAGATGGTTGTCATATTAGGAGGTCAAATGATCAAATGATCATTCTGACAGGTTATAGGAAGAGAAATGTCTATTGTCTAGACATTATGTGTGAAAACAATGTTTCTCCTGTGTGTCTTGTAGCTGATGAGAAAGTCTCTCATTGTGTCAAATGGCATAAGAGGCTATCCCATCTTAACTATAAGACAACTGGACAACTCTTTAGCAAAGAGTTAGTGAGGAATGGTCCTCAGGTTAAGTGTATTAAGGATGGGATATGCTCAGATTGTCAAAAGGGCAAGCAGACTAGATCCACCTTTAATAGCATTGAGAACAAAGATGCTGTGAGGTGCTTATACCTCTTGCATATGGATCTCTTTGGTCCTATGCCAGTTCACAGCCTAGGTAGGAAGGTCAACACATTTATGGTTGTAGATGACTACTCAAGGATTTCCTTGGTGTCCTTCCTTAGACAGAAATCTGAAACTCCTAGTATCTTTTATAGTTTTGTCAAACAAATTCAGAATGAGTTACACAGTACAATGGTCAAAATAAGAAGTGACCATGGTACTGAATTCCAGTCTTATAGTACAACAAAGCTATGTGAAGAGTTTGGGATATTTCAGGAATTTTCTTCACCAAGAACACCTCAGCAAAATGGTATTGCTGAAAGGAAAAATAGAACTTTGATAGAGGCTGGTAGAACCCTATTAAGTGACACATCTCTCCCTAAATATTTCTGGGCTGAGGCAGTTAATACTGCATGTCATGTGATTAATAGGGCTACCATTACCAAAAGCCACAATAAGACCCCCTATGAGATTGTGAAAGGCAGAAAACCAAATCTATCCTATTTCAGGATTTTTGGTTGTAAATGTTATATACTTAACAATGGTAAGTCTTACTTAACTATGTTTGCTGTCAAATCCCAAGAGGGGATCTTTGTTGGGTACAGCAACAACAGTAAGGCTTATAGGGTCTACAACTTGACTACTCAAGTTATAGAAGAGTCAGTACATGTAGTGTTTGATGAAGCTAGACTCATTAACAATGAATTGTCTAGAAGTGTTTGCAGCTCTACAGGTGTGACTAAGAAGATGGACAAGCTCACTATTGAAGAAGGTTCTACTACAAGTCAGCAAGTGGATGATAGTGGCTGTTGTCCAGGGGGAGTACTAGATGCACCTGATGCAGAAGAAGACCAAGTAGTGCAGCAAGTTGAAGAAGCTGAAGGAGTACAACCTGAAGACAGGCTACCTCCAGCAAATAGGCATCTAAAAGATCATCCAGCCAATCAAATTATTGGTGATCTCAGACAAGGGATACAAACAAGGAGCAGAAATCTAAGTTCAGTACTCTACTCCAGCTTTCTATCTCAGGTAGAGCCAAAGAAATTTGAAGAAGCCATCCTAGACCCTCATTGGATTGAGGCTATGCAAGAGGAGCTGATCCAGTTCAAAAGATGCAATGTCTGGGAGCTAGTTCCTAAACCCAAGGACCACAACATTATAGGGACTAAGTGGATCTTTAGGAATAAGTTGGATGAACATGGAGTTATTGTGAAGAACAAAGCTAGACTTGTTGCTAAGGGATATAGGCAGGAAGAAGGTATTGACTTTGATCAAACCTTTGCTCCAGTAGCCAGACTGGAGGCCATAAGGATGTTTCTTGCCTATGCAACATTCCAAGGGTTCAAGGTATACCAAATAGATGTTAAGTCAGCTTTTCTGAATGGAAATCTGAAGGAAGAAGTCTATGTGGAACAGCCATCAGGTTTTGTTGATTCTACTAAACCTAATTATGTTTATAGACTTAGGAAGGCTTTGTATGTGTTAAAACAAGCCCCTAGGGCTTGTTATGAAACCCTGTCTAGTTTCCTCATTGAGAATAAATTCACAAGGGGGAAAATAAACAAGTCTCTATTCCTTAGGGAATCCAGAGGCAAGATTATCTTAGTCCAAATATATGTAGATGACATAATATTTGGGTCTACAGAAAGTGGTCTTTGCAGAAAGTTTGCAAAATTTATGTGTAACGCCCCGAATTTTGTGTGCGAGTCGGTCGCGGAAAAAGAGTTTTTGGTGCCTGTAGGGGTACACGGCCTAGGACACGGGCGTGTCCAAGGCCGTGTCTGGCTGGTGATTTTTGGCCGTTTCCAACCCGAGAAGGACACGGCCAGGAACACGGCCGGATGACACGGGCGTGTCATCCGACACGGGCGTGTGCCAACCCGTGTCCCTACCCGTGTCCTGATGGGTCGTATCCGTTGCCGTGGCAGTTATGCGTGACACGCCCACGGACACGGGCGTGTCGAGGAACCCGACACGGGCGTGTCAGGTCAGACACGGGCGTGTCTTGGCCCGTGTGCATTTCTCAGTTCGACGATCGTGCCTGGATCGAGGCACACGGCCTTGGACACGGCCGTGTGCTAAGCCGTGTGCGGCCCAGGTCTGGGGAATTTTGTGCAGATCCGAGCCGTTCATTTTCTTTAATTAGGATCCGATGGCCTAGATTAAATCCTGCTCTGTTAAGGCCGCGAATAGGGAGTTATTCCCTCATTTTTCTCTCCAAAGTTCTCCCCTTCCAAAGTGAGAGAGGAGAGGAAGAAGAAGGAGGTTTCCGGCTGCCGGCGGAGCATCGGAGCACCGTTTCGAAATCGGAGAGCGGATCCGTGGAGGGAAAGTCATTGCGAAGAGTTCTAACCGCGTAGTTTTTTCCATGGCGCCAAAACGGACTACAAGGGTAACGATTCTCAACTTGAGCGCTTGAAGCTCTTTCTTTCTGCATAAGGAATCCCGCTCCCGCGAGTATGCGGTGAGTGTGTGGTGTTCCTTGGGGTTGACGGGAATAGTCCCCCTTGTGTTGCATGTAGAGCCCGGAATCGTAAGTACGGGCATAGGCATTGTGTGTGAAGCCTACCCGGACGTGTTTTGTCTTGATCGGTGATGTTGCATTTGATATGGTTTTGCCGGAGAAGACTCCGTGCTTTGGGTTTTTCGGGTTTCTACGCGGTAGATTGCAGCAGGGATCCTTGGAGGTTAGCTTCAAGACGCACCCGGAAAACTGAGCGGAAACGTGTTCTGCTAACTTGGCGGTCTGGGAACCGGCCTTGATCATAACTGGGTTATGAGACTGTTTTGGAAAATTTGGGATCCGAGAGAAGCTTGGCCCGCGCAAAGTTCCTTAAATTGGACATGCGGCGTGAGCAACGGGCAAGTGGAATTGGACCTAGGCTATGTGGTTCGGTGCGAGAGACCCGCAGACGGGGACTGGCCGTTGGCATAGTCGGAGCCTTAGACGGTGGTCAGAAAGGCTAAATGCTCACATGTTGTTGCCATCCTAGGGATGGTGGTGAATGCACTGATTTGTCAGGGTTCACCATGAATGTGCCCTGAGTGCACGGGGTGTTTGGCCGTGCGAGCCTACACCTGTGGCGAATTATAATTGCGATATATATATTGTTGGGCTAATATTCTGCAGGGAAAGAGCACCGCCGTCCCGAGTAAGGGGCGGGGTCGTTATAATTTGGTCGGCTTTTAGCTGACCGTTGCTTTATTTGCCACCGTGCGGTGGTATGTGCTTGCAGGTGCTGCGGAGCCGAGCGCCAAATAGCGGGCTGGAGCCCATGTTGCTGTGCTGGCCCTAGAAGGCCGTAGAATAGTTGTTTTTACATTTCTCATGTGTGGCCGGCCTGCGAGCCGATGTATGTAAGACATGTTATATTTATGAACATTTGTAAGGCCATAAGGCCATGTACCTATTTCAGTGTATTTGGGGTTCGTTCTTGTAGTTGTAAATGTGGACATTCATATTTGATGGATTTAAGTTTGGGTTCTTCAACTTTAAAAACTTCCGCTAGAATGCTCTGTGGTTAGGACGAGTAGTCTTAATTGGTTGGTTTGATTATTCACTTGGTAACCCTTCCGACTGTCTGTGGTATATGGCGTCGGGTTCCAGCTGGACCTTCTGTTATATGCCATGCGACAGATGGGGGTGTTACAATTTGGTATCAGAGCCAGGTTACGGTCAAGCTTAAATGAATTCGTGGGCGAATTCTTTTAAGGGGTGGTGAGCACATGTGTGCGTCATCGTTATAACATTAAAAAGAACCCATGAATGTCCACTTAGGAATGAAAAATACTCGTGTTTGAGGAACCTGCGCGTTCCTATAATTGCTTTTTGCAATATTGTTTGGTCACTTATTGGTGTTTTGTATGACTATAGGTGACCGGGAGTGGCGTAGAGCCGACAGAACATCTGGTTTCTGAGGACTATAGTGCACCCAGTGGCGCGCTTGAGACCCCTCTTTCGTTTGAAACCATAAGAAGGATCGTTGAAGTGGTGCTCGCTATGACTAGTGCACAGCAAGGAAGCAATGTGCAACCTTTTGTCCCCGAGATGACTTCAATGCCGGGTGGTGTGTTGAATCAAATGACATTTAGGAGGCCATCAGGTCAGCCATTGAATATGTGCTTGGTGCAGGGTACGCACTCAGTTGATGAGAATTTGCAGGCATTCCTTTTGATAAGCCGCTACCCATGCTTTGAGTTGGAGAACGAGAGGTCTATAGTCGATAGATTCTATAGTGGTCTACGTGACGAACTGCGAATTCTACTTCTAGGACCAAAACTAATGGGATTCCGAGCCTTGGTAGAGTCGGCCAGATCTTTGGAAGTGGAAATGGGAAAAATTCACCAGATACCAGTGAGTAGGGTATCGAACTCTGCAATTCCTATGAGGGGTGCATCTTGCAAAATGCTGAAGAAGAAGGTTAGATCATCGACTAGCAAGGTTGCTTACAACTGTCATACTTGTGGAAAGAAAGGACACTTTGCCCGAGAATGTTGGGATGGTGCTCAGAAGATTAAGGAAGCTATGTCAGGAGCAGGTGAGGACTCTGGTACTAAGAAACCACAGTTCAAAGGGCCAAGTTCAAAGTCCGATGTCCGCAGTTGGAATAAGAAGATGAAGACTTCGAACTCAGCCCCTTCTTCTGGTGCGTCGGGAGCAACTACAAGTCGAGTCCCAAGAGCTTGCTATATCTGCGAAAAAGTGGGACATTTTGCACGTGAGTGTTGGAGTGGACGTGCAAAGTCCGAAAGGAAGTCTGAAGAGTACAAGCTTGGTCAGCAAGAGGACAGAAAGCAAGCAGACGTGGTGACAGGTAAGGTTTAAAATTCTAGCATTTAGCTTTAGACACTTGTAGTCTTTGTGCATGTTAACCTAGAACCGCTTGTGCTAAGCGTTGTTCTGAATTTCGTTTATCCGGCGGGAGCACCGTTCGTTAAAGGGGGCTTTGTGTCTCCGTTTGCCCAAAGGAATTGTATTACGTGTCGGAATATATCTTCCGATGGCAAAAGTCTTAATGGATGTGTTGTTGACTAGTAGTGCTCGATGCGCGCAGATAGAATCTGTTGCGTTTAGGTATGGATTGTGAGTCAAAAGTTTGATTTGCAGGCGTTGTTTCTACCGCTAGGAGAGTTCAACGTGATCTTTAGTATGGTCAGGCTCTCGGAGCAGCAGACATACGTTGATCGAAGTTGCTAGTGGGTCAGTTGAGAGCTAGTCATGAGGTGACTTTCGCGGGCATGAAGGGGTCGGGTAAGATTTTGATGTCAGCCCTTCAGATGTTCAAGGCAGTTCGGTCTGGGGCAGAACTATATGTCACTCTAGTGCAGACTTCGACGCCTAAACCTAGTTTGGGCAACATCCCAGTTGTGTCCGAGTATCCTGATGTGTTTCCAGATGATCTCCCAGGAGCCCCTCCTCAGCGGGAGATAGACTTTACTATAGAGCTGGTACCGGGTGCCAAACCGGTGTCACGCTCCCCCTATCGGATAGCCCCAAGGGAAATGGCGGAGTTGAAGGTGCAACTGCAGGAGTTGCTAGAGCAAGGTTATGTGCGTCCAAGTTCGTCGCCTTGGAGCGCACCAGTTCTCTTGGTTAAGAAGAAAGATGGGAGCTTGCGGCTTTGTATCGATTATCGGGAATTGAACAAACTTACGAAGAATAACAAATATCCAATCCCGAGGATTGACGATCTATTCGATCAGTTGGTTAGGTCGACCGTATATTCGAAGTTAGATTTGAAGTCTGGTTACTATCAGTTGAGGATAAGGGAGAGCGACATTCCAAAGACAGCATTCAATACGCGGTTTGGGCATTACGAGTTCACGGTCATGCCGTTTGGGTTGACGAATACGTCATCCGTGTTTATGGATCTGATGAATAGGACGTTCAGAGAATACTTGGATCAGTTTGTGATAGTATTTATCGATGATATTCTGGTGTATTCGCGGTGCGAGGAGGATCACTACAAGCATTTACACATGGTGTTGGAAACATTGAGGAAAAGTCAGGTATATGCAAAGTTCTCCAAGTGTGAATTCTGGTTATCCTCGATAGCGTTCCTTGGTCATGTTGTCAGTGGAGAAGGAATAGCTGTGGATCCCGCGAAGATAGTGGCGATACGGGAGTGGCCTACTTTGGCTACAGTGGTAGAGGTCCGGGGTTTTCTGGGGCTTGCTGGCTACTACAGGCACTTCGTAGAGAACTTCTCGCGGATAGCACTACCACTCACAACGTTGACAAGAAAGGATCAGAAGTTTGTGTGGTCTTCGGAGTGCGAACAGGCGTTTGTAGAATTGAAGAGGCGGTTAACCACAGCGCCTATTTTATGTTCGCCAAGTGGTACCGAAGGGTTCGAGATTTATAGTGATGCTTCAGGCAGTGGTTTGGGCTGTGTTCTGCTACAGCATGGGAGAGTGATAGCTTATGGTTCACGACAATTGAAGGTTCACGAGAAGAATTATCCGGTCCACGACTTAGAGTTAGCGGCCGTGATTTTTGCTCTAAAGCTTTGGAGGCACTATCTGTACGGTGTGAAGGTAGATATTTACATCGATCATAAGAGTTTGAAGTACCTATTGGACCAAAAGGATCTGAACATGAGGCAGAGGAGGTGGATGGAGTTCTTAGGGGACTACACCTTCAAGATACACTATGTGCCTGGGAAGGGAAATGCAGTGGTGGATGCGTTGAGTCGTAAGATTCCCGCACAAGCCAATTGGTTATCAGTGCATGATAAGAGATTGGTCCAAGAGTTGGAGGCATTGGAGATATCTTGCGTTGACAAGCAGTCTAGTGCCGAGGCGAAACTGTTTTGGACAGAGGTGCAGTGTGACCTAGCGGATAGAGTTCGGCGGGCTTTGGTTCAGGATAGCAGCATGAAGCAAATCCTAGATGGATCTTTGGATGGGTCAAATTCCCAGTTTGTGGTTGAAGATGGGTTGCTAAGGAAGGACGGTCGTCTATGCGTTCCTAGTGCGGATAATATTCGGGAGGAGTTGATGTATGAGGCTCATCATACCAAATACTCAATCCACCCGGGAAGCACGAAGATGTATAGAGACATGAAGAAATTATTCTGGTGGCCGGGTTTGAAGAAGGATGTGGCGCTTTATGTGGCCAAGTGCCGTACTTGTGCATTGGTGAAGGCGGAATGCCAGAAGCCCGGAGGTTTCTTGAAATCACTTCCTATCCCAGAATGGAAGTTTGACGATATATCTATGGATTTTGTGCACGGTTTGCCGAAGTCGCAGAAAGGAAATGACGCCATTTGGGTGGTCGTAGATAGATTTACAAAGGTGTCGCACTCTATCCCAATGAGAAAGGAAGATCCAGTAGAAAAGTTAGCCAAACTCTACGTGGATAATATTGTACGACTGCATGGTGTGCCTCGCAGTATTGTTAGTGATCGTGATGGACGCTTCACGTCAAATGACTGGAGGTTGGTGCATGGTCTGTTGGGTACTAAGCTAAAGTTCAGCACAGCCTTTCACCCGCAGAAAGATGGCCAAACCGAGAGAGTCAACAGGACTATGGAGGACATGCTTCGCATGTGCGTCCTAGATTTCGGGAAGCATTGGGAGGATCACCTGTACATGGTGGAGTTTACGTACAACAATAGCTTTCAGGCAAGCATTGGAATGGCGCCTTTCGAAGCTTTGTATGGGAGGAAGTGCCGTACGCCGTTGTCTTGGTTGGAGGCAGGCGAATCAAAGTTGTATAAACGTCAAGCGGTGGAAGATGCCACTTCAATGATATGGACAATTCAAGAAAGGCTGAAGATTGCTCAGGATAGACAGTCAAAGTACTACAATGCCAAACATAGAAATGTGGAGTTCAACGTTGGCAACATGGTATATTTAAAAATCAAGCCGTTCAAGGGTGTATCGCGGGTTCGACGCTTGAAGAAGCTGAGTCCGAGATACCTTGGACCATTTGAAATCCTGGAGCGTGTTGGCGAGGCGGCGTATAGGTTGAAGCTGTCGACGGAGTTGAGTGGACTGCATGACGTATTCCACGTATCGATGTTGCGTAAGGCAGTGCAAGAGCCTTCGCAGATCGTTGCAGACAATCAGGTACCGGTTGAGTATGAGTTAACAACAAGGGTCAGACCAGTACGAATTGAAGATGTTGCGGTCAAACGACTCCGCAACAAGGAGGTCAGAATGGTTAAAGTCGTTGAGATAATTGCGGACGTGAGGAGCTTTCTTGGGAGCGAGAGCAAGCTATGTTGGAGGAATACCCCGAGTTATTCCACTCAGGTATCATTTAGCTTTTGTGTACCTTTGCTTAATTTCGGGACGAAATTCCTTAAGTGGGGGAGATTTGTAATGCCCCGAATTTTGTGTGCGAGTCGGTCGCGGAAAAAGAGTTTTTGGTGCCTGTAGGGGTACACGGCCTAGGACACGGGCGTGTCCAAGGCCGTATCTGGCTGGTGATTTTTGGCCGTTTCCAACCCGAGAAGGACACGACCAGGAACACGGCCGGATGACACGGGCGTGTCATCCGACACGGGCGTGTGCCAACCTGTGTCCCTACCCGTGTCGTGATGGGTCGTGTCTGTTGCCGTGGCGGTTATGCGTGACACGCCCACGGACACGGGCGTGTCGAGGAACCCGACACAGGCGTGTCAGGTCAGACACGGGCGTGTCTTGGCCCGTGTGCATTTCTCAGTTCGACGATCATGCCTGGATCGAGGCACACAGCCTTGGACACGGCCGTGTGATAAGCCGTGTGCGGCCCAGGTCTGGGGAATTTTGTGCAGATCCGAGCCGTTCATTTTCTTTAATTAGGATCCGATGGCCCAGATTAAATCCTGCTCTGTTAAGGCCGGGAATAGGGAGTTATTCCCTCATTTTTCTCTCCAAAGTTCTCCCCTTCCAAAGTGAGAGAGGAGAGGAAGAAGAAGGAGGTTTCCGGCCGCCGGCGGAGCATCGGAGCACCGTTTCGAAATCGGAGAGCGGATCCGTGGAGGGAAAGTCATTCCGAAGAGTTCTAACCGCGTAGTTTTTTCCATGGCGCCAAAACGGACTACAAGGGTAACGATTCTCAACTTGAGCGCTTGAAGCTCTTTCTTTCTGCATAAGGAATCCCGCTCCCGCGAGTATGCGGTGAGTGCGTGGTGTTCCTTGGGGTTGACGGGAATAGTCCCCCTTGTGTTGCATGTAGAGCCCGGAATCGTAAGTACGGGCATAGGCATTGTGTGTGAAGCCTACCCGGACGTGTTTTGTCTGGATCGGTGATGTTGCATTTGATATGGTTTTGCCGGAGAAGACTCCGTGCTTTGGGTTTTTCGGGTTTCTACGCAGTAGATTGCAGCAGGGATCCTTGGAGGTTAGCTTCAAGGCGCACCCGGAAAACTGAGCGGAAACGTGTTCTGCTAACTTGGCGGTCTGGGAACCGGCCTTGATCATAACTGGGTTATGAGACTGTTTTGGAAAATTTGGGATCCGAGAGAAGCTTGGCCCGCGCAAAGTTCCTTAAATTGGACATGTGGCGTGAGCAACGGGCAAGTGGAATTGGACCTAGGCTATGTGGTTCGGTGCGAGAGACCCGCAGACGGGGACTGGCCGTTGGCATAGTCGGAGCCTTAGACGGTGGTCAGAAAGGCTAAATGCTCACATGTTGTTGCCATCCTAGGGATGGTGGTGAATGCACTGATTTGTCAGGGTTCACCATGAATGTGCCCTGAGTGCACGGGGTGTTTGGCCGTGCGAGCCTACACCTGTGGCAAATTATAATTGCGATATATATATTGTTGGGCTAATATTCTGCAGGGAAAGAGCACCGCCGTCCCGAGTAAGGGGCGGGGTCGTTATAATTTGGTCGGCTTTTAGCTGACCGTTGCTTTATTTGCCACCGTGCGGTGGTATGTGCTTGCAGGTGCAGCGGAGCCGAGCGCCAAATAGCGGGCTGGAGCCCATGTTGCTGTGCTGGCCCTAGAAGGCTGTAGAATAGTTGTTTTTACATTTCTCATGTGTGGCCGGCCTGCGAGCCGATGTATGTAAGACATGTTATATTTATGAACATTTGTAAGGCCATAAGGCCATGTACCTGTTTCAGTGTATTTGGGGTTCGTTCTTGTAGTTGTAAATGTGGACATTCATATTTGATGGATTTAAGTTTGGGTTCTTCAACTTTAAAAACTTCCGCTAGAATGCTCTGTGGTTAGGACGAGTAGTCTTAATTGGTTGGTTTGATTATTCACTTGGTAACCCTTCCGACTGTCTGTGGTATATGTCGTCGGGTTCCAGCTGGACCTTCTGTTATATGCCATGCGACAGATGGGGGTGTTACATTATGCAAGGACAATTTGAAATGAGTAGTATGGGGGAACTTAAGCTCTTCTTGGGTCTGCAAGTTAGACAGACTGAGGATGGTTTATCCATATGCCAGTCTAAGTTCACCCTAGAGTTGATAAGGAAGTATGGTATGGAATCATCCAGTACCATGAAAACTAATATGGTGTCAAGCATGTCTCTAAGCAAAGATGATGCAGGGAAACTTGTAGATGAGACTTTGTATAGAGGGATTGTTGACTCCCTATTGTATTTGACTGCAAGTAGACCAGATATCATGTATGCTACATGTGTCTATGCTAGGTACCAAGCTTGCCGTAAAGAATCTCGTTTGACAGCAGTCAAAAGAATTTTGAGATATCTTAAGGGCACTCCTTATCTAGGCCTTTGGTAACCTAGGAATGGAGACTTTGAAGTGACAGGTTATTCAGATGCAGATTTTACAGGCTGCAAGAAAGATAGGAAAAGTACAACTGGAACCTGTCAATTCCTAGGTGGAAGGCTGATATCATGGAGTAGCAAGAAGCAAACCAGTGTGGCTATCTCCACAGCAGAATCAGAGTATATTGCTGCAGGAAGCTGCTGTGCATAACTACTATGGATACAACACCAGCTAGAAGATTATGGTATTCAAGTAAGTAGAACACCTCTATTTTGTGATTCCACTAGTGCTATTTCTATTGCAAACAATCCTGTCTCCCATAGTAGGACTAAGCATATAGAAATAAAATACCATTTTCTAAGAGAACATGTGGAAAAAGGAGATATTTCACTAGAGTATATTAGTACAGATAATCAGCTCGCTGACATGTATACTAAGCCCTTAGATGAAACTAAATTCAATAAATTCAAAATTGAATTAGGGATGATAAACTTAGAATAGTTTACAAAAAATTGGCTAAGTAAAAAGGTGTCGACACACAAAGTTGTCTGTGTCGATACATAGAAGTGGTGTCGACATTTCAGAGAAATGGTGTCGACACATCTAGGAAGTCTGTGTCGACACTTCAGAGAATTTGTGTTGACACATGCAGTGTAGGTGTCGACACATCTAGAGTGGTGTCGACACTTAGGATTTACACTAAATTAGACTAGTATAGTCTCGACTAAGTGTCGAGCTGAGTGGTGTCGACACATATATAAGTGTCGACACATATATTCTGTCGACTATACTTGTGTCGACACATTGTTGTCGAGACATTCGCGGTAAGTGTCGACACTTTTCAACAGTGTCGACACAATTTAAGTATTTTGACACGCCCTTTCATCTTCGATTCTAGAAAGGTATAAATAGGTTTTCGCCATTGTCTGTCGACACGCTCACCAAAGTTTCGAGACCAAACTTGTGTGTCGACATCTCTCTTCACTAAATTCAAATTTCTTCAAACTCTAATGGCGCCCAAGCTAGAAGAGAATGTGAATGAAGGATATGAACTCGTGCGACACGCATTTGATGACACGGAACCTGAGATCAAAGGCGTGATAACCCTAATAGCAGAGACTGTGTTAGAATTTCTTGTATCAGAACCGATCAAGATATGGAAGAAGGAAGACCTCCAATTTCTGAATCGAGCAACACTAGATGAATCAGGACTCAAGATTAAGTCCAGAGTTCATGGGGCAAAGGTGAAGGTCTCTCCTAAGAGACTGAGAAAGGTACTACAACTACCAAGAACTAAAGAGGAAGAAGATGTTTCTACTTCTAAGACTAGAGAAGCATTGACATGGTGTGGTTTGGACTCAAACCTGAAGATATGATCTGTGTTCAATAGAAATGGAATGAATATGCAAGAAAAGTTTTTATCTGAGATTGTTGGCAAGGTCATACTGAGCAAGCCTGTTGGGCATGACAGAATTTCAGCTCACATATTCAGTCTAATGATAAGGATAATCTTCCAACTTAATACTGATTGGTCTGCAGTATTGTTTGATTAGATTAAAGAGAGTATGAAGAAGCCCAATTTGGGAAGAATTCTGAGTTTTTACCTAGCTGGAAGTATTCCAGAGGTGATGAATCAAGCTGCTGGATCTAAGATTAACCACATGAGGAAGATGGATATGAGAATCTTCTCTAGGTGGGATAGAGTCTTGACCAAGGAAATGCCAACTCCTGTAAAGGACACACCCCTGAAAAAGAAGAAGAAGACAGCCCCTGTGGCTCAGGAATCCTCCAGCAGCTCTGAAGAGCAAGTAGTATTTAGTTCTGATGATGAACAAGGAAGGAATGCTGGACAGTCTCCACCTAGACAAGAAGATGCAGAAAGGCAGGGGGAGCTACCACAAGCTAGCCCAATTCACCTGGATCCACTCCAGGGGAGCCTCTACTGTTGGATGAGCCAACTCCCTTAGAGAGTGAAAGGGCTACCCACACAATACTTGAGGTAATAACTGAAATCAACCATTTAGATTTCCCTATTGAGAATGAAGTTATGACTGACACATTATCTGATGTTAATCAGCAACCTCAGATTCTTAGTCAACCTCAGGATATTGTCATGGAGGACACATCTGTTGCTCATCAAGTGGTTGATGATATAAGAGATTCTCCACCCCATCCTCAATAGGAATTTACTTTAGAAGAACTGTTCCCTGACCTTCTACAAACTGACTTTGAGAGAGAAAAAGCAGCTGCTGAGGGGGAGAAAGTAATTATTGAGGGGGAGCATGTGGAGATTGAAGAAGAAACAGCAAGACAAGAACCTGAGATGCAACAGCATGTTGAGGAGTTACCTAGGAAGGATTTACCTCCTAGCCCAAAGGAAAGAGTAGATATAGTTAGCACATCTGCTTCTGAAGATGAAGAAACTGTTAGAGCCAAGAAGAGGAATTTTCAGGTCTTCAAAAGAAGAAGCCAGACTTACAAAAAGGCTTTACAAATAATTGCTCCACAGCCTGCCCCATCTACTGACTATAGTTCATTGATGGTGGCTTTACGGATTAAGCTTGATGAGCAAAGGCAAGCTCTGGAAAAATATGTGGATGAAGTGCATAAGTCACTGCAGTTTGATCTGGCCCAAGACATTAAGTCAATCAGATTTGAAATGAATCTGAATAAGAAAGAAATGAGTGACTGCTTCCATAAGGGAGGAAATGCAGTAGTCTATCTGGCCACACATCAAGAAAAAATTAAGACAAAACTTGATGTACTAGAAGTGAAGCAAGGCTATATCCTGGAGAATCAGCTGAGCATGAATGATAATTTGACAGCTTCTCATAATGCAATAGTAACTGAAATGAAGAATATAGCTTCTGCCCATACTGCAGCCCTGACTACAGCCAAGGCAGAATTTGATAAAGCATTACAAGAAGGTATCACTGCTATTACTTCTGCACTTCAGGATTCCCAGAAGCTAATAACTGAAAAGCTCCAAAGGTTGAAACCTTTCTACAAAGATGGAGTCAACTATCTGAATGCACAGATAAGGTTTCAGAAAGATGATCTGAGAGATCACATTGAGAGAGAAGTCATAAAGGGAGAGAGGGTATTAGTCAAGACAGGCTCTGATCATGCCAAATGGATTTCAAATTCCATCAGAGCCACCCTTGGATATCCACCCTTATGTGATGATGACAATTTTGCAGAGTCTGGGATTAATCCTGCATATCTTGGAGGAGAGCAAGCTGAAGTAGCTCAAGTGATATACCCTCCACCAGACTTTGATATGATACATCAAGACATACAATCTATGTATAGTCCTCCTGAGGGAAATCAGAATGTCATCATAGAGAAAGTTGTCCAGCCTGTGCCAGAGGCAATACTGAAAGAACAAGAAGCTTTTCTAAAAGAACAAGAGACTCAATTGTCTAAGAAGAGATTCAGAGAGCAAGCTGAATTGAGACCTGATTTTGAGTCTCTTGTTCTTTTAGCAAAGCTTCTTGTTCTTTCAGTATTGCCTCTAGCACAGGCTCGACAACTTTCTCTATGATGACATTCTGATTTCCCTCAGGAGGACTATACATAGATTGTATGTCTTGATGTATCATATCAAAGTCTGGTGGAGGGTATATCACTTGAGCTACTTCAGCTTGCTCTCCTCCAAGATATGCAGGATTAATCCCAGACTCTGCAACATTGTCATCATCACATAAGGGTGGATATCCAAGGGTGGCTCTGATGGAATTTGAAATCCATTTGGCATGATCAGAGCCTGCCTTGACTAATACCCTGTCCCCCTTTATGACTTCTCTCTCAATGTGATCTCTCAGATCATCTTTCTGAAACCTTATCCGTGCATTCAGATAGTTGACTCCATCTTTGTAGAAAGGTTTCAACCTTTGAAGCTTTTCAGTTATTAGCTTCTGGGAATACTGAAGTGCAGAAGTAACAATTGGCAGCGATACCACCCTTGAATATCCACCCTTATATGATGATGACAATGTTGTAGAATCTGGGATTAATCCTGCATATCTTGGAGGAGAGCAAGCTGAAGTAGCTCAAGTGATATACCCTCCACCAGACTTTGATATGATACATCAAGACATACAATCTATGTATAGTCCTCCTGAGGGAAATCAGAATGTCATCATAGAGAAAGTTGTTCAGCCTGTGGCAGAGGCAATACTGAAAGAACAAGAAGCTTTGCTAAAAGAACAAGAGACTCAATTGTATAAGAAGAGATTCAGAGAGCAAGCTGAATTGAGACCTGATTTTGAACAATGGAGCCCCACTTCCAGGAATATCATTTTGACTGCATGGAAGGCTGCTAAAGACAATATTCTGGATAGAGGCAGATGGTATTCTGAACTGGAGTGGAGGAAGCATGAGAACATGCAAGAGGCTATTGTTCAATATAGAAGAAAGGCTAAGATGGGAAAGCTACCTCCTACTGCACAGGAGCCTAGCAAGTACTTCCCAAGCCTTATCATTATTTTGAAAGGCAGAAGATCAAGGCTGAAGAGCAGAAAAAGAAAGATCTTAAAGGGAAGAAGCCTGCTGCTGCTGAAGATACTAAAGCTCAAGTTCAAGCAAAGATTTAATCTGGAAAAGGGATTGTAATCAAGGAGCCTAAGCTGCCTTAGGATAGAAATTTTTCTTAAGTTTACTATGCGTAATCAGTTGCATTCAACTTTCTGTAAACTTTTGAATAATGAAAATGTTGAAGTTGTTAGAATAATGTGACATGTGTTAAATCTATTACATTACTATTCTGAGATATTTGTGTATACATGTTTTGTTTATACATGTTTATGTACTTACCCTGTCATTTAATATTGTTTTACATCATACTGTGAATTTGTTATATATGGTGTATATCATTGACTAAGGCTTATGACTTCTCCAAATAGGGGGAGATTGTTGGGTACATTGGAATAAATGTACCTGATTTGAAGAAGGCTCACCCCACTCAATGATATACATCAAGATGTATTTGATGTGCTTTGAGTTTAGTTGTGCAGGTTAAGTAATTGCAGGGAAAGCATGAAAAGTTTCTATGTCCATATGTCGACACCCAGAAGAAAAGTGTCGACACTTAAGAAGGCTTGTGTCGATACCTAGAGAAGAAGTGTCGACACTTGGAGTAATTGTGTCGACACCAGGAATGCAGAGTCGACACCAGAAGGAAAGTGTCGACACATACAGGCTGTGTCAACACACTATGAAGAAATGTCCAGAGAAGCTGTGTTGACACTTAAAAGCATTGTCGACACCCAGAGGAACTTTATCGACATCACAAGTGTCGACACTAGGAGGCTGTGTCGACACTCAGCAAAACTTCAACAAAGTTCAAGTACAAGTGGCGACACAAAGGAGATGTGTCGACACTCATCAAAAGTCTCAACATATGAATAATGTGTCGACACAAAGGAGTTGTGTCGACACTCAGCCAAAGTCTAAACACATGAAGAATGTGTCGACACAATGGAGTTGTGTCGACACTCAGCCAAAGTTTCAACACATGAAGAATGTGTCGACACAAAGAAGATGTGTCGACACTTAACAAGTATCAACACAAGAAGATGTGTCGACACAAAGGAGTTGTGTCGATACTTACAAGAAATCAACTAAGTATCAAAGAAGAAGGACTTGTGTCGACACACAGGATCAGTGTCTACACATGTTGAAGAAGCAGTGTCGAGAAGCAGATTCTACAATACAAGGAGTTGTGTCGACACCATGAAGGCTAGTGTCGACACTTAGTCTACTTGTGTCGACACTTAGTCTATCGGTGTCGACACTTAAAGACTGACTGTCTCGACACTTTCAGACAGTTACAGAAAATTCAAGAAGTGACTGGATGACTTGACAGCTGCCATTCCAGCCGGTATACTAATACTGTCAGAACTATCAGAAGATCATTAGAAAACGGATCAGCCGGTCACCATGAAGAAGGCTTATATAAAGGCTTATTGCTTCAACAGAAAAACAACACATCTGTAGACGATTTGCATCAATCAGTTGAAGTGATCAGAAGATCAAAGAAGTTGGAGAGAGAGAGCTCCTTCTAAGAAGACAGCTGTTGAACCAGGCTGTGAAGAAAGTTTTAGATTGAGATCTGATTCTTAAGTCAGCAGTTATTGAAGATCATCTGCATAGAGTTTCAACCCTACTGTGTTCTAATTCAAGAAGCTTTGAAGAAAGCCAAGGGAGGTTGATCTCTGCAAAGTTCTCCCAAGAACTCATCAAGAAACCAGTCAACTCTTCTCTCTCATTCTGAGTTGTGGGTATATACTTTGTAATTTTAATTTCTTGTAGGATCCTAAGGGATCTGAGTTGTAAGCCTGAAATTATAAAGGCTGAGTGGTAGGGCCTGTGTGCCTGAGTTTAGGAGATTCATTTCTCTGAGTGTATGCCTTGTTGAGGGCTGAGTGTAGGCCTTGTTGAAGGCTGAGTATAGGTCTTTGTGAAGACTGAGTGGTAGAGCTGTGTGCCTGAGTTGTAGGAGTGGGATCACTCTGAGCTGTAGGAACATATTTGGGGTTCTGAGTGTAAGATCTGAGGATTTGAGGAATAGTGGAGAAGTTGGGCCGAATCTAGTACACTACTAGATAGGCGAAGGGGGAAAGTGGATGTACCCAGACCTTGGGGAACCACTATAAAATCTGTGTGTTCTCTGTGTGTGCTTTATTCTATGATTGCTATGCTGTATTGCTGTGAAGAATTGCATATAATTCTGTGTGTCTGCCTGTAAAGTTTAAAAAGATTAAGTGCATCTATTCACCCCCCCCCTCTAGGTGTTTAGGCACTAGTTCTTTCAACATTGACATAGAACACTCACTGAACAAGTATCATAATTTTTCATAGCAATATTGGGCTCCACATCTATTTTTGATCAGAAATCCACAATTCATAAATTATAAAACAAGTACTTGAAATAAATACCTAAAAATTTCAATAAAAATACAGAGGGGACTAACATGATGTAAAACATCCAAATACAAAATTTCACAACTTTTCAGTGGTCAGAAATATCATAACAAGAAAAATAAACTTAAGGACACAGCTAGGGTTATAAAGGAAGTACTGATTTTATTAGTCCAAAAATTCCACCAAACTTATTTTAAGGCTCTTTTTATCATAGAAATACTCTGCCCAAGTTTCAAGTTATTGTGAGGTGTTTTTATTGCCTAAACCCAAATATTGGGCTTTATGCCCTAAACTAGGGTAGGGATTTGAAGGGGGTTAAAGACTTCCAAATTCAATAAATCTTCAACCAGATGACCATAGCCACCCTATGATCCCTCCCACCAAGTCCCAAGTCATTCCAGGGTCATTTGACCCCATGACCTTCAAACCCTAAAAATCTTCATAAAAGGGGCCTGCCCTAGGGTTCTACGACTACCCTAGCCCAAACCACCCCAAATCTCATTGAAGGGTGTTACATGCCATATAAAATCAGTGGCCAAAATATCAGCATCTGTTGAGGTGATTTGACAAACCAAACATCAAAAATAACACAACCAAAATAACCCTATAAAGGTATACCTAGGGTTGGATCAATACCTAAGCAAAACATCTCCAAATGAGGTGAAATATTTACCAGAGGCTTAGCATGCCCTCTAAGACCACCAACCAAAATTTGGGGGAGTTGTGAGATGTTTAGGACACCTAATTAATTTATTCATGGATTATTTAAAATTTTTAAAAACTATAGAAACATGTTCTCCAAAAATTCTGATTTTTGGATAAGTCCTAGATATAGATAAGAGTAGCCAACACCCCAAATTTCAAGTCTTTTGGAGGTCTGGTTTGGAGTGGGCATCCAATTTATTCTCTGGTCAGCCCTATGGATAGACTCCACCGAAACGAGTATTGAGGTCTACCCTGGACTATAAATGCCTTGAAACGATTTTAAAATAAACTAAAGACCTAGACCTACAACTTTGATGTTGATCACATTTCCAGCAGGAGCCCCTAAGTATTTTTAATATTTAAAACCTTCTACTGCTAATAATCTCTAGAAAATCAAATACACTAATATCATTTAAAATACCTTGATCAAAATGGATGGCATCCGCTCATCCTCAACCTCCAGCCAAGGGCCGTGATTCGCCCGACCTGGAGCCTCTTCCAGTCCACTTTCTGGCCACCCCGACCACCTCCCTGGCTGGCCACTACCACCACCACCTCCGTTGAGGTGGTGGCTAGCGTTTTGCGGCGACCATGCTGCCGGAGGCGGCGGTTTCCGGCGAACTCACCCCACCATTTTCCATGAAAAATCCGAAAATACAAGCTCCCAATCAGGCTCAATTGAGCCCAATTTCTCTACCTAAACCGATCTAGATCTACCACTAGGAGAGGGGAAGAGGATCGTGTTGGATCCCTAGTTGATTTGGTCTAGGTTCACTAACTTAGGATGTGACCCAACATGTATAGTCAGGGTCAAGTTGTGTCTTAGAGTCTAGGCCAAGTCCTTAGGTTCAACTTCAGATGGACCAGCTATCATCAAGACCATCAGAGACTCCAGACTTAGAGGATTTCAAGACTAAGTTAAGTGAGTTCGACATTCGTCGAACTCAGCTCGACGAATGGAGTTCTGCGCTCGACGATCGTGAGACAATTCTTAGTGCTGAGCTCGATGATCCTAGTTCTCTGTTCGACGAAGACTGAGTTTCTACATCAAGCTAAAGTCAGGATAGCTTCAGAATTTTTCTAATTCCAGCTTCAAGCTTTGGTCGACGAATCAGATTCTGAGCTCGACGAACTTGGACCTCAAGTTCTCAGCTTCTCAGGTCGACGAATTTGGATCTCAGTTTGACGAATACTGTCTTACAGTGATAATTATCAGCTCGACGAATTTGATTCTCAGCTCAACTAATGAAGATTATCTGTTCGACTAATGAAGATTGTCTGTTCGGCTAATGAAGATTGTCTGGTCGATGAACTCTCTCATTCTCAACTCGACGAACTCAAGCTCAGCTCGACGAACACAAGTTCAGCTCGACAAACTCACTCTCCGCTCGACGAATTGTGTTCTTCGTTCGACGATTCCAGACTAGGTCTTCTTCCAGTTTCCCGTCCCGTTTCTTGGCGATGATTCCGGAGTTATTAATGCCATATCTTCTCGGAATGTTACCGTTGGAACGCGGATTGACTATGGACTATTACATGCTGTTTTTCCTTGGGAGAGTTAGTAAATTATTGATTGTCGCTTCCTTCCAAGGCCGACTATAATTACTGCTCAACATTCAAATTTTGAATGTTCTTAGTCAGTCGATAGACAGAAAAGAAAAGAATAAATCAGTAGTATTACAGCAAGCAATACAGACAATCAGAAAGACACACTCAGATTGCACTGAAGAACAATTATACTCAAATCAAAAGTTCTACTGCAATCAGCCTTGACCAGAGAACAACTTCATCAAGAAGAAGAAGAAGAACATTCAAATACTATCAAGAGTCTTCTTCCTTTAATTCTCAGGACAACTTCAAAGGACAACAAATTTCAATCTGTCAAAGAAGTTCCTGAAACAATTTCTTATTCAGGCATTCTCGGTCTTTGAAGACCTTTCACCCTGAAGCAGTGCTCCAGCCTTCCTGATACACTCAAGATCTTAGGGGGAGCAAAATCTGCTATAATCAATCCACAAGTCTTCTCTCTGATTGTTGACAGAGAAGACCCCATCACCTCTTTTCCATTTCCTGTATAGGGTTTTAATTCCCTTCAAAATTATTCTGGTTGCAAGTCTCCTTCCAAAAGACTTGAGGTTTGGTTTTTGAGCACCTGAACAAAAGCTCATTGGTGTCAGACACCTGATCAAAAACCTCAGTGGATTCCTACCAGGGTGGTAGAAGAGTGGATGTACCAAGGTTGGGGAACCACTATAAAATTTCTTGTGTCGTCTGGTTGCCCTTTTCTTGTGTTTTGGCTGTGCTCTGTGATTGCTTAGTTTGATGTGATTATTTATTTTGTTTGCTGACTTATTCACTTAGGAAAATACAACAAAAGTTGTAAAGATTTCTTAGAGAGAACAATACTCTATTTACCCACCCCCCCTGTAGAGTATATCAGATCAACCTTGCACTTTCAATTGGTATCAGAGGGAGGTTGGTTAACATACCACACCTTATTGGTTGTACAGGCTAACACGTGAACCACAAAGATCCCTCTGGTGAGATCTGTTTATTTTAAGTGTGTTATTAGATTCATTACTTCACAGACATGGCCCAAAATAAAGACTATGCAAGCATCAGACCTCCAGTGTGCAATCATAATAAGTTTGCCATCTGGAAGGCAAGAATCAGGTTATACATGAATTCTATTGATTAGGATATCTTTTCTGTTATCTTCACAGGTGTACCTCCAGCACCTACAACCTCTACAAGCACCTCAACCAACATGACTGCAGTGCCTCCTCCAGAGAACAATGAAGCCTACAAGAAAGCCAAGATGGCAGATACTAAGGCAATGAATATCTTAGCTCAGACTATGTCAGATGACATATTCCAGAAGGTGGCTGAGTGCACCTCAGCCAAGGCCATTTGGGACTCCCTTAACCAAATTGTAGCTGGCTCAGCAGATGAGAGAAAAGACAGGAGATCCAGTCTCATTTCCCTGTATGAGAACTTCAAAAAGGATGAGACAGAATCAGTGGCTGATATGTACAACAGGTTGAGCTCAATCATTAATGAGCTCAAAACCGTGGATAAGGACATCACCTTGACAGAGGTGAATGACAAGATTTTGATGTGCTTCCCTAGCTCTTGGGATTCCAGGATCTGGCCAATCAAAGAAGCCAGAAGCCTAAATGAGATATCAACTGAATCTCTACTAGGCAAATTAAAATCCTATGAGCAGCTGATCAAATCAAGAGAGGCAGCAGAACAGAAGGCAACAAATCTAGTTAGAAAGGAGCACATCATAGCCTTCAAAGCATCTGAAGAAAGTGAGACATCAACTTCAAATGAAGAACTCATTAGCCTCTTTGCAAAGAGATTTTACAAGATGGCAAGGAAGGACTTCAGAAGGAAATCATCCAGACAGGATGACAAGCCCAAGTATGACAAGACACCAACCAAGGAGGTTGTGTGCTTTGGTTGTAGAAAGCCTGGACATTACATCTCAAAATGTCCAGAAAACCAGAAGAAGGACAAGAGCAGAGAAAAGGACTCCAGGAGAAAGCACAGCAGCAGACCCTCCTCCAGCAAATATAAAAAGAAAGACAAGGGATTTGTTGTTGAGACTTAAAGTGACACTGAAGAAGAAACATCTTCCTCCAGTTCAAGTGAAGAAGAGAAAGAAGCTAGATCCAAGGAGGTCTGCCTAATGGCAATTGATGCCTCCAGGAACAACTCTAGATTAGAAGGAGAATCTGATGATGAAGCAGCCTCAGACTCAGAGGCAGATCAGGTTATTTCTAGCTTTGACTTTAGTTCTGATTTATTTAAAACTGAATTCAAATCTATGTGCTTAGACTTAATTAATTCAGTAAAGGAAATAAAAACTCTTAGAGAAAGACTAGGAAGTCTTGAATCTGTAAATTCAGAAAACATAAAATTAACAGACCAACTAACCTTAGCTAATGAACAA
Source organism: Platanthera guangdongensis (assembly GCA_039583875.1). Taxonomy (NCBI): domain Eukaryota; kingdom Viridiplantae; phylum Streptophyta; class Magnoliopsida; order Asparagales; family Orchidaceae; genus Platanthera; species Platanthera guangdongensis. Next base: position 118,636,021 of record CM077147.1, on the reverse strand, counting down.
ATAATTAAACTAAAATCTGAATTATGTGAGGCCAAACAACTTGAGCAATCTCCCAATGGGAGAAGTATAAAGCTGATGGACATTACAAACACAGTGAATGCCAGATTAAATGGCAAGCTGGGCTTGGGTGCTTCATCAAGTTTACCCCCCATAATTAAGAAAAATATACTTACAACCCATATTAAATTTATTTCTGCCAAGGGAAAAGAAAAGATTGTAGACAAAACAATGTTAGATAGCAATCCAAAACCTATAGGCAAGAGAAATAGAAATCAGAAAACAGTTAATAAAAACAAAGTTCAGCAGCATTCGTCGAACTCAGATCGACGAAATGTAGCCAGTTCGTCGAACCCAGATCGATGAACGCTGAACGCAAACTTCAGATATAACAATTCGTCTAACTGCGATCGACAAACTGTGTATGGTTTGTCGTGCAGAGGTCGACGAACATGGGGCACAGAAAATGACTACTGTCATTCTCTAAGCAGAGATCGACAATCTCATCCCTATTCGTCGAACTCTGGTCGACGAACTTACAACAATTCGTCGAAACAGGAAGGACCAAACCTAAATCATTTCTCTTACAGAAATTTTAAGCCAACTAATAAGACATTTAATCCAGTAGCTGATTGGGTTGTTCCACCTAGGAGATATCACCCCTTAGATTATAAATCTCAACCTGCTTTATCAGTTATTTCCAACTTTTCATTTCAAGCAAATAAAGGACCCAAGGTAACCTGGGTCAAGAACAATTGAATTTTGTTTTTCTTTGCAGGTACAGGTGAAGAGTTGTTCAAGGGTGAGTCAAACTTGGTACTTGGATAGTGGTTGCTCCAAACACATGACAGGCAGCAAGGGCAATCTATCCAATTACAAGCCCAAGCTAGAACCAAAGGTGATTTTTGGAGATTCAAATAGTTGTCAATCAGAAGGATATGAGACAGTAAAGATTGGATCAGTGACTTTCAAGAAAGTAACATATGAAAGAGGACTTAAACATAACCTTATATCCATAAGTCAATTATGTGATGAAGGTTATCATGTAGACTTTAACTATACTTCCTGTTCTATTATTAATGATAAAAACCAAACTGTTTTAATTGGACTTAGACAAGGCAACATATACCTAGTAGATTTCAATACTGCCAAAACTGATGTTTGCTTACTCAATATCACTAGTAATCAAAATGAGTTATGACATAAAAGATTAGGGCATGTAAACCTTAAGAATATATCTAGGTTATCTAAAGTCAATCTTATTAGAGGTTTATCTTTTGGCCCCTACAAGAAGGAAAGCCTATGCAGGGCTTGTCAGTTACGCAAGCAAACCAAAACTAGTTTTAAATCCATTAATAAAAGTGATTCACCTAGGATATTGTATTTGCTTCATGTGGATCTATTTGGACCCATTGCAGTACAAAGCCTAGGAGGGAAGTATTATACTTTAGTGATTGTTGATGACTTCTCAAGATTCAGTTGGGTAGCCTTTCTGAGAGCTAAGTCAGATACATTCAAGGTTCTTACAGATTTTCTCAGGACCATACAGATTGAGTTCTCTACTCATGTTGCATTGATCAGAAGTGATCATGGCATAGAGTTTGAGTCTCTTCTTATGCATGAGTTCAATGAGAAGGAAGGTATCCGACAGTGTTTCTAAGCTCCTAGAACTCCCCAACAAAATGAGGTTGCTGAAAGGAAAAATAGGACACTAATTGAATCTGCAGGCACATTATTGGCAGATGCTTGCATGCTTCTATCCTTTTGGGCAGAAGTTGTAAATACTGCTAACTATGTCCTGAACAGAAGCCTTGTACATAAACTGAAAAATAAGACCCCCTATGAATTACTTAAAGGGAAGAAACCTAAAATCACATACTTTAAAGTTTTTGGCTGTATATGTTACATTCACACAAATAACAAGAGATACATTAGAAAGTTTGAGGCTAAGGCTGAAGAAGGGATTTTTCTAGGATATTCCCAAGTAAGCAAGGCCTATAGGGTTTTTAATAAATCCACCCTTAAAATTGAAGAGTCTGTTTATGTATCTTTTGATGAAGCTAACATGTCTTATAAGGAGAAAAAGATTTCTACCAATAGCCTTTTGCATGTTCCACAATTGTGTGAGTCTATGGATGGACTAAACCTTACCCAAAGGATATCAACCAATCCTACTGCACAGGTTGCTGAAGATAGTGAAGAAGAAATTCAAGAGGAAGTGGCTAAACTTCCCTCAACAGTTAGTACCATTCCCCAAGAGGAATTAATTACAGAAGCTGTTGCTCAACCAACTCCACCAACCGATCTTGTCATACTTAGAGATCACCATAGATCTCAAGTGATTGGAGACATTTCAGCAGGTGTACAGACAAGGCATCAACTCAACCAAGACTTGATGCATGCCTGCTTTCTCTCTCAAATTGAACCTCTCACCATCCATGAAGTAGAGCAAGATCCCCACTGGATCATTGCAATGCAAGAGAAACTAAATCAGTTTGAGAGATATAGAGTTTGGGATTTGGTTCCAAGACCTCATAACTACCCAGTTATTGTAACTAAATGGGTCTACAGGAACAAGTTGGATGCTAAAGGGAACATAGTAAGGAACAAGGCTAGGCTTGTTGCTCAAGGCTACAGGCAAGAGAAAGGAATTGACTATGACCCAACCTTTGCCCCTGTTGCAAGGTTAGAGGCCATAAGAATATTCCTTGCCTATGAAGCTCACAAGAGATTCAAAGTCTACCAAATGGATGTCAAGAGTGCATTCCTGAATGGAGTGCTTCAAGAAGAGGTTTATGTCGAACAACCTATAGGTTTTATCTCTCCATCTTATCTCTCTTTTGTATTTAAATTGCATAAAGCTCTATATGGTTTCAAGCAAGCTCCAAGAGCTTGGTATGAGACCTTAGCAAGCTTTCTTTTAGAGCATAAATTTACAAGAGGAACTATAGATAAAACCTTCTTCACTAGACATCATAAGGACCAAATATTGTTAGTACAAATATATGTGGATGACATTATTTTTGGGTCTACTGATCCCAAATTTTGCAAGAGGTTTGCTGACCTCATGCATTCTAAATTTAAGATGAGTAGCATGGGTGAGCTTTCCTACTTCCTTGGTCTCCAAGTGAAGCATCTCCCTGATGGTATCTTCTTCTCCCAAGCTAAGTATGCTAAAGAGCTTATTAAGAAGTTTGGGATGTGTCATGCTTCAGGAATGAAAACCCCCATGGCTACCAATGCTGTTGTGGATTCTGATGCAGCAGGGAAACCTGTAGATCAGAAACATTATAGGGCAATTGTTGGATCCCTATTATACCTAACAGCTAGCAGACCTGATATAATGTTTGCCACATGCCTTTATGCTAGGTTCCAAGTGAACCCAAAAGAATCTCACCTCATTTTATTAAAAATAATTTTGAGATATATAAATGGTTGTCCTAATCTAGGACTCTGGTATCCTGTAGAGTCAGAGTTTGAGTTAACTGGATACTCAGATGCTGACTATGCTGGATGTAGAGTGGACAGGAAAAGTACCTATGGAACTTGCCAGTTCCTTGGTATGAGACTTGTCACCTGGTTTTGTAAAAAGCATAAATCTGTGTCTACATCAACTGTAGAAGCAGAATACATGCCTGCTGGCAGCTTCTGTTCACAAATGCTATGGATATAAAACTAACTCCTAGACTATGGTATCAACTTAAATAATTCAACATTATTTTGTGATAATACTAGTGATATTGCTATAGCACAGAATCCAGTTCACCATTCTAGGACTAAGCATATTGAAATAAGACATCATTTCATTAGAGATAATGTAGACAAAAAGAAAATTAACTTAATCCATATTCCTACTGATCTACAAAGAGCAGACATTTTCACCAAGCCCTTGGATGAGAAAACTCATCTATTCTTTATAAATCAACTGGGAATTATTAATGGAGAAGAATTAACTTAGTTTCTGTCTGCATTTGATGAATTTTCCAGAGTTCGTCGAACGGAGTTTGACGAATTAGGGAAAATTTGAGAGATTCTCGTCGAACGGAGATCGACGAATTCTCTGTGTGGAAATAATTTTCGTCGACTGGAGATCGACAAACTTTGCTTCAGAAGATATTTCGTCGAACGGAGTTCGACGAACTGTTTTCGATTCTTCTGGATGAGATCGACGAATTATCTGTCTATAATTTATTTCATCGAGCTCAGTTCGAAGAATTGTTTCTTTTTCGTGGAATAGAGATTGTCGATTCATATTCTGAAAATCTTATATCTAGGTTTTCTTCAACCTTCGACCCGCGCTTTCAGTTCTTTTGCTCTTGATCGCCGTTTTTCTCTGTGATTTTATTGTAGGTCATCAAAGGCGATTCCAGCAAGCACCCTCGCCGCAATGAAATTTGATACTGGTTTCGATATGGACTTCGATTCTTTCCAACATTCTGACCCCATCTTTCTCTATATCTTGGAATTGCTAGAAGAACTTCATCTCAAGGACTTCATGACCAGGCGAATTAAACTGCACTCAACAGAAATTAGAGAATGGGTATACACATCTACTGTTTCTGAGGAAGATGTTCTGATAGGCACTATTGGGAGTACTGTTGTTCCGTTATCTCCCGCAATTCTTTCCGAAATATTTGGATTAGTAAATGGAGAAGACAATATGGAAATGGACTCTGAAGAATTTAATGATATGCTAAAGTTAATGGGTTTATCAGGAAGCAACCCTCACAAGCTATTGAAGAAGCAATTGTCCGCCGCCTACCAATTCCTGGCGGACATTGTAGGAAAAGTGCTGATGGGAAAGCACTCAGCGCACGACTACATCACCCGCTACCAATTCCTGGTTATGTATGCTGTGGTGAACAAGAGACATGTCAACTGGGGCACAATCTTGTTTGAGTTAATCAAGAAAAAGAATAGTAAGAAAGAGGTCTGCTTCGTCAGAATTTTGAGAATTTTTCTTCAAGAGAAGGCTGGTGAACTCATGGTCTCCCCGACCATCTTCATCAATGCCAGCAAGCGCCTCACCTGCGCCTTGTTTGGCAGATGGGAGAGGACTATCTCCAAGCCCTCAAAGGCTTCTTCCTCTTCCATCCAAACTTCTGAGAGCACCAGGGATGTAAAGGCCACTCCCCTCCCTGCAGAAGAGGTCATTCCATCTCCATCATCTCTTCCTGCATAACTTCCAGCACAACAACTCCCTTCCTCTTCCATTCCTTCTACCACACCTAAATCTCCACCACATACTCATGTGCCCACTCCACCTCCATCTCCACCTCTTGACATTACCAACATTCCAACACCTCCAGCTTCCCCTCATGAAACCCATATCCCTACACCTCCTCAGTCTCGACTTCCCCCTCATTTGTCATCCATTCACTCCTACACCATACCATTAGACTCTGTCATTCTAGATGCCAACATTCCATCTTCATCTCCATCCACTCATCACACCCCTGTTATTCCATCCTCCATTCCATCCTCTTCCCCGTCCCCATTTGATCCATCTACCATCATATCCTTGCTCACTCCCCTCATCAAATCTCTCATCCAAGAGGCCATTACACCTCTTATGACCTCCATCAATTCTTTATCTGCATAGATTTCTCTTCTCTCTACTTCCCCCTCTTCATCCAGGGGCCTGGCTCCAGGTTCTCCTAAACCTAGGCAGGGGGTGATGCTCAGTGCTGAAGTTGCAGCAGATGCAGATGCAGCAGCAGTAGCAGTCACAACAGCAGTTCCCTCTACAGCAGATGCATATTCAGATACAGATACAAAAATTTTGACAGACTTTGATTCTGAAATGATTGAATTAATTCATTTTATGGACACTGACATTGATTTGGATGAGTCAGTTGAGCAAATAAAACCTGTTGGTGATTTCCATTTAAATCCCACAGTGAATTTGTTTGTTTTGTTAAGCAGTTTTGATACAATTTTTATGCAGTTTCTTCCAACAGCTTTTACTAAGCCACATTTGGCTATTGTACCCTATACCTCCCCAATAAGTCCAGCAGTTGCTAAGCAACTCTGTGACAGTTTTGCTCCTCAAGTGGTTGCACCATCATCTTCCGTTATTCCAGAAGATATTTCAGTACCAGTCTTTGTCATGTATGACTCTCCCCTGCCAGATTTGGATGAGCTTATATTAGCTGACATTAAAGAAGAGAATAACGCAGCAGATAAAAGCTCTGTCCTTACTGTTTCTGATTCCTGTACAGTTACCTCTTCTATTGTTGCTGAAGCTCCAGCTTCTGAACCTTCTGCCCCTCCTCCAGAAAAAGCTGTTATTTTTGATAAAGCTCTAAAAGCTTTGGATGCCTTGTATGATAACCCTCAGGGTTCTAACTCTGACAGTGATGATGATGATGACTCAGATGAAGATGCTGCCATTAAGAAAAAGAAGATGTTATCAAAGAAAAGAAAGGCTCCTCCTCCTCCAGCTCCCAAGCCTAATTCCAATACTGACACCCCTTACTACATTCTGCAAAATATCACTCCATACAAGGGAATGCCTGCATGGATGTGGCTATCCAAGAACCAGCAGAAGGATAGGAAGAGAAGTAGGAGATACTCTCCTCCTCCAGTGCACAGATACAGGAAGGATCCTCCTCCTCCTCCTCCTCCAGCAGCTGGTGCCAGTGGTTCTAGCTCCCAGAGATCTGCCCCCATGCAGACATATCAGAGACAGTTAGGGAGATCATCTAGAAGAAGCCAGCAAAGGCATCCATCCTCAGGACAACATCAGCATCAACAACATTAGCAACAGCAGCAGCAACAAACCTCTGAAGTACAAAAAGCTGAAAGTCCAAAGAGACCATACTCTCCTCCAATCCCATTTGAAGATCCTGAAATTACTAATACTGCAAGAATGGCTAGATACCAGGAATTAATTGGACTATCTTTGATAAATAAAGCCAAAGCTGAAGGAAAAGACACCTCAGGATTCACAACCATGTCAAAGTACAGAAAAGAAGAGCTGAAAAGGTTTGACAAAGGCAATATTTTGTTTAATGTTGATGACTATATGAAACTTCATCCAGAAGCAGTTGTCCCCAGAGCAACTTCATTGAATATTATTGGGGCAGCTGATATGACTATGACAAAGGCTGAGGCTTCAGATCCCAAGAGATAAATCATTTTCAAAAAGCCAGGAGAGAAACCAACTGAAGACAGATCCAAGCAGAAAAAGCAAAAGAAGTAATCTTCATGTTGTTTCTATTTCTGTCTATTTTTGTTTTTCAAACTATACTATGTGTTTAAACAAAGCTGTTTATATATATATCTGCTGCATGTGTTGGTAATTCTCTGGCAGATATATCTCTTTTCTTGCTTTGTTTTTTGTTTGTTTCTGTTTTGAGTCTCTGTTAGTGACCTCACCCAAATAGGTGAGATTGTTGGATCCCTAGTTGATTTGGCCTAGGTTCACTGACTTAGGATGTGACCCAACATGTATAGTCAGGGTCAAGTTGTGTCTTAGACTCTAGGCCAAGTCCTTAGGTTCAACTTCAGATGGACCAGCTATCATCAAGACCATCAGAGACTCCAGACTTAGAGGATTTCAAGACTAAGTTAAGTGAGTTCAATGTTCGTGGAACTCAGCTCGACGAAAGGAGTTCTGCGCTCGACGATCGTGAGACAATTCTTAGTGCTGAGCTCGACGATCCTAGTTCTCTGTTCGACAAAGACTAAGTTTCTACATCAAGCCAAAGTCAGGATAGCTTCAGAATTTTTCTAAGTCCAGCTTCAAGCTTTGGTCGACGAATCAGATTCTGAGCTTGATGAACTTGGACCTCAAGTTTTCAGCTTCTCAGGTCGACGAATTTGGATCTCAGTTCGACAAATACTGTCTGACAGTGATAATTATCTGCTCGACGAATTTGATTCTCAGCTCAACTAATGAAGATTGTCTGTTCGACTAATGAAGATGGTCTGTTCGACTAATAAAGATTGTCTGGTCGACGAACTCTCTCAAGCACAGCTCGACGAACTGAAGCTCAGCTCGACGAACTCAAGTTTAGCTCGACGAACTCACTCTCCACTCGACGAATTGTGTTCTTCGTTCGACGATTCCATACTAGGTCTTCTTCCAGTTTCCCGTCACGTTTCTTGGCGATGATTCCGGAGTTATTAATTCCAGATCTTCTCGGAATGTTACTGTTGGAACGCGCATTGACTATGGACTATTACATGTCGTTTTTCCTTGGGACAGCTAGGGAAATTATTGATTGTCGCTTTCTTCCAAGGCCGACTGCAATTACTGCTCAACATTCAAATTTCGAATGTTCTTAGTCAGTCGATAGACTGACAAGAAAGAATCAATCAATAGTATTATAGCAAGCAATACAGACAACCAGACAGACACACTCAGATTGCACAGAAGAACAATCATACTCAAATCAAAAGTTCTACTGTAATCAGCCTTGACCAGAGAATAACCTCATCAAAAAGAAGAAGAAGAACATTCAAATACTATCAAGAGTCTTCTTCCTTCAATTCTCAGGACAACTTCAAAGGACAAAAAATTTCAATCTGTCAAATAAGTTCCTGAAACAATTTCTGGTCCAGGCATTCTAGGTCTTTGAAGACCTATCACCCTGAAGCAGTGCTCCAGCCTTCCTGATACACTGAAGATCTCAAGGGGAGCAAAATCTGTTACAATCAATCCACAAGTCTTCTCTCTGATTGTTGACAGAGAAGACCCCATCACCTCTTTTCCATTTCCTGTACAGGGTTTTAATTCCATTCAAAATTATTCTGGTTGCAAGTCCAAAAGACTTGAGGTTTGGTTTTTGAGCACCTGAACAAAAGCTCATTGGTGTCAGGTGTACAACCCCGTGTCCGGCGAGCAAGATCACAGGGGAGCTCGGCAGCAGCAGGCGAGCTCGGCATCAGCAGGGGCAAGCCCAAGCTCGGCGTCCGTCGGCCAGAGATCGTCGATCGACGAACCCGAACTCGGCATTCACCGAGCGGGCTGCAACTCGCGCCCTCGCAGTGGAGCTCAGCAGCAGCGAGCGAGCAGAGCATGCCGAGGTGGACAGGGGTCCCAGCTCGCCTGGGGGTCAGAGGTACTTTTTACTGTTTTACCCCTGCTGGTCTGCCCATAGCCCTTCAAAACAGCGGAGTTTGGCTGTTGGCAGGCCCAGCCAAGGGTTTCCTGGTAATTTCAGGTCGGTTATTTTGGTTATTGGTAGTCCGGATTTCAAAAGCTATAAATAGGACCCAAGGGGTACCCCAGAAAGCAGGTTCTCTCTGTGCTCTTCTTCCCAAAATCTTTAAGTGCTTTCTGAGGGTACCTTAGCTCGGCTTCAGGCTAAGGAGGGGAAGCGCTCTGAGATCTTCCGGGTTTGTGGTGGGACCTCCCTGCCGAGCCCTTGGGTCTGTTTCTCCTTGCTTTCGTCGTTTTTCTTGCATGAGCGAAGTAGGCGCGAGACCACCCCCTTTCCCCAAGGGCGAGCTCCACAAGAAGTCGGGTTCCGTTTCCAACATTTTGGTGCGGTGAGCGTGGAAAGTGGTCAGCGCAGAAAAGTTTCCGCGAGTTCGATGACGGGACAAGGATCCGACAGGCCGAGCTCGCCGCCCCCCCGCCTCTCGCAACGGTGGGAATGTTTGAAGACTTCAGAAATGAGGTGCTGAATCTGGTCAAGTTCGCACTCGGCACGCGGGTCGAGTGCTCGACTCCGGCAAACCAGATCGCGGCCGCCCCCTCATTGGGCGATGACGCTCCCGGCAGGCGAGCTGGGAAGGAAGTGGCCGCGGAAGGCCGAGGGTGCGAGCTCCCTGGACGCGAGCTCTTCCCCGGCTCGGCAGGCCGAGGCCGCTTCGGCGAGCTGGGCTCGCGAGACTCGCCAGCTCGCCCAGTAGGGGGAGGGAGTCCTTTCAGCGAGCTGGTCTCTTCAGCTCCCGTTCCAGATGGGTTCAGGGAGCCCGAGATGTCCTACTACACTGGGAAGGGAGACCCGGTCCAGCATGTCCAATGGTTCGAGGACGTGGACTCCATCCGTCAGATGTCGGACGGATTCAAGTGCCGGCACTTCGCCATCACCCTCCGGGAAAAGGCGAGAGAGTGGTTCCACCAGCTACCGGCCAGCTCCATCTACTGCTTCGAGGATCTGCGCTGGGGATTCATGCTGAGATTCACCACTTCGAAGAAGAGGAAGAAGGAGTCTGAGTCTTTGTTTCACATTAAGCAGGGGGTGAACGAGACGTTGGGAAGCTATGTGGACCGATTCCAGGAGGAAGTTACTCAAGTCCAGGAGATGCCGGGCCATAGTCTGATGATGGCCTTTACCCTGGGCCTGCAGCAGGGTTTCTTCCGGATGGAGCTGAAGAGGGTTCCCCCCCTCTCCTACGAGGAGCTGATGGAGAGTGCGGCGAGAGAGGTCGACGGGGAGGCGTCGAACCCAGAATTTGCAAGGAAACTGGCAAGGTGGGCCACAGAGGAGGAGAAAGAGTCGAGGGGAGGAAAGGCACAGGAGGAGAGAAGAGGGGAACCGAGGCAGAGGGAGCAGAGGCAGCTCCAAGGGCCGCAGCAGCCGGGGTGGGGGCGTCAGGAGCCCGATCGTCGGTTAGGTTGGAGGCCAGAGTGGCAGGGGCATGGGCCGCAGAGGGGGAACTTCGGAAGGGGTCACTTTCAGGGGAGGCAAGACCAATTCCACCCCCCGGGCTGGAGGCAGGGCCAGAGACCCCGGCTCCCCGATCAAGAGGAGGCCATGGCCATAACCCTAGGAGCAAGGAGGGGAGCATGGAGAAGGAGAAGAAGAGAGGTCAGGGTGGAGCTGCCCTATTGCGACTTCCACCAGGAAGAGGGGCACGCCACGGCCACCTGTCCGGAGTTCCTCGAGATGAGAAGGAACAGGGAGCGGAAGGAACAGGGAGCGGCAGCAGCAGCAGCAGGAGGCGCGACAGGAGGTGAGGATTGAGGAGGTCCTGCCTCGGGCGGAGGAGGATCGGTGTGAAGACCGGGTGGATGTGGGGACCCGAGGGGGAATCGGGATGATCCACGGGGGAGTAGGGATCGAGGCTTCCCGCAAGGCAAGCCTCCACACCATGTACCGGCAGAGCGTCGCCTCTACATCCCAAACCCCGCCACCGGAGGAGAGGATCACCTTCTCCATGAGTGATCTACCAGACCACGAGGATCCGTTCTGTGATGCGCTGGTCATCAAGGCGGCCATCGAGAACTTCACCGTCTCTCGGATCCTCGTGGACAACGGGAGCTCCGTCAACGTCGTCTTCAAAAAGGCGTTCGACGCGATGAAGGTGGAGGCAAAGAGGGTGCTGGCCTCAGATGGCCCCTTGTTCGGATTTTCGGGAGAAAGGAAGGAAGTGGAGGGAGGAGTTGGACTCCATGTCACCTTGGGGGGGCAGTCCCGAAACTGCAAGTTCGTCATCGTGGATGCCCCCAGCAGCTACAGCGCCATCTTTGGAAGGCCCCTGATCAGCACCTTCCACTGCGTCCCCTCATCTTTTCATCAATGCTTGAAGTTCAACGCCGAGGGGATCCAAGTCAGGGTTAGGGGAGACCCAAAGGTGGCGCGGGAGTGTTATGTCACTGCGGTGAATACCATCTCCTGGCAGGAGGGAGCCGAGGAGATGGGGCGAAGGATGGAGGAGGTCGGCCAGGAAGTAGGAAGGGAGGAGCTGGGAGAGAAGAGCTGCGCAGAGGAGGCGGCAGGAGGAGATCTGGAGGAGGTGGCCGAAGTGAGGGCCGTTGGAGGAGAGCTGGAGGTAGAGGTCCCCGTTCCGGAGGAAGGGGATGCCGAAGGATGGGCAGAGCGATCCAGGCTGGAGGCAGCAGAGGAGGTGGTGGAGCTGGAGGTCCTCACCCGAGGAGGAAGGGTGGAGAAGATCCGCGTCAGCGGGGGGCTGACCCCGGAGGACCAGGGCAGGATGCTGGAGTGCATCCAGAAGAACGTGGACATCTTCGCCTGGAACGCCGCGGAGATGCCGGGGGTCGACGCGGATGTGGCTTGCCACCGCCTCAACCTGGACCCGGGAACACGCCCCGTTCAGCAGAAGAAGAGGTCCACCGCGGACAAGCTGGCGGAACCCATCCGGGAGGAGGTGGCGAAACTCCTCAAGGCAGGCTTCGTGTCTGAGATTCAGTACCCCGGCTGGGTCTCCAACGTGGTTATGGTTAAAAAAGGGGATGGCCGATGGAGGATGTGTATCGACTTTTCCTTACTTAATAAAGCTTGTCCTAAGGATTGTTACCCCTTGCCTCAGATCGACGCGCTGGTTGACTCAGCCGTCGGTTTTTCTGTAATGAGTTTTTTGGATGCTTTTTCAGGTTACCATCAGATCAGGATGCACCCCCCAGACATCAAGGATGTCTCATTCATCACCGGGGATGGATGCTACTGCTACAAGATGATGCCCTTTGGGCTGAAAAATGCTGGGGCTACCTACCAGAAGATGATGGACAGGGTCTTCAAGGAGCAAAGGGGGAGGAACTTGGAGGTGTACGTGGACGACCTCATGATCAAGAGCCGAGATGTGGATGCCCACCTTCGGGACCTGGAGGAAACCTTCGCCACCCTACGCAGATACAAAATGCGGTTGAATCCCCTTAAGTGTGTCTTCGGGGCCAGCCGAGAAAAGTTCTTAGGGCATCTCCTCACCCCCGCAGGGGTCGAGCCGAATCCAGAAAAGGTCAAAGCTATCCTAGAGCTGGGGTCCCCACGGAGTGCAAAGGAGGTCCAGCGGCTGACAGGGAAGCTGGCAGGGCTGAGTCGCTTCCTTTCGCGGGCAGGAGAAAAGTGCTCCCCATTCTTCAAGACGCTAAGGGGGGGGCAGAGGTTTGAATGGAGCAAAGAGTGTGAAGAGGCATTCCAGGCCTTCAAGGTGCAGTTGACACAGGCTCCGCTGGGAGGGGGAGGACTTGTTCTTGTATCTCGGGGTCGGGGCAGAGGCCCTGAGCTCCGTCTTGGTTCGTGAAGAAGGGAAGAGGCAGCTCCCTATTTACTACGTAAGCCGGGTCCTGAGGAAGGCCGAACTCCGGTATCCGATCTTGGAGAAGCTTGCGTTCGCCCTAATCATCTCGGCTCGGAGGCTACGACCTTACTTCCAGGCACACTCAATCCGAGTGGTAACCGACCACCCCCTCCGCAACATCTTTGAGGGGGTGGAGCATTCAGGCAGGTTGGCTAAATGGTCGGTGGAGATGAGCGAGTTCGACGTCTCCTTCATTCCGCGGCTCTCGATCAAAGCCCAGGAGATGGCCGACTTTCTTGCTGACTACGTGGTTGAAGTGGCGGAGGAAGAACTCACTCGCCCGGCTCCTTGGAAGGTGAGGGTGGATGGAGCCTCGGGAAGGCATTCCTTAGGAGTAGGGGTGATCCTAGAAAGCCCTCAAGGGACCCGAATCGAGCAGACAGTGGTGGTGCACTTTCCCATTACCAACAACCAGGCCGAGTACGAGGCCGTGATAGCAGGGCTGCGCCTGGCCAGGGAGTTGAGGGTATCAGATGTGGAGGTCCTTACCGACTCCATGGTAGTGGCTTCTCAGATTAACGGGGAGTTTGAGGCAAAGGAGCCCACTCTGCGATCGTACTTGGCCAAGGTGAAGGGGGTCATTGGCACTTTTCAAACTTTCACCATCCGACACGTGCCCAGGGAAGAGAATGAACAAGCCGATCAATTGGCTAAGCATGGTCCCCAGGTGGGGGGCACCATCACCGACCTGTTTCGCCCCTCCATCGAAGAAGGAGAGCTCATGGAAATCGATCAGCAAGCTTCATGGATGGATCCAGTGATTGTTTTTCTCTCCACATGAGAGTATCCGGAGGGGGTGGACAAGAAGAAGCTGAGGCACAAGTCAGCATACTACCTCCTCCAGGACGGGCAGCTATACAGAAAAACCCTCTCAGGGATGCTGGCCCGCTGTGTAACCGAGGGAGAAGTGCGAAGGATCTTGGAGGAGGTCCACTCCGGGGAATGTGGGAGTCACTCCGGGAGTCGGACCCTAGAAGGGAGGATAGTCAGGCAAGGTTATTTCTGGCCAACCCTAGGCCAGGATGCTGCAGAATTCGCAAGAAGATGTCACAAGTGCCAGCTGTTTGCCCCTCTCCAACTACAGCCGGCCCAGCGGCTCCGAAGTATCACGGCCCCATGCCCCTTCGCAATTTGGGGAATGGATTTAGTTGGGCCGTTCCCCCAAGCCAGCGGCCAGAGAAGGTTCCTCCTGGTGATGATAGACTACTTCTCAAAGTGGATGTAGTTGAAGGCATTGGCCAAGGTGACCTCCCAGGTGATCAGGAACTTTGTTTGGGGGGAGATCATCTGTCGCCATGGGCTGCCCCAGGCCATCGTCACAGACAATGGGCCCCAGTTCGCTAGTGCCGAGTTCACCAGCTTCTGCGAGCAGCTTGGGATTGACCTAAGGTTCGCCTCGGTCCATCACCCCAGGAGTAACGGGCAGGTGGAGGCCGCAAACAAGATCATCATCAACCTCCTCAAAAAGAAGGTGGAGAACCTGAAAGGGAGTTGGGTGGAGCAGCTTCCCGCGGTTCTTTGGGCCCTGAGAACCACCCCCAACACAGCTACAGGGGAGACCCCCTTCAAACTCTCCCACGGGTGCGAGGCCGTGCTCCCCATTGAATTCGAAGTCCAAACACCGCGAGTCGTGCCAGCAAAAGAAGGCCGTGAGGAATGGCAAGCAGAGAATGAGGAGGAACTGAGGCTTTCCCTTGACATGGTGGAAGAGGTGAGAGACCTTTCCGCTATCCGGCAGGAGGAGGTAAAAAGAAGAATGGCCAAGTACTTTGACAAGCACGTCAGGGTCAAGCAGTTCGTGGAAGGGGACTTGGTGCTAAAGAAAGTAGATGCGGCAGGGAGGTCAGCATCCGTAGGGAAGCTCAATACCAGCTGGGAGGGACCATTCATTGTAAAGGTAGCCTTGGGGTCAGGGGGCTACCGACTCCAAAATGTAGAGGGCGAGACCCTGAGTCTCACCGGGAATGGTGACGACCTCAAGCGATTTTTCCCCTAAAACATGTAAGCAACACTTTGATTGTAATAAATTCCTTCAAGCTCTCTATTAATGTTGTAACTAGCCCGCATGGTAGAATGAGATGTATAACGGACCCCGAGCAGATCCCGCTGTCAGGCTCTCACCTAGCTGGCAGGGCTGGAAGTCACTCGGTGTCATCCTTGGCCTCGAGCAGATCCCGCTGTCAGGCTCTCAACTAGCTGACAAGGCTGGAAGTCACTCGATGGTGGTAGTAACGGACCCCGAGCAGATCCCGCTGTCAGGCTCTCACCTAGCTGGCAGGGCTGGAAGTCACTCGGTGTCATCCTTGGCCTCGAGCAGATCCCGCTGTCAGTCTCTCAACTAGCTGACAGGGCTGGAAGTCACTCGATGGTGGTAGTAACGGACCCCGAGCAGATCCCGCTGTCAGGCTCTCACCTAGCTGGCAGGGCTGGAAGTCACTCGGTGTCATCCTTGGCCTCGAGCAGATCCCGCTATCAGGCTCTCAACTAGCTTACAGGGCTGGAAGTCACTCGATGGTGGTAGTAACGGACCCCGAGCAGATCCCGCTCTCAGGCTCTCACCTAGCTGGCAGGGCTGGAAGTCACTCGGTGTCATCCTTGGCCTCGAGCAGATCCTGCTGTCATGCTCTCAACTAGCTGACAGGGCTGGAAGTCACTCGATGGTGGTAGTAACGGACCCCGAGCAGATCCCGCTGTCAGGCTCTCACCTGGCTGGCAATGCTGGAAGTCACTCGGTGTCATCCTTGGCCTCGAGCAGATCCCGCTGTCAGGCTCTCAACTAGCTGACAGGGCTGGAAGTCACTCGATGGTGGTAGTAATGGACCCCGAGTAGATCCCGCCGTCAGGCTCTCACCTAGCTGGCAGGGCTGGGAGTCACTCGAAGATGTCGGCCTTAAAAATATCAGGTGCAGGCCAGTCTGTGGTAAGGAGCCAAGGGGAAGGGTCCTGCCAGGACGAGCTCAGGCTCGGCAAACTCAGCTCGGCACGGACAGGAAGGCAGGCCGGGCTAAAGGGCTCTGCATGGGTGTGTTTGGGCTCGTCATCTCCAGCTCCGCATTGGTGGGGGAAGCCGCAAGCCCGGGCCTCGCCAAAGGAAGCAGGCCAGATCGAGACACCTCGCCCCCTTCACCCATTACACGAAGAATTTCTTCTTCGACGGGCACAACCTGGATGGCTCGCATGCGAGTAAAGGAAGGTGGATAGAAGGGTGGAGGCCGCATGCGAGTAATAGTGGCGTGATAAGGGGGGAGAGCAACTCACCGCGGAATCGATTGGGGCTCGGCGAACACCCCAAGCGCGTCTCGCTCGCGCGCGCGCTCTCGTAATCACTCTACTCGCGGAACCTGTCCCTGCGAGGTCGCGGGAGAAAGCATTCGCATACATTCATAATGCAAGCATAGTAAAGGAGCACCGGTATGGTCACAAAACTTTCATTGATTATTCACAAATATACAGGGAGCTCGCCACGGTGAGTAGTCAAAAAAAAGGAGGAAAGAAAAAAGAAAAAATACAAGGCTGTAAGCTGGCCTCACCCCCTCCGCCGGACTGGTCCTCGCCGTCGCCCGAACGGTCCTGGAAGCTCTTCCCGAACATCGCGTCCAGGCTATCTTCCTTCTCGCTGGGCGGCGTCGCCGGAAACAGACTCGGCATCAGGTCCCGAGCAGAGATCTCCCTGCATCCTTCCACCAGCACCCCGGAGTCCTTCATCATCGCAAGGGTGCACTCGGCGGTCTGGAATGAGTTGATCCGCAGTCTCTCGACAAGGTCGGCCTCGCCGAAGATGCGCGGGCTCTTGTAGGGGAGCGTGGGATCGATGTCGTGCGACGGGAAGAAGATCTCCGCCTGGCGACGAAACTCGCCGAGAAGGTGCTGGTTCTCCCCCTTCAGCTTTGCGTTCGCGCCCTCCAGCTCTCCAAGACGTGCACGCAGGCGGCCGTTCTCCTCCCCGAGCTCGGCATTGCGGACCTGGAGTTCGCCAGCAGCGTCGGCATCCGCGGCCAGCTGCGCGCGCAGCCGGCTAACCTCCTCGCCAGCTCAGTGTTGTGAGCCTGGAGCTCGCCCGCCGCCTTGGCATCCTGGAAAAAAGCCCATTTAGCGGCAGCAAAGCTTTCTAAGTAAAAGGGAGCGGTGCGTAACGCTTACCAGCCCTCCAGCAGTCTGAGCGAGAAGACTATCCGCGATGCCGAGCCGCCTCGCCTGATCGGCGACCTGCTCCTTGGCGAGGTCGCGAGCCTGCTCGGCCTTTTCGAGCTGGTGGCTGATGGCAAAGCTGTGGCGCGCCAGCATGTGGTGCAGCTCTAGAGTCCGTAGGTGCGACTGCAGGCCCTCATGGCCGAGCTGTCAGAGGGTCGTTCTCTTGTAGGTCTCGGCATCCTCCCGGCCATAGAGGCCGAAGCCGAGGGCGTAGGCGTGACCGGTGGCGGGCTCGCGGTCGTGCCAGGATGGGTGCAGAGTGGAGACGGGGACTCGATGAGCGAGCTCGTCCCACTGCAGCATGGGCTCGCCCGCGGAATCCTTCCAGCGCCCGTCGAAGTTGAAGAGGGGGTGCTGCTTCGGCGGCGCGCGCTCGCGAGCAGCCCTCTTCGCCGAAGGAGGAGGGGAGATCGCGGCCGAGGTAGAAGGGCCCTTGCCGTCCTTTCGGCCCTTGCTGGTCGTCTCCTTCAGCGGGCTCCCCGGTGACGCGTCGGGAGGAGTCTCCGACGAGCTGATGTACTTGGGGCTGGGTTGATGTTGTTGTTGCCCCCGCGGAGCCAGCAGGGCCCTCCGCATCTTTTTCATCTGACGGGGGCAGGATGGCGGGTTCGACCCCGCGTCCTCAGGTCGCCTCTTGCCGGAAGAGGGCTGCGAGAGGGCCGCCTCGTCTCGGCAGGCCGCTGCCGCAGCCCTCTCGCGAGCAAGAGGGTCAGTGTCGAGCCCCGGGTCCGCGAACGGCGGGTTCGCGGGGATTATTCGCTCCCCTGCATGAAAATACTTGGAAAGGTTAGGGATTCCAGATACGATGATGAGCCGAGCTCGGCGAGTAGGCAAGCTCGGCAAGATGAGGAGGGCATACCTTCGCCGGGCATAACCGGGGGGAGCGCATCGAGGCCCCTCCGCAGGAAGGCGACCTCGAAATCTTTGTGCAGGAAGAATTTGTGGAGCTCGACGTCGTTGCCGGACACGACCGGCGGGCGGTACACCTCCTCGCCTTTTTGTTGCGGCGAGTAGGGGATGTTGCCGAGATTGCCCTTGATGAAGGCGATCTTGGTCATTCAGGTATGGTGCTTGTTCGCGATCTCGCGAACTTTGATCAAGGAGCCGCCGAAGTAGGCGACCCCGTCCGTCGTCGCCTTATAGGAGAAGAGTTTCCTGAACACCGTCAGGTTGAACTCGATCCTCTCCCGCCGGAGGTAGCTCGCGAACGCCACCATCATGGCGATGGCGTTTGAGTTCAGCTGCGCGGGGACGGCCCCGTAGTATTTCAGGATCTACCGGATCTCCGGCCACAAGGGAAGTCGCAGCCCCACCTCGAAGTGCGAGATGGGGAATGCGAGCTCGTTCTCATAGAACGTGTTGATGGCCTCGCCCGGCCCCGGCCTGCGCGCCTCAAAGCCCGGCGACACATACAGGGCTATGAATTCTGCGAGCTCCTCCTCGCTGGTGTGGCCGTCAAAGAAGCAGTAATCCGCGAAGTGTTGCGCGCATTTGGAGCGGCCATTGGCGTCCGGGTTGGTCTTGCCCATGATGGCAGAGAAGAAGCGAAGCGCTGCGCGAGCAGAGAAAGGAAAAGCAAGGAAGGGAAAGCAAAGCAATAAAGACAGTACGGGGGTAGGTGAATGGGGGGGGGCTATTTATAGGAAAGGGAATCTGAGGCAGGCTGTCACATCAGCGCAGCTCGCCGCCCCAGCTCGCCACCCCAGCTCGCCACCCCAGCTCGCCACCCCGCTCGTCGACTTCCGGCGCATCCCAACTGAGGCTAAGTCAAACATTACGGCTTTTTATTTAAATAACATAATTAAGAATGTTCTAAGTTGTTCATCACAAAAGGGGAAAGTTCAGAACAGAAAAGGAGGCGCGCGAACAGGGAGGGCATCGGGACGCGAGCGACGGTCGGCTCGGCAGAGGAGCCCGCAAACTTACCTACCCCGGCCTCGCGACCCCCGCCCCCCAAGCTGCAGCGCGCGGAGTAGCTCGCAGATCCTTCCAGAATTCCTTTGCGCGACCAAGAGACCGTCGTCTATCTCATCCAGGAGTCGGGAGGGAGACATCAACTCGCCAGGTCGGCCGAGGCGCACCTCCTCAGCAAGACGCGCATAGTCGCGCTGCAGCGTCTCGTTGACTCCTTGGACCTCGCGCAGTCCGCACACCAGCTTCTTGAGGAGCATGACCTCCCTCCTCGACAGCTCGCCCTGATCCACCTCCGGACCCAAGTAAGAGTCCAGTGAGCTCGGAGACGGGAGGGGAGAATGGTGGGCTGCCCGCGAGGACTCCTCAGCAGCCGACTGACTGGGAAGGGCTGTAAAGGCAAACGCCAGCGAAGCAAAAGCTAGTGAAGCACAGAGTTGAGCGAGGCAGACCTGAAGAGCTCGGCGGCTCAAAGGAAACACGAGGAGGGATGAACCTCAGGTCCTTCCCACGACCTGGGCAGCGATCCCCCGACGAGATGAGCTCGAAGACCTGGACAGGAATGGACCCCAGGCCTCCCCCGGCGGCCGCATCAATTTGCCGAGGAGGGGAGCCCTGTGGTGAAGCTGGCCTCTGCGAGCTCACAGGCAGGATTCCGAAGAGGAGCGGCGGATCCCGGGGATAGCTGTCCGGTGCCGAGAGTCGCGAAGTGGCGAGCGTGACCTCGCCTCGCGGTGTAGGGACCCGCGGCGCGGTGCCCTCGCCATCTGGTAGGCCGCACTGACCGTCGCCAACGACAACGACCTCCCTATCGTTCTCCAGAATAGTTCGAGTAGAAGAGCCGGTCTCGCGAGCCAGCGTGGCCCTCAGGTCGTGGAAGATGGGCTCGGCCGCCTCGGGGAACGGCTTTGTCCTCTTGGAGCTCGGCTCGGCGGGGTCAATTTGAGGAACTTTCGCTGGGATCGCCGTCAGCGCGGCAACGCGAGCCGCGGAAGCCTGGCGAGCTCGGTCTATGCGCTCTTGAATCTCCTTGGGAAGGGGCATCTTGGCAAGGCAGCAGGGGGGAATGGCAAGAGCCAGACAGCATAACAGGTGCATATATATAGCCGCAGGTGGCCCCCACCAGGAGATTCCCTCCAACTCGCCAGCCAGAGCTCGCCGCACACTTCGGGTTGGATGTTTCTTTCCGAGCTTTTTGATAAGCTCGAAAAGAGCGGGGATTGTGTACAACCCCGTGTCCGGCTAGCAAGGTCACAGGGGAGCTCGGCAGCAGCAGGCGAGCTCGGCATCAGCAGGGGCGAGCCCGAGCTCGGCGTCCGTCGGCCAGAGATCGTCGATCGACGACCCCGAACTCGGCATTCGCCGAGCGGGCTGCAACTCACGCCCTCGCAGTGGAGCTCAGCAGCAGCGGGCGAGCAGAGTATGCCGAGGTGGCCAGGGGTCCCAGCTCGCCTGGGGGTCACAGGTACTTTTTACTGTTTTACCCCTGCTGGTCTGCCCATAGCCCTTCAAAACAGCGGAGTTTGGCTGTTGGCAGACCCAGCCAAGTGTTTCCTGGTAATTTCAGGTCGGTTATTTTGGTTATTGGCAGTCCGGATTTCAAAAGCTATAAATAGCACCCAAGGGGTACCCCAGAAAGCAGGTTCTCTCTGTGCTCTTCTTCCCAAAATCTTTAAGTGGTTTCTGAGGGTACCTTAGCTCGGC
This sequence comes from Platanthera guangdongensis, assembly GCA_039583875.1. NCBI lineage: Eukaryota > Viridiplantae > Streptophyta > Magnoliopsida > Asparagales > Orchidaceae > Platanthera > Platanthera guangdongensis. The sequence continues at coordinate 118,615,222 of CM077147.1, read as the reverse complement.
TTCAGGCTAAGGAGGGGAAGCGCTCTGAGATCTTCCGGGTTTGTGGTGGGACCTCCCTGCCGAGCCCTTGGGTCTGTTTCTCCTTGCTTTCGTCGTTTTTCTTGCAGGAGCGAAGTAGGCGCGAGACCACCCCCTTTCCCCAAGGGCGAGCTCCACAGGAAGCCGGGTTCTGTTTCCAACATCAGGCACCTGATCAAAAACCAGAGTGGATTCCTACCAGGGTGGTAGAAGAGTGGATGTACCCAGGTTGGGGAACCACTATAAATTTTCTTGTGTCGTCTGTTTGCCTTTTTCTAGTGTTTTGGTTGTGCTCTGTGATTGCTTAGTTTGTTGTGCTTATTTATTTTATTTGCTGACTTCTTCACTTAGGAAAATAAAACAAAAGTTGTAAAGATTTCTTAGAGAGCACAATACTCTATTCACCCCCCCCCCCCCCCTCTATAGTATATTGGATCCACCTTGCACTTTCAGATCGGACCTTATTTGGAGCGTTTCCTTGCTCCATTCGCCGGACGCCATTGCTCCTCCTCAAAGCTTTCGTTGCCATGGTGATCCTTGCACAGAGGGCTCGAAATCTTTGGGAAAGTGGGGGGTTTTATTCCTCTCCACTCCCTAAAGACGTTTAAAGAACCAATTGGGGAGAGGAGGGGTCAAGGCATGAATTGCCATTATCACCATTAATGGTGATTTTCGACCTTAGTGAAATCCTCTTGAAATTCACCTCCCCTTGACCCCAATTCGTTTGGAAACTCATCAAAACTGATTGGGGAGATGAATGCTAATTAATTGGTGAAGAATGGATTGGTGATTCACCTTCTCCACCATGAATGGCCCTCTTTCTCACTTTCTCTTTCCTCCATTTTTGGGGAAAATTGAGCTCTCTCTCTCCTAGTCACCCTACACGAAATTGGGTGACATAAATGCTAATTTCAGCTCCCTTGGAATGATGAGCCAACCTAAATTGAGGCTAGCCCGAGTGGGTTGGGCTTGGTTGGGTCAATTTAAGTGATTTGACCTAATTAGGGCAAATTGGACTTTTGGGCAAATTGACCAAATGGGTGACCCCATGATGGGGATTATTGTGCCATTGGGTTCCTTATGACATTATGTCAGTAGGGGTGGGGTCAGTTTCAAGTTATGGTGGTCGATTGAGGTAGTTAGTGAAGGATTGCCCCTTTTGACCTTAGAGGGCATTTTGGTCAATTGGCCAAATTGGAGGCCACCTGATGGGGCTTTTTGGTCCCCTATGTCTCTCATGATGCCTTTAACCTAAATATGGGGTCAATTCCATGTTGCGGTGGGCAATTTGGTTAATAGGTGAAGAATTGACCATTTTGACCTAATTAGGGCGTAAGGTTGACTTTGGTCAACATGACCTCTTTGGTTGGCCCCAATGGGTCTTAGGTGTTACTCTGGACTCCTTGATGGCCTAGGGGTGTTGGAGTGGGGTTAAGGAGTCGAGTTGGAGCCCTAAAGTCAAGACCTAAGTTGGGTATTTAAAGTTTACTATTTGCAGACCAAGGTGCTTTATCACCTTTTTGCCTAGGTCTACAAGGGTTTCTGAGCTCCCTGGATTTTGTCATGACTTAGTTATGACAAAATCACTCTAGTGGTCTGGCTGTTTGGGGGATGTTACATTCGCCACCACGCTCCCATTAGCTGGCATGTTAGGATAACCCGTCAGGGAGGTTAAGTGAATTCAACCTAGAGGGGATCTCGTCACCCAGGTTCTCGTTAACTAGCATAGCAGGTTGACCCCTCGGAGAGGTCGAGTATTTTCGGCTCCAAGAGTGCTACATAGAGAATACATTGGGTTAGGTGTTTCTTTCCGAGCATCGAACTTGCTCGAAAATAGCGGGGATTATATACAATCTTGTATTAGCAGAATGGGGCCCTAAGCAAGGCTGAAGACTTGCTACACATTTGTAAGCATTTAGTGGGTTTTGCACTCTTGGAGTTAACTATGTTGTTGATCTACATGATATTCTAGTAGGGGAATGAAATACTTTCCTAGTTTGCTAGTTCTTGTACTCTTCAGGGGGAGAGTGCAGCGGGAGATCGTCACTCGCCACGACTCCATTTTAGGGGGCAGGTGTGGTGGGAGGATGACACCCGCCCTGGCCTCTTTAGGTGGCTGGTGCGGTGGGAGGCTGACACCCGCCTCGGTCTCGTTCTAGTGGGTGGGTGCCACAGGAGGCAGGCACCCGCCCCGGCATAAGCTTGGGGGGGGGGGGGGGGCGGGGGAGTGAGGCGGGAGGCCAACACTTGCCCCGGTCTCATTTTAGGGGACGGGTGTGGCGGGAGGCCGTCACCCGCCCTGGCATCTTCAGGGGCGAATGCGTCGGTAGGACGACACTGTCCCTGACCCCATTTTAGGGGGAGGGTGCTGCGAGAGGCCGGCACCCGCCCCAGCCAATTCTGGGGGCCAGTGTAGCAGGAGGGCGACACTCGCCCCGGCCAAATTCTACGGGGCGGGTGAGGCAGGAGGCTGGCACCCGCCCAGGCCTCATCTTGGGGGGAGAGTGCGGAGGAAGGTCGGCACTCGCCCCGATCCCGTATCACGGGGTGGGTGCGGCGAGAGTCCAGCACCCGCCCCAGCCCAATTTTTTAGGGAATCATGTGCGCCGAGAGGCCAGCACCCGCCCAGCTCACCCGACTTTAGGGTCTTGCCCGACATGAGAGTCTCGCCCGGCTTGAGGATTTGCTATTTTGCCCCTGGTATGCTGTGAATTGTTGTTCAGAATAGCAAAATGTGGTTGTTGGAAGACCATCCCCGAGGTATTTCAGTAATTTTAGAGCAACGGATGTCGGGAATTTACAGGCCGTTTTCAGAAATTTATAAATAGACCCTTAGGGTACCGGGGAGAGGGATCAGTTTTCTCCAATCCTTAACTTCTAACTTCATATCCATGGAACCTAGCTCGTCATTGGCTAGGGAGGGGGAGATCTCAAAGGTATTCCGGGTGTGAGGTGGGACCTCCACGCTAGAGCCAAGGGTCATTTTCCAAATTAAGGTCTCTCACCAAGGGACGGCTTGAGAGAAGTAGGTGTGAGTTGCACCCCTAGGTCCGAAATATTGGTGGAATAGAATCTCGGTTCCAAAAATCGTACAGTGAGAATAAATTTTATTGATGATGAATGCCTCCCGAGAAGTTATCTCTGAGACAGTCTCTGTAACGTCCTGGCCATATCAGCAAGTGCCTCTATAGGGCTACAACCTAGACACCCCAACCCATCTCTGGCCGGTTTATCAGCACAGTAGGTTATTGAGGCAGGGCTTCTATCCCACAACCTCCTTGATAAGGATCCTTAGACCGCAACCCTTATCACTGCCTATGCTACAGCGTAAGTGGTGATAAGGGTTGCGGTCTAAGTCTCCTTATCAAGGAGGTTGTGGGATTGAAGCCCCGCCTCAACAACCTATTGTGCTGAAAAACAGGTCGGAGATGGGTTGGGGTGTCTTGTTGTAGCCCTGTAGCGGCGCTTGGTGATTAGGGCGGCCCGTTACATAAAAAGTGCTCAAACCTGATGGACTTTTTTTAGCAGAGTGATTTTGTCTCACTTCGTTGATGGAGTCATCAATGTAGTGCTCCAGTTGGCATCTCTGATCATCTAGAAACCTTTTAGTTGTGCTAGGAATGAGGATGACATTTGATCAGATTTAGTAGTTGTTCCTTGTTCACAGACCTCCTCTTCCCTATCCCTATCTGGAATGTTGATTTCTAAATCAGCCATCATATAGTCTGGAGAATGTACATCAGCTTGTGCCACAGTAGCAGCAATGTCCTTGTAAGATTTAGAGAAGACAATATCATGCACATTAACTTGAGCAGGGAGTTTAGAGTGAATCTCCCCCACAGCCTCAGCATTGTCCTTAGAGACAGTCTGATCTTCTGTAATTGTGACTTGAACTTCTTCTATCATAATTAGAGGAGCTTGTTCATCCTCAACTGGAGTATGGAGAATCTGCTATACAGGCTCATCTTGAATCTAGTCTATTCTGCTTTATAGATTGTCTAGGAGGGAGTCAAGCTTGTCCTGAATGTCAGACTGAACTTGCTCTCCCTTAGATGGCGCATATTCCTAGACAATCTCCCCCCCCCCAATGTTTGTAGAGATATTCTCTACAAGATGGCCTGACAGAATGTCCATGTCCTCAGCTTGGATCTCTTCTAACTATGTTCCAGCTAATTGGATTCTTACTACAGGTTCAGAAGAGTTTGAAACATGAGCACTCATATCCCTACTACTCTCTTTAGTAGACTCAGACAACTAAGTATCATGAGTTTGCTCTCTGTGCTTTCCTCAGTAATAAAAAATGCTTTCTTCTTCTTCATGTCGACTTTCTACGCATGTGGCAGCAGAACACTGCCCCATTTATCGTGCATCTCTGAATCCATCCTCCTCATATGATGGATTTTTGTTCCTAGCCTTATGTTAAGGATCCCTGGAACTGTGTTGTGTAGAAACTGAGAAAGAATTCTGCATAGGTTTGGTTTAGGGATACAGTCTACAAATTTATTAAAAAAGTACCCTCTCCAAATCTGTTTTCTTAGAAAGAATTATCCTTGCCATTAACTCGAACATCTTCTTGGAAATTCTATGATGAGAGCCTAACTTGCACAACAATGCCTTCCCAACAACATCTGCTAGGAATTTTCCTTTCAGGTTCAGTTCCCTTCTCAAGATTGATCTAGTGGTGTGTTTGGACAATCCAAACCACTTCAGAGCAGCTTTGACATCAGTTTGGTCGAATTATTGTTCTTCATCTGACATCCAGAACTTCGACAGTTGTAGTGCCTTGATCAAATGGTTTGGGCTGACCTTGACCTTATTTCCACTGATAGAAAACTTGATTTTAGAGGATGATGAGTCTACCTTAGCATTTGAGTCTAACTCAAGAACTTCCCTTTTCTAAAGCAAACTGGGCTCTGAAAGAACATATTCTAGGTCAGCGACTTTCAAAAGGTGGAGAACAAGTTGTATTTCCTCTAGAGCATCCTTGAGCCAATTTCGCACTTACACTGATACCTTGAACAGGAAATATAATCCTTTTGGCTCCATTGAACTTTTGAATTTCAGTAGATTTCCAGAGCTTTCGTCATTTCGTTGTAGGGGGCATAGATGGTTGAGGAATTGTGTATTTTTGTTCTAAACATACACCTTTATATTTATATATTCCTCTAATTTGAGAATGTGGAGAGGGGCGTACCTATTGTGATAATCAAGACTAGATTAAAAGCTATGATTAATCCAGTAGATTAGTTGTAAATAGAAGTCCCTGGATGTTTGCATTGAGTGGATTTGACACACTAAACGCACTCGAAGCCTAATGTTGACTCAGCGCACTCAACACCTGAGCCCTTAGACTGAGTGCATTAGATGCTTGGAGATAGTCCATAATTTCCTTGTGATACTGCATAGATAAATACTTCCAGCAACAACAAATCAAAAATGAAGAGCTACTGAAGCTAGACTAGTTCATTATACCATATTCAAATTAGAAGGAGTTGAACTTCTATTCATCTAGTCGTTTGGTGAAGATATCAACCACTTGCTTGTTAGTGGGGACAAAACATGGGAGATGTCCTCACATTCCACATGCTCTCTAATAAAATGATACTTAATCTCTATATGCTTAGTCCTACTATGAGAGATAAGATTCCTAGCAATAGAGAAAACACTAGTAGAATCACAATACATAGGAGTTCTACTTAGATTGATGTTGTAGTCCTGAAGCTAATATTGGATCCACAATAGCTGAGCACAGCAACTTCCAGCAGATATGTATTCGGATTGAGCAGTTGATATTGTAAGACTTGTTTGCTACTTGCTGATCCAAGATACAAGCTTTCTTCCTAGAAATTGATAGGAGCCAGATATGCTTTTCCTGTCTTCTCTTCAGCCTACAAAATATGCATCTGAATACCTAGTTAGTTTAAAATCACTATTTCTAGGGTATGATAGGCCAAGATCAGGTATGCCCTTGAGATATCTCAAAACTCTTTTAGCTGTAGAATAATGAGACTCTTTGGAGCAAGCCTGATATCTAGCACAAACACTTGTAGCATACATGATGTTTGGCCTACTAGCAGTGGTGCAGAGGAGGGAGCCAATTATGCCTCTGTACAAGGTTTTATCAACATGTTTCCCAGTCTCATCCTTGTCCAATGACACACCTGACCCCATAGGAGTTTTCATTGTAGAGGCACACTCCATTCCAAACTTTTTAATTAACTCCCTTATGAACTTAGAGCGTGAGATGAATAATCCATTCTCATACTGTCTTACTTGGAGGTCCAAGAAGTATTTGAGTTCACTCATACTACTCATCTCAAATTTCCCTTGCATAAGTTTGACAAACTTTATGTAGAGGTCATCATCAGTAGAGCCAAAAATTATGTCATCTACATAAATTTGGACTAGGATGATCTTACCATTTACTTCTCTTAGGAATAGTGTCTTGTCTATATTTCCCCTTAAGAATTTGTTCACAATGAGAAATCTAGACATGGTTTCATAGCATGTCCTAGGGGCTTGCTTCAATCCATATAAAGATTTTCTAAGCTTCAATACAAAATCATGAGAGTTAGGATTAACAAAACCATAGGGTTGCTTAACATAGACCTCTTCTTTGAGATCACCATTTAGGAAAGCTGACTTGACATCCATTTGGTAGACCTTTAATCCTTTGTGTGCAACAAATGCAAGAAACAATCTAATTGCTTCTAATCTTGCCACAGGTGCAAAGGTCTAATCAAAGTCAATACCTTCTTCTTGTGTGTATCCCTTGGCAACCAGTCTAGCTTTGTTCTTGATTATAACACCAATTTCATCAAGCTTATTCCTGTAGATCCACTTGGTTCCAATTATGTTATGTTCTTGTGGTCTGGGAAATATCTTTCAGACCTTGCATCTCTTGAATTGGTTCAGTTCCTCTTGCATAGCCACTATCCAAAATGGATCTATGTTGGCATCTTCAAACCTTTTATGTTCAACCTGAGATAGGAAGCTGGAGTACATGACAATGATAAGGCTTCTGCTCCTGGTTGTAACACCTTGTCTAGCATCTCCTATGATCTAATTGTGGGATGATCCCTCAAATGCCTGACTATTGGAGGATTTCTTACTTTAGCATCATGAACTTCAGTGTCATGATCCTGTTGGTCTTCAGCCATATCCTACGTACTTTATCCTTCTTGTGCAATGTACACATCATCACCTACTTCTATGGTAGTTGGAGAAGTGTCCTTGATGGCTAGTTTATCCATCTTCATCTTTATATCTGTAGATCTAGAGGAGCTTGATAGCTCACTGTTAATCATTGATGACTCATCAAAGACTATGTTAACAAACTCTTCCATAACTTGATTTTTCAAGTTATAGACTCTATAGGCTTTGCTATGATTGTTGTACACAACAAATATCTCTTCATAAGATTTATTAGCAAACTTAGTCAAGTAAGACTTCCCATTACTGAGAACAAAGCACTTACTATCAAAGATTCTGAGATAAGCTTGATTTGGTTTTCTTCCTTTCATAATCTCATAGGGAGTTTTGTTGTGGAATTTGGTGATAGAGGCTCTATTTAAGACATGACAAGCAGTGTCACTACCTGAACCCGAAAGTATTCTGAGAGAGGTGTTTGACTGAGCAGTGTCCTGCATCCTCCATGAGAGTCCTATTTTTTCTCTCAACTATCCCGTTTTGCTGGGTTGTTCTTAGCTAAGAAAACTCCTGACAAATCCCAAGTTCTTCATAGAACTTTGTCATGTATTCAGACTGAAATTCAGTACCATGGTCACTTATGATGTTTACCACAGAATTGCCTTTTTCATTCTGAACTTGCCTAATAAAGGTCATAAAGATGTCTAGGGTTTCAGACTTTTCCCTAGAAAGGAAAAACCCAAGCATATCTGGAATAATTATCAAATATAATAAGTGTTCAGACTTTCCTACCTAGACTATGAACTAGCATAGTACCAATCAAGTCAATATATAGGAGGTACAAACACCTCATAGAATTATTGGCCCCAATGCTGTTGAAGGATGCTTTGGTTTGCTTGCCCTTTTGAAATGCAAAGCAAATGCCCTCCTTGGTGCACTTTATATTGGGTCCATTTCTGACTAGCTCTTCACTAAAGATCTTGGTAATGGTCTTGTAGTTCAAGTGTCATGTCTCTTGTGTCATTGCACATAGTAAGAGACTTTCTCATTAGCAACTAGATATACTAGTTTCTGAGGTTAAATATAAGAAGTTTAAAAAGCAAATATTTCCACTCCTAGTGCGTGTCAAAATGACCTCTTGGTCACTTGATCTTTTGATTAGACACTCATCCTTGTGGAAGATAATGACATTACCTAAATCACATAGTTGGCTTATGTAACAGCCCAAATTTGAGAAACGTAAAATATTGGGTGACACGGCCTGGGACACGGGCATGTCCTAGGGCGTGTCCTGCTTGGGTTGAGTGCGTTCGACGATTGCGTTGAACGAAGATCGGTCGACAAACTTTCGGGAGGTACACGCCTGTGACACGGGCGTGTCGGGGGAGTGACCCACAGCGTGTCCTCCCCTGGTCGACGACTCTCTCTAGGTCGACGAACTGCGCTCGACGATTGTCGGGTAGAGGGTACACAGCCTGTGACACGGGCGTGTCACAGGGCATGTCCCGCTCAGACTCGAGTACCTCTCGTGTAGGTAGAATTGTACTCGAGTAGGTGGAAAAGTACTCGAGTAAGAGGGGTGATACAGGCGTGTCATCCCTGTGACACAGGAATGTCCCTTCTGGGTACTCGAGTAGTTGGTTTTCTCTAGAGTAAGTCCTCTCGAGTAATTCTCGAGTGGGTTACACGCCCCGTGTCACGGGCGTGACTAGGCTGACATGGGCGTGTCATGGGCGTGTCACCTTGGGGTGGATAAGGTTGGATAGGCGGTTCATCCACCACTTAGGGGACACGGCCTGTGACACGAGCGTGTCATAGGGCGTGTCAGACCCGAGAGAGCGATTTTTAGGTATTTTCTGGCCGTTCCTTTTCTTCCTATGGGATCTGATGGTTCATATTGTTCCTTGCTGTTATATGGCCGAGAAATCCAGATTATCTCTTCATTTTCTTCTTCTTCATCATCCTCTCATTCCAAGAGAGAGAGAGAGAGGGCAGGGGAAGGAAGGGAGTAAGGACGAAACCAGCTACTGGAGGAGCTGTGGAGTGCGGATTGAAGATCCGAGAGCGGTTTCGTGAAGGCAAAGCCAAGTCGGTGACTTCCATCCGGCTACTTCATGGCGCCGAAGCGATCTTCAAGGGTAACGATGTCCTTCTTTGACATCGAAGTCCTTTCTTTATGCATATGCGTGGAATCCTCCACCAAGAGGTGGATTGCGATAGTGATTCCTTGGTTGAGTTTGCATCTAGAGGCGGAAGTGTGAGTACGGCATAGGCATGCTGTGTGAATCCCATCTAGACGGATAGTCTGGATTGGTGATGATCATGGGTAAACCGGAGACGACTCCGTGGATTTGATGCTGTGAAATGTTTATGTTTTGATTGCATGGTTGTGTATGGATGAATGAATATTTGGTTATGGTTATAGGGAGGCTTTGGTTAAGCTCCTGGTTATGATGTGAGATCAATTGGTAGCACGCCTGGGGAGCGCAAGATAAGGGGAGCGTGAGATAAACCCGACCTGTTACACCACTAGGGTGGGTCAATATGGATAGATGAGGGATTGATTGACGGCAATGCCTGGGGAGCCGAGTTAAACCCGGTTTGCTATACCACAAGGGTGGGTCGATCAGGAATAGGTGAGGGGTCGATGGGTGGTAATGTCTGGGGAGCATTGTTAAACCCAGGTTGCCACACCACATGGTGTGGGTCGATCTGCTCTGGTTATTTGTGAATGCCGCGAGGTAGTACCTCTGAGTGTTATGGATGGGATGTCACCAATAGTGAGATTGGTGGACTAGGCTTTAACCGCCCAACCAACAAGTGAAGAGCGTCGATCGGCGGTGTATGACTGGTATATCCTTTACACCCAGAAGGTGCCCGAGTGCACGGAGCGTCCGGTGGAGACCGACATTTGTGATGGACTGTGCTTGCTAGATTGAAAGAAATGATAATGTCTATGCATACAGGGAAAGAACCACTGCCACGGGTAAGGGGTGGGGTCATTATAAGTGGTCAGCTAATGTTGACCGTTACTTTGTTTTCTGTTTGGACTGGATGGTGAATTGCACGTGTTGTAGCTGGAATAACAATGTGCGGAATGTTAGGATTGGTGCTAAAGGCCCTTGAAGGCCGTGCGAAGAAACGTTGTTGGATTTCATGTGTGGCCGGCCTATGTGCCGATGTATGAAAATGTAGTTGTGCAAAGAGAAATCTGTAAGGCCTTACGGCCAGTGTGTGTGAGTTGTATACATTCCTGGTTTTGAATATATATATAAATGTGGAATTTATATATTAGTGTACATTCTCTGAGTTGAGTTCATGTTAACGTAAAATGCTGTGCTAGAATGGTTTGAGATAGGATGCGAATAGATTTTTATTTCCACAATTAATTCCGCCGCTTGTCTGTGACATTGGCGTGGGGCCCCTGCCGGACCCACCGTTATATGCCATGTGACAAGTGGGGGCGTTACAAAGTGGTATCAGAGCCAGGTTGAGAATGTTTGGGAGGAGAGAACATAATTGAACTCACGAATGTCCACTAGGAATGTATTTCATGCACGTGAAGTGCTTGAGTGTGTAGTCAATGTATAAGTACCGTTATGATATGAATGATTAATGGTGTTTTGTATATTGATAGGTGGCGAGGAGTGGGGCTGGGCAGTCGGAGCCCCAGCGATCGGATGAGAGTACAACACCCGTTGAAGCGCCTATGCCTCCTTCGGTGGAGACCATACAGGTGGTGACGGAGACAGTGCTTGCGGTGTTACAGGCATAGCCTATTAGACAGGCAAGGCCTGCAGGAGTACTAGTACAGACTTGTGCACGACAAGAGCGTGTTTTAGCTGTTATGGAGGTGCAAGCAATAGACGAGTCATTGAAAAGCTTTATGGAGTTTCATCCACCTACGTTTGGTGGAGCATGTTCTCCAACGCATGAGGAAGATTGGTTAGCTCGATTAAAGAGGATCCTGACTGCAATCATGACGGCAGAGGAGCAGAAAGTGACATTAGCCATTTTTCTATTGGAAGGAGATGCGAGACTGTGGTGGGACGAGATGGAGGTGCATCACTTGGCAGGTCGTGGACTAGTGGAGGTTTCAATGGATGAATTCCCCCGATTGGTTTTAGCCAAGTTTGTGCCAGTGTCACAGTGGATTGTGATGGAAAATGAGTTTCAGCGGCTGGTGCAGGGTGAGGCAGATATTGATACATACCTGCATGAGTTTACTAGACTGGGGAGATATACGGGGTCTACCTTCACGGAGGAAGCGCGAAAGACGAATCGATTTTATGAGGGATTCCGCGACGAGTTGCGGTTGGCACTCCCGAGTTCGGTGAACCAAGGCTTCCAAGCATTGGTCGATACAGCTCGTGCTTTGGAGAAAGATTTGAAGCGAGTACAAGAGAAGAAGAGACTCGCAGTGGAAAATCAAGAGTTTAAAGTGCCTCAATCGGAGCAATCTGAGTTTAGAAGACGAGAGAAGAAAATGTTTAGGCCTGTAGAATTGGCTCCGTCGACTATTTCTTCGGGGGTGACCTATGGGCCAGGACGTGTTGATACACGTATACGCTATAAATGAGGGCAGCAAGGACACATAGCAAAATTTTGTTGGAATGCCCCTGCAGGAAGTGAGAAAAAGACAGGTGCGTCTTATGAAGAAAAAGGTAAAGTAGTGGCCGAATCATCTGCATCTCAGTGATAACCTCGATTACATAATTTGGAAGTGCAAGAGCCGAAAGGCTCACTTGGTGAAATTCAGCCTTGAGTGTTTAATTTGGCTCTTTCGCGAGAAATGCAAAATTGGGAGGCTGAGCGAAAGTAAGGATAGTGCTTGGATATTTCCTGATAGTGTACCTACTGAGGATATTTTTGTACATATCATGTTGTATATGTTATTTGTCATGTTACAGGTTGACGTGTTGGTGCACACTTGCGATATGGAAGTGATTGCTCGATTATGAGATAGTTCGATAAGGTGTTTGTTTTTGATCACTTAATTAATTTTGTGGCTACATGTGCATAGATGGAAGTTAGGGATGTGCTATATGTATGTGTTGTATGTTTGGTTTGTTTGTGCGAGGCCTTGGGGTGAGACAAGCCGTGGCCAATGAGCGCAAACCCGGCTCGGTTTGTTCGCGTGCATGGTTGCGAATGGTGCAACATTCAGTGGTTGTGTGGCTGATTGGAGTGAGCCAAATTTCGAGGATGAAATTTCTTTGAAGGAGGGGAGGGTTGTAACAGCCCAAATTTGAGAAACGAAAAATATTGGGTGACATGGCCTGGGACACGGGCGTGTCCCAGGGCGTGTCCTGCTTGGGTTTAGTGTGTTCGACAATTGCATTCGACAAAGATCGGTCGACGACTATTCGGGAGGTACACGCCTGTGATACGGGCATACCGGGAGCGTGACCCAGGGCGTGTCCTCCCCTGGTCGACGACTCTCTCAAGGTCGAGGAACTGCGCTCGACGATTGTCAGGTAGAGGGTACACGGCCTGTGACACGGGCGTGTCATAGGGGGTGTCCCACTCTGACTCGAGTAGCTCTCATGTAGGTCGAAATGTACTCGATTAGGTGGAATAGTACTCGAGTAAGAGGGGGTGACACGGCCGTGTCATCCCTGTGACACGGGCTTGTCCTGTCTGGGTACTCGAGTAGTTGGTTTTCTCTCGAGCAAGTCCTCTCGAGTAAGTCTCGAGTCGGTTACACGCCCCGTGTCACGGGCATGACTAGGCTGACACGGCCATGTCATGGGCGTGTCACCTTGGTGTGGATAAGGTTGGATAAGGCGGTTCGTGCACCGTTTAGGGGACACGGCCTGTGACACAGGCGTGTCAGTCAGACACGAGAGAGCAATTTCCATGAATTTTCTGGCAGTTCCTTTTCTTCCTATGGGATCTGATGGTTCAGATTGTTCCTTGCTGTTATATCGCCGAGAAATAAGGATTATCTCTTCATTTTCTTCTTCTTCTTCATCTTGTTATTCCAAGAGAGAGAAGGAGAGGGAGGGCAAGGGAAGGAAGAGAGGAAGGAGGAAACCAGCTGCTGGAGGAGCTGTGGAGTGCAGATTGAAGATCCGAGAGTGGTTTCGTGAAGGCAAAGCCGAGGTAGTGACTTCCATCCGCCTACTTCATGGCGTGGAAGCGATCTTGAAGGGTAACGATCTCCTTCTTGGACATTGAAGTCCTTTCTTTATGCATGTGCGTGGAATCCTCCACCAAGAGGTTTATTGCAAAAGTGATTCCTTAGTTGAGTTTGTATCTAGAGCCGGAAGTGTGAGTACGGCATATGCATGCTGTGTGAAGCCCATCTGGACGGATAGTCTGGATTAGTTATGATCATGGGTAAACCGGAGAGGACTCCGTGGATTTGATGCTATGAAAGGTTTATGTTTTGATTGCATGGTTGTGTATGGATGAATGAATATTTGGTTATGGTTGTAGGGAGGCTTTGGTTAAGCTCCTGGTTATGATGAGAGATCAATTGGTAGCATGCCTGGGGAGCGCGAGATAAAGGGAGCGCGAGATAAAACCGACCTGTTATACCACTAGGGTTGTTTGATCTGGATAGATAAGGGATCGATTGACGGCAATACCTGGGGAGCCGAGTTAAACCCGACTTACTGTACCACAAGGGTCGGTCGATCAGGAATAGGTGAGGGGTCGATGGGTTGTAATGCCTGTGGAGCATTGTTAAACCCGGCTTGCCACACCACATGGTGTGGGTCGATGTGCTCTGGTTGTTTGTGAATGCTGCGAGGTAGTACCTCTGAGGGGTATGGACGGGATGTCGCTAATAGTGAGATTGGTGGACTAGGCTTGAACCGCCCAACCAACAAGTTTAGAGCCTCGATCGGCAGTGTATGACTGGTATATCTGGTACACCCAGATGGTGCCCTGAGTGCACGGAGCGTCCGATGGAGACCAGCGTTTGTGATGGACTGTGCTGTCTAGATTGAAAGAAATGATAATGGCTATGAATACAAGGATGGAACCACTGCCCCGGGTAAGGTGTGGGTTCGTTATAAGTGGTCAGCTAATGCTGACCGTTACTTTTTTATGTTTGGACTAGATGGTGAATTGCTAGTGTTGCTGCTGGAATGACAATATGCGGAATGGTAGGATTTGTGCTAAAGGACCTTGAAGGCCGTGCGAAGAAATATGGTTGGATTTCATGTGTGGTCGGCCTGCGTGCCGATGTACGAAAATGTAGTTGTGTAAAGAGAAATCTGTAAGGCCTTAAGGCCAGTGTGTGTGAGTTGTATACATTCCTGGTTTTGAATAAATATATAATTGTGGAATTTATATAGTAGTGGACATTCTCTGAGTTGAGTTCATGTTAACATAAAATGCTGCGTTAGAATTGTTTGAGATAGGATGCGAATAGATTTTGATTTCCACAAGTAATTCCGCCGCTTGTCTGTGACATATGGCGTGGGGCCCCGGCCGGACCCACCGTTATATGCCATGTGACGAGTGGGGGCTTTACAAAGTGTTATCAGAGCCAGGTTGAGATTGTTTGGGAGGAGAGAACATAATTGAACTCACGAATGTCCACTAGGAATATATTTCATGCACGTGAAGTGCGTGAGTGTGTAGTCAATGTATAAGTACCGTTATGATATGAATGATTAATTGTGTTTTGTACATTGATAGGTGGCGAGGAGTGGGGCTGGGCAGTCGGAGCCCCAGCGATCGTATGAGAGTGCAGCACCCGTTGAAGCGCCTACACCTCCTTCGGCGGAGACCATACGAGTGGTGACAGAGACAGTGTTACTGTATTACAGGCACGGCCTATTGGAAAGGCAAGGCCTGTAGGAGTACCAGTACAGACTGGTCCACGGCAAGAGCGTGTTGCAGCTGTGTTGGAGGTGCAAGCAATAGGCGAGTCATTGAAAAGCTTTATGGAGTTTCATCCACCTATGTTTGGTGGAGCACGTTCTCCAATGCAGGCGGAAGATTGGTTGGCTCGAGTAAAGAGGATCCTGACTGCAATCAGGATGGTAGAGGAGCAGAAAGTGACGTTAGCCACTTTTCTGTTGGAAGGAGATGCGAGACTGTGGTGGGACGAGATGGAGGTGCATCACTTGGCAGGTCGTGGATTAGTGGAGGTTTCAATCGATGAATTCTCCCGATTGTTTTTAGCCAAGTATGTGTCAGTGTTGCAGTGGATTGCGATCGAAAATGAGTTTCAATGTCTGGTGTAGGGTGAGGCAGATATTGATACATACCTGCATGTGTTTACCAGATTGGGGAGATATGCGGGGTCTACCTTCGTGGAGGAAGCGCGAAAGACGAATCGATTTTATGAGGGATTGTGCGACGTGTTGCAGTTGGCACTCCCGAGTTCGGTGAACCAAGGCTTCCAAGCATTGATTGATACAGCCCGTACTTTGGAGAAAGATTTGAAGCGGGTACAAGAGAAGAAGAGACTGGCAGTGGAAAAGCCAGAGTTTAAAGTGCCTCAATCAGAGCAATCGGAGTTTAGAAGGCGAGAGAAGAAAAGGTTTAGGCCTGCGGAATCGGCTCCGTCGACTGTTTCTTCGGGGGCGACCTATGGGCCAGGCCATGTTGATACACGTATATGCTATAAATGCGGGCAGCAAGGACACATAGCAAAATTTTGTTGTAATGCCCCTGCAGGAAGTGAGAAAAAGACAGGTGTGTCTTATGAAGAAAAAGGTAATGCAGTGGCCGAATCATCTGCATCTCGGACGCAACCTCGATTACATAATTTGGAAGTGCAAGAGCCGCAAGGCTCACTTGGTGAAATTCAGCCTCGAGTGTTTAATTTGTCTCTTTCGTGAGAAATGCAAAATCGGGAGGCTGAGCGAAAGTAAGGATAGTGCTTGGATAGTTCCTGATAATGTACCTACTGAGGATATTTTTGTACATATCATGTTGTATATGTTATATGTCATGTTACAGGTTGACATGTTGGTGCACACTTGTACTATGGAAGTGATTGCTCGATAATGAGATAGTTTGATAATATATTTATTTTCGATCACTTGATTAATTTTGTGGCTGCATGTGCACAGATGGAAGTTAGGGATGTGCTATATGTATGTGTTGTATGTTTGGTTTGTTTGTGTGAGGCCTTGGGGTGAGATAAGCCGTGGCCGCTGAGTGCAAACCCGGATCGCTTTGTTCGCGTGCATGGTTGCGAATGGTGCAACATTCAGTGGTTGTGTCGCTGATTGGAGTGAGCCAAATTTCGAGGACGAAATTTCTTTGAAGGAGGAGAGGGTTGTAACAGCCCAAATTTGAGAAACGAAAAATATTGGGTGACACGGCCTGGGACACGGGTGTGTCCCAGGGCGTGTCCTTCTTGTGTTGAGTGCGTTCGACGATTGCGTTCAATGAAGATCGTTCGACGAATTTTCGGGAGGTAGACGCCTGTGACACGGGCGTGTCGGGGGCGTGACACAGGGCGTGTCCTCCCCTGCTCGACGACTCTCTCTAGGTTGACGAACTAAGCTCGACGATTGTCGGGTAGAGGGTACACGGCCTGTGACACGGGCGTATCACAGGGCATTTACTGCTCAGACTCGAGTAGATCTCGTGTAGGTGGAAATGTACTCGAGTAGGTGGAAAAGTACTCGAGTAAGAGGGGGTGATACGTGAGTATCATCCCTGTGACATGGGCATGTCCCGTTTGGGTACTCGAGTAGTTGGTTTTCTCTCGAGTAATTCCTCTCGAGTAAGTCTCGTATGGGTTACACGCCCCGCGTCACGGGCATGACTAGGCTGACACGGGCGTGTCATTGGCGTGTCACCTTGGTGTGGATAAGGTTGGATAAGGCAGTTCGTGCACCGCTTAGGGGACACGGCCTGTGACACAGACGTGTCACAAGGCGTGTCAGACCCGAGAGAGCGCTTTTCAGGAATTTTCAGGTCGTTCCTTTTCTTCCTATGGGATCTGATGGTTCAGATTGTTCCTTGCTGTTATATGGCCGAGAAATTAGGATTATCTCTTCATTTTCTTCTTCTTCTTCATCTTCTCATTCCAAGAGAGAGAAAGAGAGAGAGGGCAAGGGAAGGAAGGGAGGAAGGAGGAAACCAGCTGCTGGAGAAGCTGTGGAGTGTGGATTGAAGATCTGAGAGAGGTTTCGTGAATGCAAAGCCAAGGCGGTGACTTCCATCCGGCTACTTCATGGCGCCGAACCGATCTTCAAGGGTAACGATCTCCATCTTGGACATCGAAGTCCTTTCTTTATGCTTGTTCATGGAATCCTCCACCAAGAGTTGATTATGATAGTGATTCCTTGGTTGAGTTTGCATCTAGAGCCAGAAGTGTGAGTACGACATATGCATGTTGTGTGAAGTCCATCTGGACGGATAGTCTGGATTGGTGATGATCATGGGTAAACTGGAGACGACTCCGTGTATTTGATGCTATGAAAGGTTTATGTTTTGATTGCATTATTGTGTATGGATGAATGAATATTTGGTTATGGCTGTAGGGAGACTTTGGTTAAGCTCCTGGTTATGATGAGAGATCAATTGGTAGCACGCCTGGGGAGCGCGCGATAAGGGTAGCGCGAGATAAACCTGGCCTGTTACACCACTAGGGTGGGATGATCTTGATAGATAAGGGATCGATTGATGGCAATGCCTGGGGAGCCGAGTTAAACCCGGCTTGCTGTACCACAAGGGTGGGTCGATCAGGAATATGTGATGGGTCGATGGGGGGGGGGGGGGTAATGTCTGGGGAGCATTGTTAAACTCGGCTTGTCACACCATATGGTGTGGGTCGATGTGCTCTGGTTGTTTGTGAATGCTGCGAGGTAGTACCTCTGAGTGGTATGGACGGGATGTCGCCAATAATGAGGTTGGTGGACTAGGCTTGAACCTCCCAACCAACAAGTGAAGAGTCTCGATCGGTGGTGTATGACTAGTATATCCGATACACCTAGAAGGTGCCCTGAGTGCACGGAGCATCCGGTGGAGACCGGCATTTATGATGGACTGTGCTTGTTAGATTGAAATAAATGATGATGGTTATGGATACAGGGAAGGAACCACTGCCCCGGGTAAGGGGTGGGGAAGTTATAAGTGGTCAGCTACTATTGACCGTTACTTTGTATTCTGTTTGGACTGGATGGTGAATTGCAGGTGTTACTGCTGGAATGACAATGTGTGGAATGGTAGGATTGGTTCTAAAGGCCATTGAAGGCCGTGCGAAGAAAAGTGGTTGAATTTCATGTGTGGCCGGCCTGCGTGCCGATGTACGAAAATGTAGTTGCGCAAAGAGAAATCTGTAAGGCCTTAAGGTCAGTGTGTGTGAGTTGTATACATTTCTGGTTTTGAATATATATATAAATCTGGAATTTATATAGTAGTGGACATTTTCTGAGTTGAGTTCATGTTAACGTAAAATGCTGCGCTAGAATGGTTTGAGATAGGATGCGAATAGATTTTGATTTCCACATGTAATTCCGCCGCTTGTCTGTGACATATGGAGTGGGGCCCCGGCCGGACTCACCGTTATATGCCATGTGACGAGTGGGGGCGTTATAGATTATGCTTATTAGGTTGTGTTGCAACCCTTCCACATAAGCCACTTTTGTGATTGAGACTATACCATTTGTGATCATACCATAGCCCTTGCTGACTCCTTTTTTGAGCCTCCAAAGATCACCTTAGGTCCATTCTTTACTGAACTTTATTCCTTTAGATTGCACCGTGTTCTATTCTTATGCCTTAAACATTCACTATCCAAGTATTATATTGGTGCATAGTTGGACTAACCTGCAACCACAATTTAGTTTACCTTAGGATCCCAAAAGAGTTTGCGTCCTAGGTTCTTGTTAGTCTGAAAATGAACTTATCTACCTGCAGCACTTATGACAGGAAGACTTGCCCTTGGCACACTAGAGGTGTACCAACAATCTATGGCAAAGTGTCCCACTTTAACACAACACCAACATTCATGGAGGTTGTATCTCCTGTTTTGAACAGCCCTTGTACATTGCTAGCTGTCAACAACTGACTGTTTAGAAGGGAGGGCAGCAACCTTTTTCTTATTTCTGTCAGCAACAATCTGTCTTAAAGTGAGTCTGCCCGTAGAAGTACTTGGCTTACTCTGAGTTCCTCTAACAACAGTCTTCTCTACCTTGGACAAGTTGTTGATGGCTTCAGAGATGGTCAAGTCAGGTTTACTGGCTAACTTACTTTTGGTCTGAGTAGTTGCTAGAGGAACCTAGGAATTATTTGCTTCCCTATCCTTGAGTGTGGGGGCAGGGGAACCAAACATAAATGGTCCACGATGGGCCATTTGGATTTTCTCAAGGGGAGCCTTAAAGCCACTCAAGCCATGCCCTTCCATTCACCATAGCTGTGAGCAATTTTGTTCACACTACAGCATCTACCATTCAACTATTGATCATATATACTTCCTGGCACCAGAACTTTCTCAAAAGAGATATTATGCTGAATTGGAGCCTTGCCCTTACTCTTATTATATCTTCTAGTATTCCTCTCAATGTACCCTTGCCCCTTCTTATCAGTTTAGGTGGTGAAGGTATCATTGAGTTGTAATACAGATTTAAGTTGGAGTATTAAGCCACTAGCATCCTCTCTTTGAGTAGCTTATCTTCAAGATCCATAATTATCTTGTTCTTATGGTTGATAGTCCCAATTTGGATGATTGAGATAGTCTTCAACTGGCTGACTTGCTTCCTCATCTGATCAATCAAGGGTACTGAGTTAGATTGTAGGGAAGTAGCTAGTTGTGGGGAGACAATCTCCTTGGCTTATCTTTTGACAAGCAACTTGCTCTTCTTCAGAGCTTCCAAGATTAACGCATACTTGTCAATCAATTGATTGACATCTTCCTTAGATTCTGAGCCATCTTCATCACAGGATGAAGGTACATCATAATTGGGACTTGTATCATAATCATATTCAAAAGAGGAGAGGGAATGAATTTGTACCTCATGTTATTCAGTCTGATCCTGGAAAGATTCACCATCTGTCATGGTCATAAGTCCATAACAGCAACAATCATATTCATTCACCTCATTGTCACTATCTGAGTGTGATAGAGGGGCCCTGATACCTATCCTTGCAACTGGATTGTCCTAATCTTCTTCTTCAGCAGCAGCAACAAACATCCCAATATAGGGTTCATCACCGTCTTCAGAGTCTGAAGATGTTGAGTTAGTTTGACTCCAGCGCTTCTCATTCTTGGCAATGAAGGTCTTGTCCTTCTTGCCCTTATGGTGGAGGCACTTATTCTCACTTGTCTCTTTTCTCTTGACTAGGCAAACAACAATGACATGCCCAGGCTTGCTACAATAACAACAAACAATTTTAGAGGATGTATGTTTGCTGGGTTTGGAATCAAACCTATCTCCTATGGAGAACTTCTTTTTGGACATGTTGTGATCCTTCTTGTAATGTGAGGAGGAGGAAGGATTGTTCTTCCACTACCTCCTCTTCAACATCTTCTGGAATTGCAAAGAGCTTTTGTCGACTATACCTCTAGTCGACATAAACTATATCAACAAAAAGAAAGTCTCATATCGGATGGATGTGCTTTAGACTAGAGTGTCATAGCTTAAAATTTATCAATTCATATGTCAACTAGACCTCTAGTCGACATGGAGTGTATCGGCTAAAAGAGTCTTAACTTGTGCAAAATTAGTCTAAGCCAATATTGACTAGACATGTAGTCAATATAAAGTATTTGTTGACTAGACCTTTTGTAGACACAGAGATTTTATCGACTATACCTCTTGTCGACACAAAGCTTTTGTCGAATAGACCTCTAATCGATATAGTTAATATCGACTAGAAGACAACCAGCACAGTAGTCCTTTGTCCAATTTTGAGGCAGCCTTTGTTTGGATCCAAACCTTGGGCTCAACATGAAAGTTGTATCCCTTAGTATGGGCTTTCCAAAATGAATAGACCCATTTTCTAGGGGTTCCCTATAGCTCCATAGATCTTATTTTTAAAAAAATGCTATCACACAAACATAAGATCTCAATGTTTTGTGTATTCCTCTCAAAATATTACCTAGATGATGATGAAATTTTGTACCTGTGTGATGAATATGATGATAAACAACCATTAAAATTTTGGAAATTTTTGGTGAACATTTTCATATAGTTTTTGTAATTATTTGAATTACATACAAGAGATATTAGTGAAAATAAATGGGTTAAATCAATCAGCAAAATACCAAAAAATTTATGAATTCATCCTTAAACTCTATGTGATCTATTATAAAAATAATGCTGCATTTTAAATAGAGAAATACAATAATTGACTCCCTTAATATTTTGATCTAAAAATGGGTCATGCATGATTGGAGTGCTGATAGAAGAAACGTAGATTTGTAAGTCTCTCTAAATAATTACTCAAATGATTTGAAAGCTGAAACCTTACAGTAGTATGACAACCTCATGAAGAGCTTCAAAAATTTGTATAATTTTTGGAGCTAAATCTTCCAATGTTTGAAGGATAATTTAATAGTTGTCAAATGATGAAATTAATAAAATAAATACTTCTTCTAGGTTGAAATAAAATCTCAGATTTCTACTGTGGACTAAACATGTTATGATTGATCACTGGTATGAATTATACGACATTTGGAATTGGTTTGAAATAGTTTATAATTTTGTGAATCATGCCCTTATTTTTGGAATCCTATATAACTCATTTTGATAAGGTATCATTTTGGACAATGCTACCATTTGTTACATGCCAAAGTCAAACATATATAATGCTTATATATGGATGGGACGTGTTTCAAACACCTTAATGGCCAACAATACAAGTTAAGATGCCCCTTAATGGAGAAAAGAGCATGGTCGGCCACTCCCTTAATGGGAATGCAATTCCAAGCCCTTCTCACTCTCATTTCAAGCTCTCCTCCCTCTCATTTTCTCCTCCTCCACATTTTACCTACCACTCAATCCATTAACCCGACCACTTTCCCTGAATAACCCGAGCTTAAGGATCAATATTTGGAGTAAGGCCTCCGAAAATCGCCACCACCTTGCCTCCAAAATGAAATACCCGCTCGATGGCCTCCATTCTGGTGTGCACACTCCCCCCACTCCCTGTGTACTAGTTTTTCAAATCTAACTAGGAGAGACTTCGAGCCTAATGGAGCTTGATTAGAGAGAAAGCCACTGAAAAAATGTCTAAAACACATATTCCCATTCGCTATCTATCCACCTCCAGCCAGTAGACTACTACTCATCGATGTACCTTGACATGAGGAGGAGGTTATGGTGTTGGTTGGTTGGTTGTAGATGCGCTTAATTGGCCATATAGAAGAGCTTTATTAGATCTTTAGATCTAGAAAATCCCAGTCATTAACTAGAGGAAGAAGATAAGCTGCTTTCCTCGGATTTGCTTGAATATCTGTGCAGATCTGCTACTTGTAGACCAAATCGAATCTGTCACTTTTACTCGGTCAGGTTCAAGCCAATTTTTAGGTAAGCTGCACTCAGATTTGGACCTTGGGCTCAATATAAAGTTTTAGTCATTGAAAAGTACTTTCCAAAATTGGTTGGCATAAAAACTGACGTGGACAATAACTCCTTAAAATTCATTTTAGTGCACTAGGATGCAAACCGTAGTACCCCCATGTTTTATGTATTTTTCTATTAATATTGATCTGATGCTTATGAAATTTGGTACATGAATGGTTGATGGAATTATGGAGACCTCTATTAAGTTTCAGAATTTCTGAATTGAATTTGATATGTTTTTCTAAATAATTCCATTTTAATTAAATGTGTCATACATAATGATTATGATGTCCAATAGGGCTCATATTTTGACACTGTGCATGTCATATAATGTATGTCTATTGGTAAAAATTTCAGTAGATTTAAATGTAAGTTTATCGCCTATTTTATTATATGAATGTTGTCACTTCATGAGATTTAATGTGTGACAAATACCATAGGAGAATTTTATGAATTGTATAATTTTCTAAATTTTTCTCCAAATGATCTAAACATTCTAGGGTAGATGCATTTGAACTGTGTATTGACTCAACAAAATTGTAGAATTTTTGGAGCAGTGTTTCTAAGGTTTTCGCAATTATTTCAAAATCATTAAATTAGACAAAAGGATGGTTTTTCTGACTTAAATGGTATCAAAAATTTCCTTGTAAATTTAAGATGATTATAGAGATATCTGATCAATATTTTAGGGCATTTTAAGATAATTGCAAACTATTTCTATTTGATATACATATTGCCCTACCTTTCCTCTTAAGGTGGCACTTAGGTTAACTAATCCTTAAATTTGTTTAGAGAATCCCATCGTGACTATTATGGGAATGTAAAAAAAGACATTTAAGGTGCATCATTACTATTTTATATAAGACATCTGAGGTGTATAATTACTATTTTATAACATATCTACAATCTCACTTGGTTTACTTAGGCAACTTTATCAAGAGATATGAAGAGTGATAATATTAACACTTCCCTTATTTACCCAAGTGTTTGGATGTGGTGAAAGGTTGATAGATTAGTATGGATATATATTAACCCTAGTGAACCTCAAGGTGAGGAATTACATTGACTCTATTTACCCAAGTGTTTGGATGTGGTGAAAGGTTGATGGATTAGTATGGATATACATTAACCCTAGTGAACTTTAAGGTGAGGTGTTATAGAATTTATAGTGAAACACTCTTAATGACTCATTTATATCACTAGGTGCACAAGTAGCCCTATAGGATCCCAATAGGCTATTCACATGACTTTCACATTCCATTGTACTAAAGTTATCTCCCAGGATTTTTGGGTAATGATAAACCGGTACTGATACCAGTGATGGTTTGGTGTAGTTTAAATGATATAACTATATCCCAATTGGTTATGGTAAGGAATCGATTAGTAGTCCTTGGGTACTATTTAGCACGAGTTTATACAAGGAGAAATTCTTATTATAATAAAGGTTTGGTTAGAAGTACTTGGGTGCTGGTTAGCGTGAGTTTATTTATGGGAATCACATGGGTGTGTCGGTATTCACTAAGCATATTGATCCTGATTGGATTATTAATTATGGTGAGTCTACAAGCTTACCATTTGTCACACTGACGAAAGCTGACAGATAGACTCTAGGTCGATGGGGTTGTGGTATAGTGGGTTATTTTAACTGCTGGCTTAGGGACGTTTTCCTGATGACCCTTTCCTTGTGTTATTAAGACTCCACTGATTTTAGCGAGCAAGAGTATGCAGTTTATCCATTGGTTTAAAAATTAAGGCGTATGTAAGACCTAAGTCTAGTAGTGTGCTTTCTCACTTAATAGTGGAGAAGCCCATTCCACTTTCTTTATTTGGCCACAATGTAAGGTGCTTGAGCTACCCTCATAAAGTAAGAACTAAAGGTCTATGTCGACATGGAGTTGCGTGTGTGAGTAAATCATGGGTGAATCAATATTCATACATTGCATTGCACCGCATTAAGGACTTAATCATATAAATTTGCATATGCATTTTTATATAATGGGTTACTTATAATGTTACTGCAGAATCTTAACTTATAAATTTGTATGGGCAATTTCATAAGTTAAATTAAGTTCTTTATTACTTGCTCTCTTATACATGTTGTTATTGTATATGCTCTTTCATACCTACAATTACATATGCTCATTAATTATTATTGCAAAACATAGACATCATTTATAACCATAAACATAAAAACTATTACTTTAACAAATAGTTCATCATTTGAACACATCAGGAATACATGGAAAGTTTAACGGTATATTAATAGATACGTCATCAATTATCGAGAATGTGTCATTCAAATCACCATTTGGCGGAGAGGGATTCGAATTTGAATCAACCTCGCAAGTGATATCCATGAAATTATGCTCCTTTGATTACCCGAAAATATCAATAGTGGTTGGCCCCTTCAATTTAGCTACATGCGAATTTTCTGTTTGACAAAATAAAAAGATAGAAGTTAATTCCAAAGTTTTTCCGAGTAAATAAAAATAAATTATGTAATCATACTTGGTTTTTTGGAGATGGATTCCCAATAACTCTTCAAACGTGTCTTTGGTGCTCCTTTTAGTCACATAGATGGTAGATCTTTCAAAACCCCTTTATCTATATGTAAGTTATCAATAATTCTCATTTTCTTTTTCTCATCATTGTCAACCATATCTTCTAAAACTTGACCAACATCATTCTTTACATTCACATTGTAGTCCTTTTCAATTCGACAATTTTTAATTCGTTGGCATAAGTCATATGTGCACCACATCATATGATTTCTAAAAATTAAGTTCAACTTGTAGTGGTTTGAGGTTGTTTGAATTGAAAAATTATCTCATTTCTTAGCTTGTAGTGTAAATCTCCTTAATATGTAATTTGGTTGAATACTCTGTACGTTATGAAAATTGTAAACTCGCAAAGCATGCTCACACAATAATCCGTTGGTTTGAAAACCTCTACATGAGCAGTCGATATCATTTCTCTTTGTCTCTATTGTCACAATCAACTGCTTTTCAAGACTGTCATTATCGCAAAGGTGTGTGTTTTGTATGATCGGCCACTACCAAACTAACTGCCCTCTTTATAAAAGCACGCTCAAATATTGAATAGATTTTTTTGGTATATATCTTTGACAATTGCCTTAGGATCAGTCAATTGTTTGAATTTTAAATTCACAATACCTTGTTTGCATTTGAATTATTTCTCATGTTCGTTGGAGACAGTTCACATATCTTTAGTTTGATAATATCAACTCTCATGTTGTATTTGATTACATCTTGTGTTTGGTAGAGTGTGCAGGTTACATGTCGAAGAAATTCAAGGAGCCCTCCTCAAGAACCTACCGTCGAGTGGTAGTAGTTAACGTCGGGCGGTAACTTAAATTAAATGGATAAGGAGCTCGGGAATCCACCGCACCGCGCTAGCCCTACTGCCCGCGCTAGCTCGAGGAATAAATTTCTCCAGGCTATCAGGAACCAAACGCGCAGGTACTAATTTTATACTACACCGCAGTAACACACTCAATGCTCGTTGAGACAGAGGCATTTAGAGCGTTGAGACAGAGGCATCGAGAGCATTGGGACAGAACTACCGTCGGTCGCTAGCTTGGTACCAAGCCGCGGTAACACACTAAATGCTCGTTGAGACAACGACATTGAGAGCATTAGGACAGAGGTGTTGAGAGCGTCAAGGGCGTCGAGACAGAAATACCGTCAAGCACTACCTACCTAGCACTCTGTGCTAGAATTGGAAAAAGGAAAATATTCATTTTGAATATTTTTACAAATTTGGAGGGCAGCTGTCAACATCAAGCGCATGAAACTATCGTTGGGCGCTAGCCTTACCGCCAGCGGTAGCCAATTTTCACAAAGATGTATATATAATGGCGCCTCGTTTTCTTTGTTTCTTATCAAGACGAAAAGAGACTCAGATCTGCGACTCCTAGGGTCCGGCCGCCTCTCTATGGTTCATTCTGCCATCTCCATCGGAGGAAAATAAGACCACCTCCCTCCTGTTCGTGCACAAAGAACTCCGGCGAGCTAAGAACTACATCGACTACAAAGAGATGACCGGTCGCAAACACACGAAGAACTTAAGCACCAGCCGTAGATTGCTCGACGGAGGAATCGTAAAGAGGGAGATTTTAATTATTTTAAATCTTTCAAAATTTTATTGTGTTCTTTCTCTTTCTTTATCTTGCTTGTGTTGAGGGAAATCGACCGAAGAAGGTCATCAGAATCTGCGGTAGGATTCCGTGAGAATCAGCCCAGGGAAGGGACGTCTAGATCGGGTGATCTAGCGGGGCTCTAAGACCCTTTCTTGCGTGGAGGTGAAGAGCTGGCTCGAAGACCTTCTTGTAGGGAAAGGTAGAGAGCCAAATGGTCCATGGAGTGGGTCGATATAGAAAAACAAAAGTTGTTTGCATTGTCTAGCTTCGATCTCCGGCATTACGGAGATCAAGTTTTGTAATATTTAAAAACAATTGTTGATTTTAATTTGAAATGAAATTCATTTTATGCATATTCTCCCGCATAAAACGTTGTGTGTTTAGCCTGTAATTCTCTGAAAGGTGCATAGATTTCCAAGGAGGAATCTGCCCAGAAAAATGAGTTCAAAGACATACCGCCGCGTGTTAGCTACCTAATGCCCCACGGTAGCTTCTTGAACTAGTTTTTCTTGGATCAAAGTAATTCGAATTTTTCATAAACGACTCAAACCTTCTTCACCACCTAAGGTTGGTTACACAATCCAACAAGTGGTATCAGAGGGAGGTTATTCCAAAAACTGTTTCACCACCGGAAAAAATCGCGAACCCAGATCTCGAATCTACAAGTTGGGATTAAAAGTTGTACACTGAAAGTTCACTGGCACCACCATTATTTATAGGCAAAAACTATGATGGATGGAAAATCTTGATGAGAAAATTTCTTATAAGTCTAAACATAGAAGTGTGGAACATAATGTGTATCAAGCCGCCAAATAACCTAACAAAGCATGATTGTCATATAAATGTTAAAGCTATGAATATTTTATTTTGTGGTCTTGCTCAAGAAATCTTTAAACTCATCTACACTCTATCCACTACATATGATATATGGAAATTTCTAGAGTCTACTTATAGTCCTCTTTCTATAGTTTATGAGACTGAGCAATTTCGTATGGATCCAAGTGAAGAACCAAATGGAGATCGGCTCCAGGAGAAAGACGTGGAAATCGCATCACAAGAAAGGGACGTTGAAATCTCAACTAGGGATGAGGAAACTCACAAAGAATGAAAAGAAAATCAATGCTCCAATCTTGCCTCAACCAAGAGCACGCTAACAAAGTTAAAGTCCCCTCTTGTATGCAATTCTATTTTTTACATTGAATATGCTAGATGGCGCTACATGTAGAATTAAGAGACTGAAAAGTATTAACTCAAAACTACATTTAGAAAACATCCTCTTAAGAGCTAGTGTAAATGTAGAATCTATCGATGTCGTGCCTAATTCTCATGCATGCTCTATAGACAACAACTCTATACCTTATATAGATTGTAATAAATCAAATAAAACACATGAGGTTTGCAAAAAAGAGCCTCTCTCTACAAAAGAACAAACTGAGAAACTCCGTCTAAAAGAATCATCGTTAAAAGGAGATTGTGCTAGATGTGATGATTATAAAAATGAGATTAAGGAGATGGATGAGATGTTTGACGAATTCAGGAGTAAGTATGAAGCCCATATTGAATTGATCGTCTCCACTCTTAAGAATAGCACAGTCCCGTACATTAGAGCTAGACAGAATCTCAAAATTAAAAACAAATAATTAATTGCAAAAATGCGTAAGGATATTATGTTGAAAATCTCACGACACACAACTCCTAAGTTTCAAGTCAAACCCGGAAGCATGTTGAATATGAATGGTCA
Organism: Platanthera guangdongensis; assembly: GCA_039583875.1. Classification (NCBI taxonomy): domain Eukaryota; kingdom Viridiplantae; phylum Streptophyta; class Magnoliopsida; order Asparagales; family Orchidaceae; genus Platanthera; species Platanthera guangdongensis. The sequence goes on along the minus strand of CM077147.1, from coordinate 118,586,667 downwards.
TATAATAACTGATTCAATCAATGGGTGTAGAAAACCCCAAGCTCAATCAGGTGAAGCTCCTAAACATACAAATCACCTCTACCTGCAAAAACAAATTACTCCATTTTTTAAAATCGAATGAATGTAAATTCCCTTCTAAAAACTACTACTATATGAGTCTCTATGTTAAGCGAAATAATATTAACTTAAAGAACAATGGCAATATATTTACAGCTCCAGTGCAATATTATTCAATGGAAGATCATCACAGAAAGACTAATAACTATCTAAATGAAAATTTGCAACATAAGAATAACGTCAAACCAAAATATGAATGGAAACTAATCATTCAGAATAGAGCACACATTCCACACAGAAGGGTCCATTCATCGTCACCTCCCCACAGTATATCATGTTGTGTTTGTGTACCCAGAGGAACCGTCACCTCTGGCTCCTTTTGGATACCTAAATCTCTTATTTATTAGCATCTACAATCTACGTGAAGTAAGTTCCAAAAGAACTACACGATATCTTACTTCACGATATGTCTACAAGGTTGTCTTGTTTTCCTTCTCCCTTTTCTTATTTTCATAAATATGTTTATCGTAGCACGATTTTTTGTCTATGTTCCATGTTTTGAACTAGTATGATAGATAGTCTCACGAGAATAAGAAGATCAATAATAGTCATGATAAGTAGAGGTGTTGATGAAAATCATGTCAACAGAAATAAAGCTAATTCTATAACTGATATTAACCAATGGCAAGATAGTTTATCCTGCTTTATTACAAAATAAAATATATTAATAAAACAAAGAAAGCTACTCCTCAGAAGAAGTATGAGATATTTTTAACTTGCTCATTATCTTCTTGAGCATATTCTTCATTCCCTTTACTTCCTCCGTCGTTTTCTTAATCTCCTGGCTCTGGTCCTCCACCATGTTGTATATGTCCCAGCTGGATTCCCTGAGGGACCCTGTACGATGTAATGGAGGCTATGCTGTAGGTGGGCGAGCTCAAGAGGAAGTAGGGATCTCACCCACCTTGTAGATCTAAGGGAAGCTATCTATAGGGTAGGACGACCAGCCGATGGTCGGGTACTTCTCCATCAGGATGCTCTTGATCACACTGCCTAAAGGCAGTGTGTTCATCCACTGGTAGTCTAGAGATTTGAGGCAATAGGTATAACGCATCATGGAGATGATGAGATCCGAGACACTGAAGGCTTTCTCAGCCAGGATACATTATGTCAACTTTGAGAGCTGGGCCGTGACTTTCTTTGTGTCACTGACCATGAACATTAGTGAGTGACGTAAGATATCCTGGAAGATCCGGGCGTCTGGAGTAAGTGTTTCCACTGCAGTGATGAGATCTTAACACCTGATGCATTGAACGACAAGTGTACCGGTCGCATAAGTAATATAAAATGGGAGAATGTTCTCAAGTATCGATCTCTCAAGGAACACAATAAGGTGGAGTTAATTTTGAGGACTTGAGATTGAAGACCTTAGGTCGGAGTTAACGAAGGGGGTTTTAATTGTTGCGGTAAAAGAAAGTAAAACACTAATAAACTACTCCTATGCAACGCCGCTATGTGATGCTTTGCCAGGTAGGATGGAAGACTACACGGGTAGCTATGCAACGAATCGCTGGGCGGATGGACAAGTAGGCTTGCAGATGAGGTGGTGAGAATGGAGGAATAAGAGTCGAGTGCACCTCTTCGCTACACACGCCACTAACAATTGCTAGTGCGGCAATGTGTGGTGGAGGATGAAAATGGCACACCTCAAGCAAATAACGTAAATACAAAATCACATAGACATGATTGTATACAAACGCATATCAAATTAAACATACTTCATCACATACAAAGAGATCAACTATGCTATCAATCAACAAGAGAAGAAGAGAGTGCTAGATCGACTGAATCTGAAGTCTTGTTGAGGATTCACGGAAGGATTTGCTGGGTTGTCAATCCCCATCCTAGCTCGGTCCTCAACTGCGTCCGGGGTAGAGGAGGCTGTCACTCGCTCCCAATGGACCCATCTTCTTTGTGTCACGATCCGGTGGAGGATGTCACAAACTTCTCCTAGCCTGATGGAGAAAGCTAGATCAAACTCTTCTTGATGCTCAAGGATGAAGGACGAGGCCGAGAGGAAGCTCCAGCTTAAATTTGGGGTTAAAAGCTTGCCAGCAACCCTCTCCATGGTGGAGAATAAAGGGAAATGGTGGAACTTTGCCCTAAAAAGGCGGCTGGAATGGCTGAAATTCGGTCTTCTCAAATGGAGGAAAATTTGTGCTTAAATAGAAGCAAGTCAGAAAAAGAGTCACGCATAGTTTGGCGCATGACCGTGCGCTAACCGTGCGTTATTAACTTTCAGGCCAATCTTGCGGATGAAGATGCGTTGAGCCATGCATTTTACTCGCGCACGGGCTCTTCCGCCCGTGCGTGAAGGAAATCGCAAGGGTAAACACAGAGTGCAGGAAAATAAGATAATACAGGGGAACCGTACGTTTTACACCCACACGGGCCCTTTCACACGTGTGTGAACAAATCGCACGATTAACTACAGATTGGTACAAACAAGAAAGCAGCAGGGAAACCGTGTGTTTCCTTCGCGCACGTTCCGAAAAACTGTCCATTAACCATGTGTGAAGATCGTCGAGCTCCACTCGATGTTTCTCCAGCTCAACATAATGCACGATCGGGTACAAACCGTGTGCGAGTAAAATGCAAGACCATGCGTTTTCCAAAAATCAGAATTCCTGCCTTGGGGAAAACGCACTACCTGCACAACAATGAAACCAAGCTGGAGCACAAGCTCCCAACACCAAAATGCAAACAAAACCAAATAGAAAGAGCCATGGGGAGCACCATGTGCATACCCCCAACAACAGAATGCGCAATTGCACACCCTTGGGCCAGAATAGTGCATAATGTGGTTAATGACCGAACGAAGCAAATATAACTGATTACCGGCTAAAATGCGGGGCACGAGTGAGAAAACAAGCCTAGATGAGTCTGAAAAACCCAATAAATATCGGACTCATCACACCCCCAGACAAACTTGTTTGCGCGTCCCGAGCAAACAAAATCCACGCAAATAAGGAAAATAAACTAGCTAACATAGAAATTGAGATACAGAATACCATGTGAAGTCGTATGCTCGCACGCGTGAAATTATAATAGAGGATATTCCTAAGTATAAAAAATAGTTTATACTTTTCACAATGTGTATCAACACTTTATTACTACTGAAAAATGGAATCATGGTGAATCTTCTGGTCACGCGTAGGGAGAAAGTAAACTAATCGCTAGGCGAGCATTGCCAAAGATCGGGGCTCGGGATAACCTCCAAAGGAATCCACCAATATCGGTGACCATATGCTTGCCTGTTCGCACCCTCTCCATAGCACTGGTTTGGTTGACACACGATCAGTAGGACTTTAGGTGAAGAGATGGGGCTTGGGTTTCGGTGAGGTAAATAAAGATAAATAAGAAGGCTACGCACCTAACCAAATGAGCTAGCATAAAAAAGAATCTATCCGCTAACCAAAATACATGCGGGTACACCACACCCCCAAACTTAATTTTTTAAAATATGGATGTGTGCACCGCCTACTCCAAAGACAATCTCATCTCAAATCGAATTTTCAATTATACTTTTTTTTCACTTTTCTTTTTCACAATTATTTTTTTTTTGTATATTTTTTTTCAATTCATCTTTTTGATTTAACAAATTCAGCAAATAAAAAACTATGGAGCACATCCACATATTCACAAGGAATATCACCACATCAACAACCCAAAATGAAAATGTAAAACACTAAAGCTCAACTTGGGTGTGCGACTATTATCGGCTATGAGGCTTTGGTGAAATAATGGTGGAGCTGAATCAAAATAAGGGGTAGACACAACAGGGCTAGCGAGGATAAGAGGTTAGGAATGGTACAAAGCTCAACCGGGCCAAAATGATGGCTTACATCATGCTCATGCGATTGAAATAACCTATACCCATGCCTCAAGAATAGCTTGGGGCAAGTTCTTAGCCAACGGGAAAGACTATCCATCCTCCCAACTCGAGCAATACGAATCTAACAGACGTCTACACACATCCCTAAGCTACTGTCGGATTCACACCAGATTCACAAATTTTGGAGTAGAATAAAATAGTATTTACGTTATTAGAAAAATAAAAAACTATAAGCGTACAGAAAAATTAAATCTACTCCAATTTCTACACGAGACGAGAGCACTTCGCTAGGAGCACAGCAGGGTTAACATTTTACTCCGTGTCCCAATCCTATGCCAGCACAATAATTTTCCCAAATCATACAAAAGAAATGAGTTTTACTCGCAGCACGCTAACAGTTAAGCACGCGCTCATGTGGGTGAAGTGGTGTGTGATGCAATGAACTAATCAAAATAAACAATAAAAGCTTCTAATATGCAAATGAAATGTGCGCGTGCAAAAGGTAACAACTAATGGTTCTCCCCCAGACTTAAACTAAGCTACACAGTATATGTTATCGAAATTAAAATCAGATAAAAATAAGGGAAGAGGTTATCTAAAGTTCAGCTAGTGAGCATACCACAAGAAGCGTGAAAACAAAGAAGCAGGTCTGCTATAGGAAGAATCACAATCCCGCCAATACAAATTTGTCATGAATACCTGCATTGGTGAGCTCCGCAAAAACAAAAGAAAATAGACAAAATACAAAGAAATACTAAAAGTAAGATAGACATGAAAATAAAAAGCAGAATATGTAAGATAACCATCGGGGTTATTGTCATCCCAGCATGACTTATTTGAAAGATGAAAAGTCCTAGCTAATGGGCCTATGTAATGAAAAATGCACAGGTAACAGGCCTAATATTAGTTGCGGTAGCAAGTATCGATACGGTGATAAAGCAGTTACCCCTCAACCTAAATAATAATTCCTGCCCAACACAGGTAGAGGAAATAGGAAATCAGAAGAGGAGGAGACTGGTCCTCGCTCATCTCACTACAAATAAATCCTTGCCCAACAAGGTATCATCTATGGGGAGACGGAAGGAGGAGAGAGAAATAAATGGAGCTTCCTCAACAGAGGAGGAATCAACCTCCTCGCGAAGGAGGATGTTTTGATCCATGACTCGAGCTGAAATCTCCAAATCCTCCTGAAGAACCTGCGAAGACTCAACCCGCATAGGCTTAGATACAGAAAGGGGATCAAGAAATAAAGGAGACGAAAAACTAAAATAATCAATAATAGGGGGAGTGGTCCCGATCTCACTCCCAGCAGGCTCCAGGCATAGATCATCGTCGGTGTCATATGAGTGGTATCATGGGGAATCCGAGAACTCGAGGTCCAGGGTGGTAAGGGGGACGACCTCATCCAATAAGGAGGTGCAAACCTCCACATCAGAAAGAGGATATTCCTCATCCCACCGGGGTGCGTAAAAGTGTTTCGAAGATCCACATTCTCTATCAGAGATAGAAGAATACTCATCCCACCTCGGTGCAACCTCGGGCACCGAATAACCCATGAATACGACATCATCATCCGACTCATAAGAAAAAAGAGTAGCAAACTCAGGCAAAAATTGTGGAGGGGCAAAACTGCTCTCAAAATCAAGCACTGAATGAGCAGGCCCCATCGCAAAATCATTCGGAGACACCACCCCGTCGATAGGAAAAATCTTTACGTCCTATACAGGAGCGCCCATGAGTTCCTGATCCTCTTTTTGCTAGCTAACACCAGAGTGATCATCATCACTCAAGGGAAGCTCATAAAAAGGGAGCGAGGGACCCATGAAGGATCTGTATGCAGCGAGAGATTCTTCGAAAATCTCAACGGGTGAAGAACGAGTCAGATGAGCGATGTCAGTGTATGGGCCAGGCAACACCATGGTAGGCCTATCCACAACAGTCTTCCGCGAACGGGAGGTTGTTGCGCACATGCCCTCAGAGGGAGAAGGCTCGCACAAGCGAGGGCAATCCTTCAACATATGGCCTATACCTTGATATAACAAACATGGAATATAATGCTCGGCAATTAAAACAACCATGGTGTAGATGTATCGGAGCAAAGTATCATAGAGATGGCACTCGACTACAGAATAGATTGCGAACAAAAATATTACTGAAAGGGTGTCACACTAGAATAAAAATAGAACGGATCTGCTTTCTAAACAAAAAATCAGAAAAGGGATACAAAGAAAAATAAGCAACAAATTCTAAAAAGTAAAGCAAAGAAAAAACATGCAATGAACAAATGGAAAAGGGATTCTATCTCCTATCTCCCTCTCCAAAAACTCACATGACTGTGTTCCTCGGTAATGGAGCCAAAAATTTTATGCGTTGAATGGAAAGTGTACTAGTCGAACAAGTAATATAAAATGGGCAAATGTTCCCAAGTATCGATCTCTCAAGGGACACAATAAGGTGGAGTTAATTTTGAGGACTTGAGATTGAAGTCCTTATGTCAGAGTTAATGAAGGGGGTTTGATTGTTGCGGAAAAAGAAAGTAAAACACTAATTAACTACTCCTATGCAACATCGTTATGCTATACTTCGCCAAGAGGGATGGAAGACTACACGGGCCGCTATGCACCGAATTGCTGGGCAGATGGACGAGTACGCTTGCGGATGAGGTAGTGAGAACGACGGAATGAGGGTCAAGAGCACTTTTTGCTACTCACGCCACTAGCAATTGCTAGTGCGGCAATGTATGGTGGAGGATGAAAATGGCGCACCTCAAGTAAATAACATAAATATAAAACCACATCGGCATGATTGTATACAAACACATATCAAATTAAACATACATCATCACATACAAAGAGATCAACTACGCTATCAATCAATAAGAGAAGAATAGTGTGCGAGATTGACCGAATCTGAAGTCTTGCTGAGGATTCACGGAAGGATTCGTCGGGTTGTCAATCCACATCCTAGCTCGGTCCTCAACTTCGTCCGGGGTAGAGGAGGCTATCACTCACTCCCAATGGACTCGTCTTATTCGTGTCACAATCCGGTGGAGGATGGCACAAACTTCTCCAAGCTTGGTGGAGAAAGCTAGATCAAACTCTTCTTGAAGCTCAAGGATGAAGGAGGAGGCCGAGAGGAAGCTCCGACTTAAATTTGGCATTGAAAGATTGTCGGGAACCATCTCCACGGTGGAGAACGAATGGAAATGGAGGAACTTTGCCCTACAAAAGTGGCTGGAATGGCGGAAATCCGGTCTTCTCAAATGGAGGAAAATCTGCGCTTAAATAGAAGTAGGTCAGAAAAATAGTCACGCACGGTTTGGCGCATGACCGTGCACTAACCGTGCGTTGTTAACTTCCCGACCAAGCTTTCGGATGAAGATGCGTTGACCCATGCATTTTTCTCGCGCACGGGCGCTTCCGCCGGTGTGTGAAGGAAATCACACGGGTAAACACAGAGCTTGGGAAAACAAGATAATACAGGGGAACCATGCATTTTACATGCGCACGGGCGCTTCCGCCCATGCGTGAACAAATCGCACAATTAACCACAGATTGGTACAAACAAGAAGCAGCAGCAAAACCGTGTGTTTCCTTCGTGAACGGTTCAGAAGAAATCGTGCGTTAACCGTGCGTGAAGATCTTCAAGCTTAGCTCGACGAAATTTGCTGAGCTCCACTCGACGTTTCTCCAGCTCAACAAAATGCACGATCGGGCATAAAGCTTGTGCGAGTAAAACGCACGACCGTATGTTTTCCACATACCAGAATTCTTGGCTTGGGGAAAATGCACTACCTACACAGCAATGAAACCAAGCTTGAGCATGAGCTCCCAGCACCAAAATGCTAACAAAACCTAACATAAAGAGCCATGGGGAGCACCATGTGCTTACCCCCAACAAGAGAATACGCAATTGCACACCCTTTGGCCAGAATAGTGCCCAAAGTGGTCAATGATCGAAAGAAGCAAATATAACTGATTACCGGCTGAAATGTGGTGCACGAGTGAGAAAACAAGCCTAGATGAGTCCGAAAACCCTATAAATATCAGACTCATCAACAACCCTCCACACCGTAGAAAACCTCGTTTATATCTCTCCAGTCCCGACTGGTCCTGAAGGACTCCATGATGCCGAGGCATGGAGAGTTGGGCGTCTAGACATATTTCCTCTCGAGGTCCAAGTGGAGTATCGTCACTATTTCAATCCTAATATAGGACAGTACACCTCCAACTAGATGTGTGTGAGCAGGATCTCTGAGATTATTCTGTAAATCCTTAGTGAGGATCGAGGAAAATGGAGCACCATAAGAGATCACAGAGAGCACGCCCGAATTCTCCAAATACTCATAAAAATGAGAATACCAATCATCTATATCGATGATCATAGGCATGCTCACTGACACCTCATCTATCGCAAGAAAGGTTGAGGCAGGCACTCGAGAGTGTTTTGAGAAACTGTGGCGAGGAGGTTGGGAGCTTGATGAAGACATAACCTGAAAAAACAAGACAAAAATTTTCACTCAAAAATTATTCAAAAAAACAAAAACAAAATGAATTTTTGTATCCTACCATAGCGCGGTAATCAGTTACCGCTGCGCGTAGCGTGACGGACTGCAATCCACGTTTTTCCATCAGATCTCCCCAAAACTTCCATATTTTAACGATTCCCACTCAAAAATGTGTGAATAGAGAGATCTAAGATCATGCATGGTATATCGGTGAAAACAAACGAGATCCGTGAAGGAAAATCCCAAATCAAACATGAAAAACAGTTGAAATCTTCCCAAATTAGGATTCAATTATGGATCTCACAAAAAATTCAATTTTTAAGAAAATTATTCACTTAAAAACGTTAAGGGAGCGAGATACAAGCCTACAAAAGAGAGATTTGTGAAAAAGGCCTTGATCCGTGGAGAAAATCTTCAAATCACACATGAAAATCATTGTGAAACCACCATGGATAACGTACAAAATGACACGAAATCTACTAGAAATTATAAGAACAAAAGGAGATGAGACTACCTTAAACTGCGGCGGAAGCACCAAAGAAAAACTGTAGGTAGAACTGGATCTGAACTCTAGAGAGCAAGCGAGTGAAAGTGAGGAACTAGATCTGGACGGGTGGTATTTATATACTGAAGCTACAGCTGCGCGGTAACTATACCGCTGGCGGTAGTATTCTTTTTTGTACGATTTCTTGACTATCAGCCCCAGTATCATTACTATTTTGTTAATATAAGCGACAACACAAGTTTTACAATGGTGTGTCTCACAATAGCGGGGGTGTAGGTCTGTGTTGTAAAAATGCTAACCTGTAAACCACGTCTTATCCTTAACCAGGGAGGGTTCCAGTGGGTCCTTCTGTGGCGCTGGGAGGAAAAAGTGTTAGGTAGAGCGGGTTCATCTGTATGCTCATGGGATTAACACCCCACCCTATGACATTTGTATAGCTCCTCATGCCCACCCGACGGTTAGTACGGGGCTAGGGTGCTGACATACTTTTGGGTCATTTGTGTCGTGATCATCCTCTTATTGGTTCATATGCGTAGCACAAACAGTATTTCATGTCTCATTCTATTGTTTGTCAATACCTTACCTACTACTCTATCGTGATGTCTTCTATTTTTTATTATACTTCCTATTTGGTGTACTTGCTTTGAGTGTACCTTTTATTTGGTTGTGTTTAAGTATTCCTTTTGAAACATCTTTGTTTGTTCATTCTGTCTTGCATGTGATATTTTTTTTTTGCTATATCAATAAATCAAAAAAAATTATAAAACCGAAAAATAACAAAAAAAATGCTGAGTGATCATTCTTAGGACACACATGGCTAGACCTTAGAGCATAACGTATATGTACAATGTTGGACTTAGGCATGTTAGTCCTGTGAATATTGTCTACCTATGTAATGACGTATTAAATCTATATGTGCTTAGCTACTGAGTGTGAGTAGATATATTAGTGTTTGTTGAATATGCCTATAGGTATGTGTGAGAATTTAGATAGAAAAATGACGTTACACTATTCATACATCCCTAGATGGAGCACTCTTGTAGAAAGTATATACGTACATGTTATAACTCATGATATTATGTCTATCACATTAGAAATACCTTGAATAATCTATGCCACGATACATATGCGTTTCGATAAAGGGTGGAACTTTGGGCAAAATCTATAGTGATCAAGTCATGTGTATACAAGTTAAAGTGTATATATCTATGTGGGTAGATTTCGATTGATTTGGAGACCTTGAACTATAGAAGTAAAATTTGATAGCTCAACACGTATAAATAACAAACAATGCATGGTATCAAGCCTTGAGTCAAGGATACCCCCGAAACACTGCTCACTCCTCCTGATAAGGCTTTATGAGCATTATGAGGATGAGCATCTTGGTCCAAAATATCATTTCGATCTTGTGCACTGACAAGAACCTTAAGCTTAGTGCCCCTATTTTTAGCCTTGGTAAAACATGGATAGCAACGTGACGTGATTTTTCACTCTATTCCTCTTGCGAGAGCATATTTAATTACTGAGATAAAAATGTAATGAATGTTAATTCTACTTGATGTTTGTCTTCTGATGCTACATGTGCTCATGTCATTGCTCTATCTAGTGCCTCCATGCAAAAGAATTGAACTGACAAGGCACTATATATCTATAACACGCAAGTTCGAGCACATGATTTCTATTCATGATGTGTACAATGTTCCTTTACATTAATTCTATTACTCTTGTAGCATTGTACTCTACATCGTTATTTGCTTAGTCAACTTGTATTGTCCAATCTTTTATCACTCTGAACGGTTATTTAAAGCTATTTCTACATACTACACTCATCAGTTTGACCACTATGCTTTATATTCTTTGATTTCATGTTTGGTCACCCATATTGTTTTTCGCACTCATTTCACTTTCTATAACGTGCACTATTTACTTTCTTTCTCATGCACATTATATATTGCATTCTGTTTCTCTCATGCATGTGTAGGTTTGTTTATGGTCTAACTCATGCCTTTTCGATAATATCAAATGGGGAGAATAAATGGTTCATGAGTCATGGGTAAGTGTAGATTACATGTAGGGGAGCTTTGTTCATTGTGTGCACGTAGATAGGGGGAGCATGTAGAACACATACATAGGGGGAGCGTGTGTGTAGGGGAATTATATAAAACCTGAAACCTGAGCTTTCAAGACTATCATTTATATATATGCGTTGTATCATGCACTTCATTTTTATATCTCTTGAACGGGACTTGATATTATCAAAAGTGGGAGATTGTTGGAGCCGATGGTTCACATATCCTTAGTTTGATAATATCAACTCTCATGTTATATTTGATTACATCTTGTGTTTGGTAGAGTATGTGGGTTTACAGGTATAAGAAATTCAAGGAGCCCTACTCAGTAACCTACCGCCGAGCGGTAGTAGTTGACGTAGGGCAGTAGACTGAATTAAATGGACCAGGACGCTCGGGAATCTACCGCTCCGTGCTAGTCCTACCGCCTGCGCTAGCTCAACGAGTTAATTCATCCAGGCTCTCGGGAACCTAATGATAATACGTTTGCAGTCAATTTTATTAGGATATTTTCGGGGTTTTAAAGCCAATCATGTCTTGTAAAGTACTTGTTTTGATTCCCCTTTGTATATATTTTTGTCGCTAATGCATTTTTTCTGCTTTTTGCAGGTTTTTACGGCTTTCAGCCGAATTTTGCTGTGACACGCCCTAAGGTCACGCCCTACCAGGGCGTGTACCTAGGGCGTGTAACCCAGAGGAATGAAGCAATTGGTCCGAAACTGCATTCCGTGGAAACTTAGTGTACACGCCCTCGGTCACGCCCGTGTCACACCCGACACGGGCGTGTACTAGAGGCGTGTCCCCAGGTTCCGAGGAATCGCCGCAGCGCGCTCGTCTTTCCCGCTCCACCGCCGCACCGAAAGTGTCACGCCCCAGGGTCACGCCTGACCCGGGCGTGACATATGGGCGTGTACTTCAGCAATTCCGCCCGTCACCTCCAGAATTCAATTTCAGCTCCCAAAGTCACGCCGCAAAGAACACGCCCCAGGGTCACGCCCTACCAGGGCGTGACCGGTGGGCGTGTACCGCAACAACCCCGTCAGAATTCAATTCCTGCCCGAAAAAGTCGCGCTGAATGTGTCACGCCCCAGGGTCACGCCCTACCACGGCATGACAGGGGGGCGTGACCCGACCCGAAAAATTCTATAAATAGAGCCCAACTCCAGGGGTTTGAGGACAACTTTTCGCTTTGAGAGGGGAGGTTCTGTCCTTTGTTTTTCTGAACTTTTTAAGCATGTATTTTCATTTCTAGCTCGTAGCCCTAGCTTTATGCTTTTCCTGTATTAGCTCCTAGCTTCTTTCTGTAGTATGATGCTAATGATAGTGTAGTTTCCTTTTCATGTTCTTGTAATCTCTGGTTTTCAAGCTGTAAGATCACTGTTTCTCTTAATAAAAAGTGTTATTTTCTTTTTCGTTCCTGCTCTGTTTTCAGTATTTTTCTTCTACTCATCTCCCTCTTCCACCTCACCATGATTAACTAATCCTCCATGTACTCGATCTAATTGATCCGAGGTTCGAGTGATTAGGTTATGATGCTTTGAATCTTACCTTTTCTGTTTAGGGTTTGGCTTTGAATTACTCTTGATTTATCACGGGTTGGAGGTATATCATCGATATATACTCTCCACCTTTGCTTTCATTCTGGGCTAGCCGAGAGGCCGAAGGTTTGAAATGAGCACTCAAGAGTAAATGGAGTTGTTCGTACCCCTCGAGACAGGCAGACGTTCAAATCTCCCGGATTGGAGTAAAATCCATTAGAGAGGTTCACCGCGTAAAGCGAGTTTTAGGCCTCCGATTTAGGCGAGAGTCGGTCGAACCTTCCTAAACTCAGTTAGGCACGGCCTTGGAGAGAAGCGTGTCAATATTCATGGAACCTCCACGGTCAAAGACATTTACCCTATTTAGCTTAGGTTTATTTATCGTATTTTTCTAACCACTCTTGCCGAGGTGATTTCTGATCGAGTGCATTTTCCCTTCATCGTTACTAAGCTTAAGTTAATCGCTCTTTTAGCTCTCTTTATCTTTTCATACAAGTAGTTCTCTTCCTTTAGCACATTTAGCTAAACCTTATTTTGCCGTCGATAAAATAATAGATTTCGTGTGAGTAAGCTTACTCAACTGTTCCCGGATTTCAATACGACACTTGTGTCCCCTAGCTGCATTTCGATAGGTATACTTGCCTTGATGAATTGTTAGTTTGGTATTTTCTCTTTGCAGATATCTCAGAGACAATCAAGTTTTTGGCGCCGTTGCCGGGGAAGCAACACTTGTTGATAAATTGAAAACGCGAATATATTAATTTTATCACTTCTCTTTCTCAGCCTCCTTATATTTTTTTCCGCCTACTCACTTGAGTTAAATGGCTGGATTTTGTTAAGTGTGTGTATTTTTAATTTTTCCGCCTACTCACTTGAGTTAATTGGCTGGATTCATTTCAAGCAAGTGTGCATCTTTTTAATTTTTCCGCCTACTCACTTGAGTTAATTGGCTGGATTTCATTCAAGCAAGTGTGCGTATTTTACTTTCCGCCTACTCACTTGAGTTCATTGGCAGGCTTTATTTCAGTAGAGTGTGTTTACTTTCTGTAGAGTGGGTGTGTTTTAATTTTCTGACGAGTGTGTGAGTATAGCTTTTCATTTCCGCCTACTCGCACAGAGATAAGTGGCTGGATTTTAATTACCGCATTCGTAATAGAAACCCACATCACAAAATTTTCTACACCACCTAACTCTCTCGAAAAGGGCAAAGTGGCTCTAAATGCCACTATCTTGTCTAGTACCTTGCGAACCCTTCACCGGGTAGCCCTTGGGAAGTTCAGGAGTTAAAATATAAAAAAATCTATTTCAAAAAAATTTTTTCCAACTTCATTAGCTCTTTTACTTTTTAGTCTTGCTTCTCCTCTTTTCTTCTAGTGTATGACCCGCAGTAGTCCGTCGGTTACTTTGGACCTGGACCACGAAATTGAGCGTACTCTTCGGAGAAGATCGCGATTTCAAGGCCCTACTACCCAAGTGCCGGTTGAGGATTCCGAGTCATTTTCTACCTTAAGAATGGCAGAACCCAACGTGGAGGAAGTCGTACAAAGGCCTATGTCCTATTATGCACGACCAAATCTCGAGGGTACAGAAACGAGTATAGTTCGCCCTGCAATAAATAATAATAATTTTGAACTGAAGCCTAGCATAATTCAAATGGTGCAGCAGTATGTGCAATTTGACGGGCTTCAAGATGAAGACCCAAACGCACACATAGCCAGCTTTCTTGAGATTTGTGACACCTTCAAGATAAATGGTGTCACAAATGATGCTATTAGGCTAAGATTATTTCCTTTCTCTCTTAGAATTAAGGCTAAGCAGTGGCTGAACACCCTTCCTAAAAATAGCATAACTACTTGGACGCAATTAACTGAAAAAATTTTGGCCAAGTATTTTCCGCCTGCTAAAACAGCTAAACTTAGGAATGACATTTCTGCCTTTGGACAGATAGACTCTGAGACCCTTTACGAAACCTGGGAAAGATTTAAAGAATTATTAAGACGATGCCCACATCACGCTCTGCCTGTATGGTTGCAGGTGCAGACGTTTTATAATGGGCTAAATCAAAGCACGAAGCAAATGATAGACGCAGCTTCTGGCGGTACTTTAAACCATAAGACCCCGGAAGCAGCTCTTGAGCTGTTTGAAGACATGGCCATGAACACTTACCAGTGGAATGTGCCTAGGTCCCGCCCAAACAAACCTGCAGGTCTCTTTGAAGTGGACAACGTCTCACAACTCGCACTGCAAGTTGAAATATTAAGCAAAAAAATTACGGAGATGACTGCTGCCTCCGCCCCTCAGGTATGGGAATCTGCAACTCCTCCCGCCGAACATTTGGATTATGTAAATAATATGCCTAGAACTGTTTTTAATAATTTTTCTGCTGCGAATTATCATCCTCCTGATTTTAATTTTCCGAATAGTTATAATCCTGCGTTAAGAAATCATCCGAATTTTTCGTGGAGCAATCCATCGAATGCTGTGCGCCCGCCACCGCAAAGTGATTTTTCTGCTCCACCACCACCTCCTCAAAGTTTTCCAAAACCTCCAAATTTGGAGAAGTGTTTTCAAAATACATGAATGCTAATGACGCTACGATTAGGACCTTAACCGGAAGTGTTAAAAACTTAGAAAATCAGGTAGGACAGCTCGCTAAAATGATTTCTGAGCGACCCGTAGGGTCTCTTCCTTCCAATACCGAGCCCAACCCGAGAGAGCAAGCGAAAGCTATAACTCTTTGGAGTGGGAAGAAAGTTCCTGGTATGGTAAGTGAAGAACCCGAGGCAAGCTCCGCTCCCGTTTTTAAAAATCAAAGCTCCGTTCCCGTTTTAAAAATTCCACCCTCTGCCGAAGAAATTATCACCCCTATCGTAGAAAAAGAACTCACTCCACCACCCACCTTTAAAAATAATCCATCCCCGTCATACCCTTCCGAACTTAATAAACAACGACAGGATGATCAATACACCCGTTTTTTGGAAATGTTTAAGCAAATCCACGTAAATCTGCCTTTCCACGAAGCCATATCCCAGATGCCGAAGTACGCAAAATACCTTAAGGACCTCCTAACTAACAAGAAGAAGTTAGAGAACCTTTCTCATGTCACGTTAAATGCCGCGTGCTCGGCGGTTTTGACAAACGGATTACCGAAAAAAATCAGTGACCCGGGTAGTTTCTCTATCCCGTGTGTCTTTGGTGATCTCTTTGTCAAACACGCTTTAGCCGACTTAGGTGCGAGTATTAATCTTATGCCCCTCTCGTTGTTTAAAAAGTTAGGAATTGGTAGTCTCAACCCCACACGCATGAGTATCCAGCTCGCCGACAGATCAGTCAAATACCCGTTAGGAATAGTGGAGGACGTCCTAGTCAAAGTTGACAAGTTCATCTTCCCGGTGGACTTTGTCATTTTAGACATCGAAGAAGACGTCGAGGTTCCCCTGATCCTTGGCCGACCCTTCCTTGCCACCTCCCGAGCTATCATTGATGTAAGCAATGGTAAGCTCTTCCTTCGAGTGGGCGACGATGAGGTTACTTTCTCTATCACCCCCTCGATGAAGAACACGCTAGCTAATGATGACTCCTGTTTTTTCATGGATACCATAAGTGAAGAATCCTTCTCTCCCACCTCTGATTTTGACAAAGAATTTTCCAATTTTTGTTCCTCTCCTACTCTTCCAACTAAATCTCTACACCTAAGTGAAGAATCCTCCACTCGCCCCTCTGATTTTGAAAAAGAATTTTTTGATTTCTGTTCCTCTTCTACTTTTCCAACTGAATCGCTGCACGAAGCCTCCATGGCCGCTAGTAACACCCCTTTTAATTTTACATATAAAAAAGTGTACGAGGACATAGTTTTTGAAAAAGAACAAATTTCCAAGACCTCGTATGATGACCCCCCTACCTTGGAACTGAAAGAACTACCAGAGCACCTTCAATACGCTTTCTTAGAAAAGGACTCTAAGCTGCCTGTCATAATTTCGGCCTACCTCACGGATGCACAAACGAATAAACTTCTTTGAATTTTACAAAAGCATCGCCAAGCTATTGCTTGGCAGATATCTGATATCAAGGGCATAAGCCCATCTTTCTGCACTCATAAAATCTTAATGGAAGATAATTCTCGTAACTCTATACAACCTCAGCGCCGTATAAACCCAAACATGAAAGACGTAGTTAAGGGCGAGGTTATGAAATTGTTAGACGCAGGAATTATCTATCCTATATCCGACAGTAAGTGGGTTAGCCCAGTACAGGTAGTACCAAAGAAGGGAGGGATAACGGTCGTAAGTAATGAAAATAATGAATTAATCCCGACTCGGACGGTGACCGGATGGCGAATGTGTATAGATTACCGTAAGTTGAATGACGCCACCCGCAAGGATCACTTCCCCTTGCCGTTCATTGATCAAATTTTAGAACGACTTTCCGGACATAGCTTTTATTGTTTTCTCGATGGCCTCTCGGGGTATCTTCAAATCCCCATCTCCCCCGAGGACCAGGAGAAAACTACGTTTACTTGTCCCTTCGGCACCTTCGCCTACCGAAGAATGCCGTTTGGATTATGCAATGCGCCGGCTACATTCCAACGATGTATGCTCGCCATCTTTGACAAGTACGTAGAAAGCATTATGGAAGTCTTCATGGATGATTTCTCCATCTTCGGGTATTCCTTCGATAGTTGCTTAGAGAACCTCGAAAAAGTCCTAGAGCGATGCGAAGAAACTAACCTCGCCTTAAATTGGGAAAAATGTCATTTTATGGTAAGGGAAGGGTTAGTTTTGGGACATAAAATTTCTGAAAGGGGTATTGAAGTAGACGTTGCGAAAATAGAAGTTATCGAGAAACTGCCGCCACCTACGAACATAAAAGCCATAAGAAGTTTCCTGGGTCATGCGGGTTTCTACCGCCGCTTCATAAAGGACTTTTCCAAAATCACCAAGCCCCTTACCTATCTCTTAGAAAAAGACGCCCCATTCATCTTTGATGACCTCTGTCTAGCTGCCTTCAATTTAATAAAAGAAAAATTAGTTAATGCGCCAATCATGATAGCTCCGGTGTGGGATCTTCCATTTGAAATAATGTGTGATGCGAGTAGTTATGCGTTGGGAGCCGTACTAGGTCAACGTATTTCCAAAAACTTCCACCCCATTTATTACGCTAGTAAAACTCTCACATCTGCACAGGAAAATTACACCACAACCGAGAAGGAGCTCTTAGCTGTAGTATTCGCATTTGACAAATTTCGCCCTTATATTACTCTTTCGAAAATTATTGTTTTTACGGACCACTCGGCCCTCAAATATCTTCTCTCTAAAATGGATGCCAAGCCTCGCTTGATTCGTTGGGTCTTACTCCTCCAGGAGTTTGACTTAGAGATCCGTGATAAGCGAGGTGCCGAGAACTTGGCCGCCGACCACCTTTCGCGCCTAGACAACCCGTTTATCGAGCAATTAGACGAAAATTCTTTTCATTACTATTTTCCTAATGAGAAGCTGTTCATAATTAACACATCTACTTCTCCTTGGTTTGCCCGCATCGCCAACTATCTAGTGGCTCGTGTGCTCCCAAAAGAGTTCTCGTCTCAGCAAAAGAAGAAATTCTTTTCTGAATTGAAGAACTACTTTTGGGAGGACCCGCATCTTTTTAAAGTCTGTGCAGACCAAGTGATCAGGAGGTGTGTTTCCTTTGATGAAGGATTAGATATTATTAAACATTTGCATGAAGGACCGACAGGTGGGCACTATCAAGCTGCTCGCACCGCTCACAAAGTGTTAAGCGCGGGTTTTTACTGGCCCAGCCTGTTTAAAGACGCGCATGCCTTTGTGAGTAGGTGTGATAGTTGCCAACGGTCGGGGAATATTTCGAATAAAAATGAAATGCCACAAAATTATTTTCTAGAGTGCGAAGTTTTCGACCTCTGGGGGATTGATTTTGTTGGCCCTTTTCCTTCTAGCTTCGGGAATAAGTATATTCTAGTTGCCGTTGATTATGTTTCACGTTGGGCCGAAGCCCAAGCTCTTCCTACGAATGACGCCCGAGTCGTAGTTAATTTCCTCAAAAAATTATTTTCTCGATTCGGTACGCCGCGCGCTATCGTTAGTGATAGGGGTTCCCATTTCTGTAACGCACAATTTTCAAAAATCCTAACTAAATATGGCGTTACTCATAAGCTTTCCACTGCCTACCACCCCCAAACTAACGGACAAGTCGAAGTAGTGAATAGAGAAATAAAAAGAATTTTAGAAAAGACTATTTCAACATCTAGAAAAGACTGGTCCGCCAAATTAGACGATGCTCTATGGGCCTACCGAACAGCGTACAAAACCGCCCTCGGCTGTACGCCATATCGGTTGGTTTATGGAAAATCGTGTCATTTACCCGTAGAGTTAGAACACCGCGCCTTTTGGGCCTTGCGATTTTTAAAATTCGATCCCCACTCTGTCGGCGATTTTTGAAAATTTCAACTTAACGAACTCGACGAGTGGCGCTCTTACGCATATGAAAATAACAGACTTTATAAAGAGCGGACGAAGCGTTTACACGATCGACATCTTAGGCACCCAAAAATCTTTAAGCCAGGCGACCAAGTGCTTCTTTATAACTCTCGTTTACGTTTATTCCCGGGTAAATTAAAATCACGTTGGTCAGGGCCTTTTACTGTTTTAGAAGTCTTTTCTTATGGTACTGTTTTAATTTCTCACCCTGATAAGGGTACTTTCAAAGTGAATGGTCAGCGTCTTAAACTGTATTTCTGTGATGATGTCAGTCTCAACCCTGTTAACTCTATCTTTCCGGTCCTGACATTTGATTAATCTGAACATTATTTTACTCACAAACTTTGACATTTATTCGAACTTATTTTTAAAACAATATTTGGGACAATCTTATTTTGATGCGTCGAGCTCAAACGATGCTTTAAACAAAGGGCGCTCTTGGGAGGCAACCCAAGTTATCTTTTTATGTTTTCTTTCTTTTACACTTTTTGCCCCGACTGGCTCCGGCAAGCTGAAACTTCTGCGATCGCCTGCTCCAACGGTTTTGCTTCCATGCCAAAGTCCGCCGGACGACGTTTCATGAAGATCCACAGCACAGGCATGGAGGAGCGGTATCACTCAACTTGCCCTGCAAAATAAAACCGGGGAAGTACCTGCTTTTCAATTCTGTCTTTTATTTCTGTACTTTACTTTTCTCTCGTTCTCCGACCTCCTTCTCCATTGCGGACAATGTAGATTTTAAGCTTGGGGGAGGACTTCCTCCTTCTTTTTGTTTTCTTTTTGTTTTGTAAATATCCCCAAAAAAAAACATTTCTTTATAAGTATATATATAAAGACTTCAAAAACTTTCAAACAAAAATTTTATTATATATATATAGCTGCATTTTGGTATTTCAATAAGTACCCCATGTTTATGTTTTATTTTTCTCAAACTTCTTTATAAACAACGTAGTTAATTATAATTTTTCTAATCATTCTTTTTAATCATATTTCACAAGTAAAATGTTGGCCATGCTGTGTTTCTAATTCACGGTAGCATGTTAAGGTAAAATATTTCTCTAAACCATGCATTTCTATTATGGTTTTCCGTTCTTTATTTTCTTTACTTTCTCTAAAAATTTATCATCCACTATTTTCCTTTTCGTCTTTAGATGATTTTTGTAAGAACATATTTTGAATAACGTAGTAGATATGAACGATCCAAGTGACATATTATTTTTATTTTCAAGATAATTTCATCAATCTTCTTTTATTATCTCGAACTTGCTTTTTGAAATTTATCGACTCTATGTTTTAAATAGATTTAAAAAAAACGCGTGAAAATGATTTAGGCCATTTTTGTTTACGTTTGAGCTTTCTTGCCAACCTAAACTCTTTTACCACTAGTTAGCCGCTTTTGAGCCCTTTTTCCAAATTCATTTGATAAACTCCACATGCATTTTCATTTTCACCAAAGCTCAAATTCCTACCTATCTAATCACGCTAATTTTGTTTGATAGGAAATTTTGTCTTATATGTGAAGATATTGTTGAAAAAGGTGTACTCAAAAGCAATAAATTAAAAAAAAAACAAAAATGAATGAAAATAATAATAAAAAAAAATGATGAGAAACAAATGAGATAAATAATCATAAAGAGAAAAAAATAAATTTATTTATACATATTTTGTTTAAAATAATTTTTTTTTTTTTGAAACTCGTTGTTTTGGTTTAGTGTGATTTTTAAGCCTCCATGTTTATATTTGAATTCCACTCCTATTCATATTCCTAAACCAAACGTTTCAGTCCTATTAAGTCCTTTTGATTCACGCCTTTTTTTTAATTTTATTTAACAACTACGAAAAGAAGAAAAGTAAATCAGTTTTAGTTTTGGATTTAAACTTAGATTTTTGTTATTTAATATATATAATTTTAATGCGTTGCTTGGATCCAGTAATAACTCAATACGTTCTTTTCATTTTCATTGCCTTACTTAAATCTATTTAAAGAATTTCGTCAAAATTCTGGATGATTTATTTTTATTAAGTAAAGTTTATAAAAGTTAAACCATACCTAAATAATTGTTTTAGATTTACGTTTTACATTCTCCCTACCTAGAATTTCGCATAGTACTTGTGTGAGTATGATTAAAACTTTTTGAATTAGTCACTTTTTATGATTAGCTTGTCTTTATATCTTTGCTTGGGGACAAGCAAAACTTAAGCTTGGGGGAATTTGATAATACGTTTGTAGTCAATTTTATTAGGATATTTTCGGGGTTTTAAAGCCAATCATGTCTTGTAAAGTACTTGTTTTGATTCCCCTTTGTATATATTTTTGTCGCTAATGCATTTTTTCTGCTTTTTGCAGGTTTTCACGGCTTTCAGCCGAATTTTGCTGTGACACGCCCTAAGGTCACGCCCTACCAGGGCGTGTACCTAGGGCGTGTAACCCAGAGGAATGAAGCAATTGGTCCGAAACTGCATTCCGTGGAAACTTAGTGTACACGCCCTCGGTCACGCCCGTGTCACACCCGACACGGGCGTGTACTAGAGGCGTGTCCCCAGGTTCCGAGGAATCGCCGCAGCGCGCTCGTCTTTCCCGCTCCACCGCCGCACCGAAAGTGTCACGCCCCAGGGTCACGCCTGACCCGGGCGTGACATATGGGCGTGTACTTCAGCAATTCCGCCCGTCACCTCCAGAATTCAATTTCAGCTCCCAAAGTCACGCCGCAAAGAACACGCCCCAGGGTCACGCCCTACCAGGGCGTGACCGGTGGGCGTGTACCGCAACAACCCCGTCAGAATTCAATTCCTGCCCGAAAAAGTCGCGCCGAATGTGTCACGCCACAGGGTCACGCCCTACCAGGGCGTGACAGGGGGGCGTGACCCGACCCGAAAAATTCTATAAATAGAGCCCAACTCCAGGGGTTTGAGGACAACTTTTCGCTTTGAGAGGGGAGGTTCTGTCCTTTATTTTTCTGAACTTTTTAAGCATGTATTTTCATTTCTAGTTCGTAGCCCTAGCTTTATGCTTTTCCTGTATTAGCTCCTAGCTTCTTTCTGTAGTATGATGCTAATGATAGTGTAGTTTCCTTTTCATGTTCTTGTAATCTCTGGTTTTCAAGCTGTAAGATCACTGTTTCTCTTAATAAAAAGTGTTATTTTCTTTTTCGTTCCTGCTCTGTTTTCAGTATTTTTCTTCTACTCATCTCCCTCTTCCACCTCACCATGATTAACTAATCCTCCATGTACTCGATCTAATTGATCCGAGGTTCGAGTGATTAGGTTATGATGCTTTGAATCTTACCTTTTCTGTTTAGGGTTTGGCTTTGAATTACTCTTGATTTATCACGGGTTGGAGGTATATCATCGAGATATACTCTCCACCTTTGCTTTCATTCTGGGCTAGCCGAGAGGCCGAAGGTTTGAAATGAGCACTCAAGAGTAAAGGGAGTTGTTCGCACCCCTCGAGAGAGGCAGACGTTCAAATCTCCCGGATTGGAGTAAAATCCATTAGAGGGGTTCACCGCGTAAAGCGAGTTTTAGGCCTCCGATTTAGGCGAGAGTCGGTCGGACCTTCCTAAACTCAGTTAGGCACGGCCTTCGAGAGAAGCGTGTCAATATTCATGGAACCTCCACGGTCAAAGACATTTACCCTATTTAGCTTAGGTTTATTTATCGTATTTTTCTAACCACTCTTGCCGAGGTGATTTCTGATCGAGTGCATTTTCCCTTCATCGTTACTAAGCTTAAGTTAATCGCTCTTTTAGCTCTCTTTATCTTTTCATACAAGTAGTTCTCTTCCTTTAGTACATTTAGCTAAACCTTATTTTGCCGTCGATAAAATAATAGATTTCGTGTGAGTAAGCTTACTCAACTGTTCCCGGATTTCAATACGACACTTGTGTCCCCTAGCTGCATTTCGATAGGTATACTTGCCTTGATGAATTGTTAGTTTGGTATTTTCTCTTTGCAGATATCTCAGAGACAATCACCTACCGCACAGGCGTTAGTTTTATATCGTGCGCGGTAAAACACTCAATGCTCGTTGAGACAGAGGCATTGGGAGTGTTAAGATAGATGCGTCGAGAGCATCGAGATAGAACTACTGTCGGGCGCTAGCTTGATACTGCACTGTGGTAACACACTCAACACTCATTGAGATGGAGGCATTAAGAGCGTTGACATAGAGGCATCGATAGCATCGAGACGGAAGTACCGTCGGGCGCTACCGACCTACTGAGACGTACTAGCATTGGAAAAAGGAAAATATTTGTTTTGAATATTTTTCCAAACTTGGAGTATAGCTGTCAACATCATGCCCATTAACCTACCGCCGGGCACTAGCCTTACCGCTGGAGGTAGCCTATTTTAACAAAGACGTATATATAAAGGTGCCTCATTTTTTGTGTTCCTTACTAATATGAAAAGAGACTCAGATCTGGCAGTCCTAGGGTTCGGCTGCCTCTCTATGGTTCATTCTGTCATCTCCGTCGAAGGAAAAGAAGACCGGCTCCCTCTCGTTCGCGCATGACAAACTTCGGCGAGCCAAGAACTACATTGACAATAAAGAGACTACCGGTCACAAACAGATGAAGATCTTAAGCACCGGCTGTGGATCGCTCGACGGATGAATTTCAAGAGTGGGATTTTAATTGCTTTAAATCCTTCAAACTTTTATTGTATTCTTTCTCTTTCTCTATCTTGCTTGTGGTGAGGGAAATCGACCGGGGAAGGTCGTCGTAATCCGTGGTAGGATTCCGTGAGAAATCATCTCGAGGAACGGACGGCTAGATCGGATGATCTAGCGGGCCTCTAAGACCCCTCCTTGCGTGGAGGTGAAGAGCCGGCTCGAAGACCTTTCTTTGAGGGAAAGGAAATGAGCCAACTGGCTTGTGGAGTGATAGTATGTTTTGCAGTCAAAAATATTAGGGTATTTTCAGGTTTTAGAATGCACACAAATCATGTCTTGTAAGTGCATATATTGACCTCCTTTTGTATATATTATTGTCACTAATGTGTTTCTTCTTTTTGCAAGTTTTCACAGCTTTCAGCAAATTTTTGATGTTACACGCCCCAAGGTCATGCCCTACCCAGACGTGTACCTAGGGCGTGTAACCCAGAGGGATGAAGCTATCGGTCTGAAACTGGATTCCAAGAAAACTCAGTATATACGCCCTCGGTCACGCCCGTGTAACACCTACACAGACGTGTTCTAGAGGCGTGTCCGCAAGTTCCCAAGAATTGCCGCAGCACGATTTTTTTCCCGCTCCACCATCGCGTCACAGCTTACATACCCTGCCTACATGGGCGTGACAAAGGGGCATGTAACTAAACTACGACGCCCGTCACCTCCAGCATTTAATTTCAGCAAAAAAAGTCACTCTGAATGTGTCACGCCCTAGGTACACGCCTGACGCGGACGTGTAAGGGGGGCGTGACCCAACCAGAAAACTTCTATAAATTGAGGCCATCTCCGTGGGTTCAGCAGCTAGATTTTGGGCAAGGGAGGTGCTGCCATTTTAGAGTTGTTATTGTCTTAAGCTCTTTTCTCTCTGCTTCTCATTTCAAGTCTTTGTATTTTTTTTGTTTTCATGCAAGTCTTTGTAGTGTTCTTATATTTCCTTTTTTGCAAGCTTTCCTTATAGTATCTGTATGCCCTTGTTATGACTCATTTTCATTAAGAAATAAAATAGTTCGTTTTTCTCTTTCCCTTCTGCTCGGCATTAGTTTTCATATTCTTAATATGATTTTCATTTCTACACTATGAATAACTAAATCCTCCTTGTATTCGATCTTCATGATCCAAGGTTTGAGTTGATTAAGTTATGACGCTCTAATTTTCTTTTTCTTTGTAAGGCGTGTACCTTGATTCACTCTTGATTAATCATGTTTGGAGATGTATTATCGATGTATGTTTTCCATCTTTGTTTCCACCCTTATATAGTCGAGAGGCTCGTAGTTTGGAGTGAACACTCAAGTGTAAAGAGAGTTGCACACACCCCTCGAGAGAGGCAAACGTTAGATCTCCTAGATTGGAGTGAAATCCAATAGGGGGTTCACAGCGTAAAGCGAGCTTTAGGCCTCCGATTCGGACGTGAGTTCGGTCAGACCTGCCTAAACTTAGGTGGGCACGACATCGAGAGAAGTGTGTTCGTGCTTTAGGAACCTCCACGTTCAAGGTCCTTTGCCTTATTAAATTATAGTTTATTATCGCATGTTTTAATCAACTTAAGCCGAGGTGATTCTCGATCGAGAGTTTTTCTTTATCATGGTTTAACCCCTCGTTTTAATAACCAGTTGTGCTCTCTTAGTTTAAGTGCTAGTGTTTTTCTTTATGCAAGTAATCTCTTCTTGTAATTTAGTAAACAAACCTTAAAATAATCTTTAAATAAGATAATGGTCTTCGTGTGAGTAAGATTATTCAACGATTCCCGGATTTAAATATGACACTTATGTCCCCTAGATACAGTTTGATAGGTATACTTGCCTTATCTTGATTGTTAGTTCGATTTCTATTTTCATAATGATCAGTTGACATGAAGTTTTTGGCGTCGTGGTCGGGGAGCAACTTTTGATAATTCAAAAACACGAACCTATTACTTTTATCATTTCTCCTTCTCACCCTCTTTCTCAAATTAAAAATCCAAAAAAAAATATTAAAGATCTTAATAGAAACCCATATCACAATTTTCTATGCCACCTAACTCTCTCGAAAAGGGCAATGTGGCTTTAAATGCCACTATCTTGTCTAGTACCTTGCGAGCCCTTCATCGGGTAGCACTTGGAAAGTTCGGGAGTTAAATCATAAATATAAAAAAAATCTATTTCAAAAAAAATATAGTAACTTTTTTTTCTAGTTTATTTTTCTCTTTCTTCATCTTCTCTTCTTCTAGTGCATGACCCGTGAAAATCGGTTGGATATTTTGGACTTGGACCACGAATTTGAGAGTACACTTTGGAGAAGATTGCGATTTCAAGGCCCTACTCGCCAAATACCGGTTGAGGATTCCGAGGCATTTTCTACCCTGAGAATGGTAAAACTTATCGTAGAGGAAGTCGTGCACAGACCTATGTCCTATTATGCACGACCAAATATAGAGGGTACAGAATCAAGCATAGTTCGCCCTACTATGGCTAATAATAATTTTGAAGTTAAGCCTAGCATAATTCAAATGGTGCAGCAGTATGTGCAATATTATAGACTTCAAGATGAAGATACGAACGTGAATATAACAAGCTTTCTTGAGATTTGTGACACCTTTAAAATCAATGGTGTTACAAATGATGTTATTAGGCTAAGAATCTTCCCTTTCTCCTTAAAAACCAAGACTAAGCAATTGTTGAACACTCTACCAAAATAATAGCATCACCATCTAGAATCAACTAATAAAAAATTTCTGGCGAAGTATTTTCCGCCAGCTAAAATCGCAAAACTTAGGAATGATATTTCTACCTTTGCACAAATAGATTTTGAAACTTTGTATGAAACATGGGAAAGATTTAAAGAACTCGTAATACGATGACCCCATCATGCGCTGCCTATATGGTTGCAGGTGCAGACATTTTATAGCGGGCTAAATCAAAGCACAAAGCAAATGATAGATGTTGCTTCTGGTGGTACCTTAAACCACAAAACCCCGAAAGCAACACTTAAGCTTTTTGAGGACATGGCCATGATCACATATCATTGGAATGTGCCTAGGTACCGCCAGAACAAACCTGCAGGTATCTTTAAAGTAGATAACGTCTCCCAGCTAGCTCTACAGTGGAAATATTAAGTAAAAAGATAACGGAAATGACTGCTGCCACCGCCCCTCAGGTATGAGAATCTGCAACTCCTGCTCTCAAACAATTAGATTATGTTAATAATATGCCTAAAAATGCTTTTCATAATTAGTTTACAACTAATTATCCTGCACTGGGTTTCGCTTTTCTGAATAGTTATAATCCCGCTTTACGGAACAAGCCAAACTTTTCATGGAGTAATCCACCGAACGCAATGTTCCCGCCACCACAAAATGATTTTTCTACACCACCACCACCACATCTAAATTTTCCAAAACTTCCAAGTTTGGAGGAAATGTTTTCAAAATATATGAATGTTAATGAAGCTACTATAAGAACCCTAGCTGGGACCGTTAAAAGTTTAGAGAATCAAGTAGGATAACTCACAAAAATTATTACTGAGCGACCCACTGAATCTCTTCCTGCCAACACCGAGCCCAATCCGAGACAGCAAGTGAAAGCTATAACTCTTCGGAGTGGGAAGCAAGTTTTTGGTTTGGTTAACGAAGAGCCTGAGGCAAGCTCTGCCCCCATTTTAAAAAATCAACACTCTGTCGAAAAAAACTTTATCATTTCACACACTACTGAAAAATAAGTTATCACCCCTCTCTCTGTTATAGAAAAAGATCTCATTCCGCCACCCATCCTTAAAAATGATCCAACTCCACCATACCCTTCCGAACTTAACAAGTAACATCAGGATTATCAATACTCCCGCTTCCTTGAAATATTTAAGCAAAACCACATAAATCTACCCTTCCATAAAGAAATCTCCCAAATGTCAAAGTACGCTAAGTATCTTAAGTACCCTAAACCCTAAACTAAATGTCGAGTGCTCTGCGATCTTAACAAATGGTTTACCAAAGAAGACCAGTGATCCGGATAGTTTTTCTATACCGTGTGTCTTTGGTGATCTTTTTTAAACACACATTAGCCGACTTAGGTGCGAGTATTAACCTGATGACTCTCTCGTTATTCAAGAAGTTAGGAATTGGTAACCTCAACCCCACAGGCATGAGTATCCAGGTCACTAATAGATCAGTCAAATACCCGTTAGGAATTGTGGAGGATGTTCTAGTCAAAGTCGACAAGTTCATCTTCCGGTAGATTTGTCATATTGGACATCGAAGAAGATGTCGAGGTTTCCTTGATCCTTGGCCGACCCTTCCTTGCCACCTCCCGAGCTATCATTGACGTAAGCAATGGTAAGCTCTTCCTACGAGTAGGCAACGATGAAGTGACCTTCTCTATAACCCCCGCAATGAAGAATACCCTAGAAAATGATGACTCCTATTTTTTCTTAGATACCTTAGGTGAAGAATCTTCCTACTACTTTTTCTGAAAGTGAAAATAAATTTTCTGATTTTTGTTCTTCCACTACTCTTCCAATTAAATCACTGCAAGAAGCCGTCAAGGAACTACCCTTCCACTACTCTTCTGATTTTTGTGCTCCACCCCTTTAAATTTTTCGTATAAAGAAAAAGTCTACAAAAACATTGTTTTTCAAAAAGAAAGAATTTCCAAAACATCGTATGAAGAACCCCCTACCCAAGAATTAAAGGAACTACCCGAACATCATAGGTATGCCTTCTTAGAAAAGGACTCAAAGATACCAATAATAGTTTCGGCCTACCTGACCGAAGTACAAAATGATAAGCTCCTACTAGTATTACGTAAACATCGTCGAGCTATTGCCTGGCAGATATCTGACATCAAGGGCATAAGCCCATCTTTCTGCACCCACAAAATTCTAATGGACGATAATTTGCGTAACTCAATCCAACCTCAGCGCCGTATAAATCCAAATATGAAAGAAGTCGTAAAGGGTAAGGTTATGAGACTGTTAGACGCTGGAATTATCTATCCTATATCTGATAGTAGTGGGTTAGCCCAGTCCAGGTAGCGCCCAAAATGAGAGGGATAATGGTAATTAGTAATGAAAATAGGGATTAAATCCCAACATAGACGGTGACGGGGTGGCGAATGTGTATTGACTATCGTATGTTAAATGACGCCAACCGCAAGGATCACTTCCCCTTGTCGTTCATCGATAAAATTTTAGAGCGATTATCCGACCATAGATTTTACTGTTTTCTCGATGGTCTCTCGGGGTACTTTCAAATCCCCATCTCCCCTGAGGACCAGGAGAAAAATACGTTTACTTATCCCTTTGGTACCTTCGCTTACCGAAGAATGTTGTTTGGATTATGCAATGCGCCAGCTACATTCGAGCGATGTATGCTCGCTATCTTCGACAAGTACATAGAAAGCATTATGGAGGTGTTTATGGATGATTTCTCCGTGTTCGGTTATGGCTTTGATAATTGCTTAGATAACCTCAAAAATGTCTTAGAAAAATGCAAAGAAACTAACCTTGCCCTAAATTTGGGAAAATGCCATTTTATGGTAAGGGAAGGGTTAGTTTTGGGTCCCTAGATTTCTACGAGAGGAATTGAGGTAGACATAGCTAAGGTAGAAGTTATCGAAAAGCTACCGCCGCCTTCGAACGTCAAAGCTATAAGAAGTTTTCTAGGGCACGCTGGCTTCTACCGCCGCTTCATAAAAGTCTTCTCCAAAATCAACAAACCCCTTACTCATCTTCTAGAAAAAGATGCCCCATTTATTTTTGATGACCTTTGTCTATCTACCTTTGAGATAATAAAAGAAAAGTTGATTAATGCGCCTATTATGATAGCTCCGGTGTGGGACCTTCCCTTTGAAATTATGTGTGATGCGAGTAGTTTTGCGGCGGGAGCCGTATTAGGACAACGAATATTTAAAAACTTCCACCCTATCTATTATGCAAGTAAAACACTTACATCGGCACAAGAGAATTATACCTCAACCGAGAAGGAGCTCCTAGCTGTTGTTTTCTCTTTTGATAAATTCCGTCCTTATATTACAGTTTCCAAAATTATCATTTTTATGGACCACTCGGCCCTCAAGTATCTTCTTTCTAAGATGGATGCCAAGCCATGCCTGATTTGCTGGGTCTTACTCCTCCAGGAGTTTGACTTAGAAATCCGTGATAAGCAAGGATCCGAGAATTTGGTCGTCGACCATCTCTCACGATTAGATAATCCATATATAGAAAAATTATATGAAAAATCTTTTAATGATTTCTTCCCCGATGAGAAGCTGCTTTTAATTAGTACATCTCCTTCTCCTTGGTTTGCACACATAGCCAACTATTTAGTGGCCCGTGTACTCTCGAAAGAATTCTACTCTCAGCAAAAGAAGAAATTCTTTTCTAAGTTGAAGAACTATTTTTGGGAGGACCCACATCTTTTCCGAGTCTGTGTGCACCAAGTGATAAGGAGATGCGTCTCTTTTGAAGAAGGATTAGATATTTTAAAACATTTCCATGAAGGACCGACTGGTGGACACTATCAAGCAGCTTGCACAGCCCACAAAGTGCTTTGCGTGGGTTTTTACTGGCCTAGCCTGTTTAAAGACGTGTAAGCCTTTGTGAGTAGGTGTGATAGTTGCCATCGGTCAGGAAATATTTTCAATAAATATGAAATGCCGCAAAATTATTTCCTTGAGTGCGAAGTTTTTGACCTCTGGGGAATCAATTTTGTTGGCCCTCTTCCTTCTAGCTTCGGGAACAAATACATTTTAGTTGATGTAGATTATGTTTCACGATGGGCAGAAGCCCAATTTCTTCCTACAAACGGCGCCCGAGTCTTAATTAGGTTTTTGAAAAAAAATATTTTCTCGATTCGGTATGCCACGAGCCATTGTTAGTGATAAGGGTTCACATTTTTGTAACGCGCAGTTTTCAAAAATTCTCATTAAATACGGCGTTACGCATAAGCTTTCAACTGCCTAATACACCCCCAAACTAACGGACAAGTCGAAGTAGTAAACAGAGACCTCAAAAGAATTTTAGAAAAGACTGTTTCCACCTGTAGAAAAGAGTGGTCAACCAAATTAGACGATGCTCTATGGGCCTACTGAACAGCGTACAAAACAGTTATCGGTTGTACACCATATCGATTGGTTTATGGAAAATCGTGTCATTTACCCGTAAAATTAGAACACCGTGCTTTTTGGGCCTTGCGATTTTTAAATTACGATCTCCACTCTGTCGGCAATTTTCGAAAATTTCAACTAAACAAACTCGACGAGTGGCGCTCTTACGCATACGAAAATAACAAATTTTATGAAGAGCGAGCAAAGCATTTTCACGACAAGCACCTAAGGCACCAAAAACCTTCAAGTCGGGCGACCAAGTTCTTTTACGTTTATTTCCGGGCAAGTTAAAATCACGATGGTCTGGGCCATTTACTATTAAAGAAGTTTTTTCGTATGGTATGATTTTAATTTCACACCCTGATAAAGGTGATTTCAATGTAAATGGGCAGTGTCTTAAACTCTATTTTTCTGATGATGATGATGTCAGTCCGAACAATGTTAAGTTTCTTCTTCATGTACTTTGACTAACTTCAGACTTTATTTTTTTTTGTTAAAAAACTTTAAATATTATTTTGGACAATAATTTTTGGACAATATTATTTTGATGCGTCGAGCTCAAATGATGTTTTAAACAAAGGGCGCTTTTGGGAGGCAACCCAAACTATTTTTCTGTTATCTTTATTTTACACTTTTTCCCCGGACGGCTCCGCTAAGCTGAAGCTTCTGCGATCTCCTGCTCCAATGTTTCTAAATCCATCATGAAGTCCAAATAAGACATTTCAAGAAATTCCAAAGCACAAGCATGGAGGAGCGGCAACAATCAACATTCGTGCCGCATAAATCTGGGGAAGTACCTATTTTTCAATTCTATACTTTCATTTCTGTTTTAATTTCTTTCTCTCCTTCCCCTCCTTTCTCCATTGAGGACTGTTAACCCCTCAGTCCGCAACATACTACAAGATTCCAAAGCCCCCCTTTCAGCAGGCACGGACGCGATTTGTCAGTCCGCCCAGTCCGGCAATATTACCAATTGGACACCAAGGATGGTACACCAGCAGCGGACGCAAGGACCTATCCGCTCAGTCCCCCAGCGCTTGGGGTATCAAGTTCTCTACAGCGGCGGACGCAGTGTCTCGTCCGCCTAGGCCGTCGCCCTCCAGCGGGCGCGCCCAGCAGTAGTGGAAGCTCTAGTCCGCGAGCCCAGTCCGCTCCTTCTGCCCGGACTGGCGTGTTCTTTCTTTTTGCTTCCCGTCACCGCTGCCCGGTTCTCCTGTACCCCGGGCAGCCGGTTATTTTGGCCCTGCCCGTTTGGGCAGGCCCCCTATCCTATAAATAGGGGGGATGTGGTGCACCCAAGGCACGCTGACTCGGACCCAGGAGCCTACTTGTTACAGGCTGCGGACTCGAATCCTATGCCTTGCGGACTCCCCCTCGCTCTGCGCTTGTCCAGCTTTTCCTTTCACTTGTAACCAAATCCTTCTTCAATCAAGGGAAAGCCCGTCGCAAGAGAGGCATTCAGGCCGTGACGGGCGAAGTCTGTTGTTGTCGTGGTTCACGACCCTGCTCTTCTTCCTGCCCTCATCCGCTTAGTAGATCACTACTCGCAGTCTCCCTATTCCCCGGTGTTCGAACCGTTAGCTGGTGGTGCTCGACCCCAATTGTGTTTTCCTGCATCAACACGAGTAGTTTTTCTATACCGTGTATCTTTGGTGATCTTTTTGTCAAGCACGCATTAGCTGACTTAGGTGAGAGTATTAACCTTATTCCCCTCTCGTTATTTAAGAAGTTAGGAATTGGTAACCTTAACCTCACATGCATGAGTATCCAGCTCGCTCATAGATCATTCAAATACCCGTTAGGAATCATGGAGGATGTTCTAGTCAAAGTCGAAAAGTTCATCTTCTCGGTGGATTTCGTCATATTGGACATTGAAGAAGACGTCGAGGTTCCCTTGATCCATGGCCGACCCTTCCTTGCCACCTCCCGAGCTATCATTGATGTAAGCAATGGTAAGCTCTTCCTACGAGTAGGCGACAATGAATTGACCTTCTATATAACCCCCCTCAATGAACAATACCCTAGAAAATGACGACTCCTATTTTTCTTAGATACCTTATGGGAAGAATCTTCCTACTGCTTTTCTGAAAGTGAAAATAAATTTTCTGATTTGTGTTCTTCCTCTACTCTTCCAATTGAATCTCTGCATGACGCCATCAAGGCCACTAGCACCACCCCTTTTAATTTTTTGTATAAAGAAAAAGTCTACGAAAACATTGTTTTTGAAAAAGAAAAAATTTCCAAAACATCGTATGAAGAACCCTCTACCATAGAAATAAATGAACTACCCGAACATCTTAGGTATGCCTTCTTAGAAAAGGACTCCAAGCTTCCAGTAATAGTTTCGGCCTACCTAAACGAAGGACAAAATGATAAGCTCCTACTAGTAATACGTAAACATCGCCGAGCTATTGCCTGGCAGATATCTGACATCATGGGCATAAGCCCATCTTTCTGCACCCACAAAATTCTAATAGAAGATATTTTGCGTAACTCAATCCAACCTCAGCGCCTTATAAATCCAAATATGAAAGAATTCGTAAAGGGCGAGGTTATGAAACTGTTAGATTCCGGAATTATCTATCCTATATCTGATAGTAAGTGGGTTAGCCCAGTCTAGGTAGTGTCCAAAAAGGGATGGATAATGGTAATTAGTAATGAAAATAACGATTTAATCTCAAAACGGACGGTGACGGGGTGGCGAATGTGTATTTACTTTCGTAAGTTAAATGACGCCACCCGCAAGGATCACTTCCCCTTGTCGTTCATCGATCAAATTTTAGAGCGATTATCCGGCCATAGCTTTTACTGTTTTCTTGATGGTCTCTTGGGGTACTTACAAATCCCCATCTCCCCCGAGGACCAGGAGAAAACTACATTTACTTGTCCCTTCGACACCTTCGCTTACCGAAGAATGTCGTTTAGATCATACAATGTGCCAGCTACATTCCAGCGATATATGCTCGCTATCTTCGACAAGTACGTAGAAAGCATTATTGAGATGTTTATGGATGATTTCTCCGTGTTCGGCCATGCCTTTGATAGTTGCTTGGATAACTTCGAAAAATTCTTAGAAAAATGTGAAGAAACTAACTTTGCACTAAATTAGGAAAAATGCTATTTTATGGTAAGGGAAGGGTTAGTTTTGTGTCATAAGATTTCTGCGAGATGAATTGAAGTAGACATAGCTAAGATAGAAGTTATCGAGAAGCTATCGCAACCTACGAACGTCTAAGCTATAAGAAGTTTTCTAGGACACGCTAGCTTCTACCGCCGCTTCATAAAAGACTTCTCCAAAATCAACAAACCCCTTACTCATCTTCTGGAAAAAGACGCCCCGTTTATTTTTGATCACATTTTTCTATTTGCCTTTGATTTAATAAAAGAAAAGTTAATTAATTCCCCTATTATGATAGCTCCGGTGTCGGACATTCCCTTTGAAATTATGTGTGATGCAAGTAGTTTCGCGGTGGGAGCCGTATTAGTACAACGAATATCTAAAAACTTCGACCCCATCTATTATGCAAGTAAAACACTTACATCGGCACAAGAGAATTATACCACAACCGAGAAGAAGCTCCTAGTTGTTGTTTTTGCTTTTTATTAATTCCGTCCTTATATTACAATTTTCAAAATTATCATTTTTACATACCACTCGGCCTGTTAACCCCGAAATCGGCGATCCTTCCCAAGGCAGCCAGCTTGCTAGTTGCGGCCTGCTCCGGGTCCTTCCTAGGGGTTGCGATGCCTTATGATGGGCAGACATGCTTTTCTGTCTGCTCAGTCCGCACGGCTGGGTTGTCTCAGCGGTCTGACCGCCAAGGCCGCGCATTGTTCCTTTGGTTGGCAGGGACCGCAGACTGCTTCTTTAGTCCGCTCTTGCAGACCGCGCGCCATGTCAGCTTAACCATAGGTTTCTCAACTGGTGCCCCCTTTGCCGGACTCAGATGTCTATCCACCCAGGTCGGCAACAAGCCATTACTTAGCCCGCTCCTGACAGGTGACGTCCAATATTGACGAACTTGGATGTCAATCCACCTAGACCGCTCAAACCACCAAATAAAGGTGGCGACCTAACCCAGGCCACCAGCCAGCTACCCCACTTTCCACCTCGCCAACAACCGTGGCATGCCCCGTCATTCCGGTAGGTCGCCCATCCCTTGTCACCCAGCAGGTGCGGCAAGTTCCATTCAACAGTGGAGGACTCCAGCAACATGGGCAGCCAGCTTCATCTGTGCGCCTAAGGAGAGCGGACAATCCACCTCTCCGGCTACCCGCAAAGATCAACGCACATCCATTTCACTGCGAGCTAGGTGGACTCGAAGTGCAATCAAACCTTCTAGTCTGTCTACATTGCTGAACCCCAGCTTCAGCTTCTCAGCAGCAAGAGGCCTCATCTTCATTAAACAGCATCAACGGACTCAGCTTGTTAGCGGATTCTCTATGCAGCCCGCCATTCCTCAGCCTCTACCCCCTCCTCTCCAGCAGCAGGGTTAACCCTCCTCAGCCCGCAGTCTTGGCACGGGCTCGATCTGTAGTAGCGGACTCCTCTAGTCCGCCAGGCAGCAGAACCTCCTCAAGGAAGTCCCAGACCGCCCAGCCTCGTTCGGACTCGGTGGACTCGGTGGATATCTTTCAGCTCGCGCCCTTAGCGCGTGCTCGCTCAGCCCAATAATGGCGAACTCCGTGGATTCTCCTCGCAGTCCGCCACTTAGCCTCCAGCATCCGCCTCTCTCCAGCCGCTGGCGGACAATCTCCCTCAGCCCGCATAATATCGGCGCAGGCTCGCTCAACTCAGTAGCGGCGGACTGCGCAGTCTCTCCTCGCAATCTTCCACTTAGTCCCCAGTTCGCCATCAGTAGGACCAGCTTCAGAAGCAAGCCCCAGTCCGCGCGGCCTATTGCGGACTCGGCAGACTCCATCATCTTCTCGCTCAAGTTACCGCCTCATCGGGGGTAACGTCACTGGAAGCTGTTACCTCCTCGAGACTATAAATAGACCCCCATACCTCTCATTGAGGTCAGCTTCAGAGACCCCATTGTCGACAGTCTCATCACTCTATCGCTCGAAGGCATCCCACAGCAAGTTCAGCTCTTCAGCCCCTACGGGCACTTTTTCCCAGTCTGCATCTCCTCTTCTTGTAACCGTGCGCAACATGCCGCCTTTAGTTGCAGACCGCGTGGCCTCCTCTCTTCCCCTAGTCGCGTGGCCTGCCGACCTGGCTCTTCTATCCACGCGGCCTCTTCTAGCACTCTTTCCTTAGCCGATAGCTTCCCTTTGCACCCATTTATTGCTTTCTTATAAAGGTGTATTAGCAAGCTATAATAACTTAATATTAAGCAAAGGAAAGCCCGTCGTAAGAGTGGCATTTAAGCCATGGAGGGAGAAGTCTATTGTCGCCGCTGCTAGCAGCCCCTTCTCTTCTTCACAGCTCAGCTTAGCTCTCTCGGCTTCAACTTGCAAGTACAACCGTCAAAGTAAGCGTTTACTCGACAACTCCAGATCAACCTCCTCCGTAGAACATCAGCCTTCCCGGCTGCTCACAAAAAACCTGAAAGATAATAGTTGCCAACCTAAATCACCTAGAGGGGGTGAATAGGTGAGTTGTGCGTCATTTCGCGGCATAAAAAAATCTCAACCAAAGCATAGAACTATCTACCAAACAAGCAAACACAGACAAGACAAGATTTATAGTGGTTCCCCAATCTTGGGTACATCCACTTTCCCTCACCGATCTAGCAATATACTAGACTCGGCTACTCCACTATCTCGGATTGGAAAAAAATCCTACCCTTGGAACAAGGTTCCTACAAACTCGATCCACAAACGGATCTACACTCGGAAGACAAAACTTCCTACAATCTCGGAGTTGAACACTTCTACACTCGGAGAAATCTTCTCCTACAATAATTAAATACAGCAGTACATAAATACAAACAGTGAATATTTGGTTCAGATCTGCAACAGAAAATCAGAAAATCCTTCTTCTAGGCGTGCGGCTTTATCACAATATTGAAGAAGAATTTCGGCAAGATCAGATCTGGATCTTCTCGACTTTACACGATTGAAAGAGTAGATGAATCGTTGAGCGGAGATCTCGATCTGTAGAGTCTTCTTAATCTGAATCCTCTGAAAAGAAGAAACCCTAGCCGGTCGGAATTTAGCGATGGCAGCGGCGGCAAGTTTCCGGTTCTGTAGAGAGAGAGAGAGAGAGGAGATAGAATTCTTTTGGAAAGAGATGGCTGCAAAACTTAGAATAATTTTCTTCTTGAAAACTTAGGGTTTGTCGGTTTGACAAGACCTTTTATAGGAGACAAGAAGATTAGACTTAAATGATTCATTAAGAGAAAGACACGTGGACCAATCGTGTCAGAGTTTAAGAATAAGACCGTTAGGTCTGGACTTAAAGAATTTCTGAAAATAGTCAAAGTAAGTTACTCGAGTCAAGCAGAACTACTTGAGTAAATGCAGCATTACTCAAGTAGGTAGAAGGGACTACTCGAGTATATGAGAAAAAAAATACTCGGGAGAAAAAGAAATCATTACTCGATTACATGCAGTCAACCACTCGAGTAAATAAAAATGAGAGGGACTTAGTTACTCGAGAAACAAAAATGACTTACTCGAGTACTTAAGTACTTACACGAGAGGTGGAGTATATTACTCGAGTTCAAGAATTACTACTCGAGTATATAAAAATGTACTACTCGAGTATATCAGAAACTTACTCGAGACAAACACTTGGAAAAATTCTGGAGCAGGAAAAATTGAACTACTCGAGTATGTAATATGGACTACTCTAGACAGAATGATCTACTCGAGTATATAACATGAGCTACTCAAGTAATTCACTTAGTGAAATTTTTATGGAATAGAATTCTGGGTTACACGAGTAAAAGCATTTGACTACTCGAGTAGTAGATGAACTACTCGAGTATATGAGTTAGATTACTCGAGTAACTAGAAACTACACGAGAGTCAGAATACCATTAACTCGAGATAGAAGATAGAACTACTCGAGTATATATAATACTACTCGAGTATTTCACTTAGACAAATCTGAGAAGAGAGAATCTGGAAACTTGAGAGATAAGAGGAAATTACTCGAGTATACAAGATGAATTATTCGAGAGCCATAATTGGACTACTCGAGTATATCTTAACTACTCGAGTAAGTGAAGTACTACTCGAGTATAAACTCAGTAACTTACTCGAGTAAATAAGAAGGTACTCGAGTACTTTACTTAGGAAAAAAATTTTCTAACAGATTTTATTCTTCTAAGGGAAATCAGCATCAAGTCTTTTCTCATAGTCCTAGAGCTTGAATATGAAGTGTATCACAACAGAGAGGCTACACATGAGTCAACACTTTGGAACACACAATGAGGGATTATATTGTATGGTCCTTTGTTTGTTGACCCATTGTAGACTGACATTGGTCTACACTTCCCATTGGAATCCTGCAAACACATAACTCAAACCAAGCATCAAATACAACTTAATTCATCTTAGTTCAAGGGTGACTTCATCAAATCTGGGTTAGTGTGGATACAATACCCAAAAATCGCCCCCTATTTGTAGAAGTCAGAACCCTTTACACAAAGGTGAAGTATAGACATAAAAAAGAATGCTAAGTAATCAAGTAGTGTAAGCAAACAAGGAACCATGAGAAAGATAATAAGATCGAAAACTTTGAATTATATAAATATGATTATCCAGAAATATCATAAACAACTAAAATCCAAGTTCATAGCTTATGAGTCTATTGGGCTAGCTCTGATGATGTTGCTTGTATTATTTATCTTGCTGTCTTCTCTGATAGCTGTAGGGTTTAGGATAATATTTTGGTGGTCTGGGAGGAGCAGCTGGATTATTTCTTCCATATTCTCTGTCATAGATTCTCCTTTTGGTCATGGACTTCTCATACAACTCCCATTCATGGGAACTGTGGTGAATGTTTCTGCTTTCATGGAAGTCCAGAACTAACTTCAGAGTTTCTAGGATAAGAGACTTGGAAGTAGGGGACCAGACCTCAGCATGTTCAGGAGCTTTAGCAGGAACAGACTTGCTAGCAGAAGGACCTTCACCATATTTCCTTTTCTTATTGTAAGTCAGTATCTCAGGAGGGGCTTTGAGAAAGATATCAGCAGGATCATCTTCCCAATCCTGAGCATAAGAATCTGGAGGGGCAACAGAATCACCATGCCATGGAGAGAATGTGGGTTGCAGAGGAGGAGCAGTAGCATCAACAGCAGCTAGTGGATTTAGGTGATGAGGAATAATGTTAGGATCAACAGCAAATTCTGGCAGAATCTGGTTGTGCATCCAAACAGTATTATCATAAGTGTGGAATTTGAAACTCTGTATCTGAGCCAGAGCATCATCATGAATCTCTTTAACTTTGGCTTCCCATACTTTTTTCTGGATAGCATCAGAGTGTTCTAAATATTCCTCTACCAACTTCTCCACCTTTCTGACTTCAACAGATAGCAGGGAGATGGCATCATCTTTGAAAATTCCAACTTCTTCACATATCTTCATCTTGGTTGCCTCAGCCCTTTTGTACAGTTCCATTTGATTGTTGGCAAGAGTCAGGTCTTGATCCATAACCTGTCCAACACTGATGATGGTGTGGTGTAAAGCTTTGCCACCAATTTGGAAGAGATGTTTGAGCTGATCAGTGTTGTGCTGGATCTCAGCAAAACCTCTGCTCATCTCAGTTTCTAGAGTAGTAACTTTGTCTGTGACAGTCTTGATGCAAGTATTAAAGTAAGTTTTTTGGTGTTGAAGAAGAAGTACAATCTGAGACATCAAGTCTGTGGAGGTAGGAGCTGGAGCAGCAAGAGGAGCAGAAGTTGATGGAGCAGAGGGAATGAGAGGAGCCACCCATGGAGCAATTTCAGAGAGAGTGACTGAGCTCTGAGCTCTAGTAGTGGGTATTATAGAATCTTGTACATTCATGATCTGAGGGATAGTAAAATCCAAATTTCTGAGAGGAGCTTCAGCTGGCTCAGGTGAGGGCTCATTAGAAATGAGAACTATTTCTTGCTGTTCTTTGGGGGCATCAGGAGATTTTGCTGGTGTCCT
The DNA here is from genome assembly GCA_039583875.1 of Platanthera guangdongensis. Classification (NCBI taxonomy): domain Eukaryota; kingdom Viridiplantae; phylum Streptophyta; class Magnoliopsida; order Asparagales; family Orchidaceae; genus Platanthera; species Platanthera guangdongensis. Next base: position 118,546,773 of record CM077147.1, on the reverse strand, counting down.
TGCTGGAGAATTGTCTAGAGATTGTCCAGGAGTTGGGTCCTTGTGAATTTCAGTGGATGGAGCTGGAGGAGATAGAGGAGGAGGAGGAGGTACATCTACAGTTAACTCTTGAATCATTTCATTTATAGCAGCATCAGTAGAAAGGAGTGCTTCTTGAATCTGTTGATTGGAGAGGATATCTTCTGGAGTGACTGCAGGAGGAGTAGGTGTCCTGGCCTGAACAGTAGGAGCAGGCTCCCCCTCAATAGGGGCACCAAAGGAGCTGGGTACCTGAGATGGAGAAGGAGATTGGGTCCTGTCCTCTGTGTCTGCAACTTCAGTAATTTTGGCAGCTTCAGAGGGATTTTGCAACTTCAACTCCCATCTCTGGATGGAGGATATGGAGACCTTCTTCATGTGGTGAATGATACTTACTTTGGAGAAATTAAAAACCACTGGATTGGTCTCATGGAGAAGTAGGGAAATTATCCTTACATAGTTTGGGGACTTTATACTCTCCTTAATCTTAGTCAGAATCAACAAGCCAAATTGAAAGGCTTTTCTACAGACTATAGCTTGCATCAACTCAAAGAAATAAAGGGGTATGGCCCTAATGGAGTTAGTTTTGCATAGAATAATCTTACCAATAACATCAACCAGAAATTTACCTTAAACATTAATATCAGACCTATTGATGTGTCTAACATCAGCAGAAAGTCCACAGAATGAACAGGTTCTGGAATAGTCTTCATCACTCAGAAAATCGACTGCATCTAGAGCTGGTAGTAAGAGAAGTCGAGAGATAGAGGTTGCAGTGAGTTTAATGTTGATACCTTTGACTGAAGACTTCAAGACTATTCCATGGTGCTTGACTTTGACATTCCTGAAAAACTCTACAACTTCGGGGAAGAGGATACGACATGGTTCTTGGAGAACAAATGTTAAGACGGCGGCGTCGAGCAAAATCAGAAGATTATGGAAATTGGCGGATAGGTCTGCAATCCCTGCGGTGACTAATTCCGAACCAACACCAATCTTAGATGAGGCGGCCATGATTCAAAAGTCTTGGAGATGGCGAAGCCCTAGAGAATGTTGATGGGGAGACGGAAAGAGGCGCGTCTCTGCAACTGAAGGAGGAAGGCGAAGAGGCAGCCGGGTACTCGAAAGACGGAAATTATTTCATGTAGATGAAATTTCTGGATTTTCCTATTTATATAACCCCTAGCTGAAGTAAACCATAGAATAGACGGCATAGGTCTTTGAATAAGAGAGTACATCTGATTCGACGACAATCGTCGAACTGGGATAACGATCCCCGGCTGTCTGATTCGACGAAGCTGATCTGAGTCGACGAAACCATGGGAGAATCCCCGGCTGCCAGATCTCGGCATACAAAAGCCGAGTAGATTTGGTTCAAGTGCAATGAGGCTTGAGTAATAAGTTGAAACTTTGAATAACTCGAGTATAGCATTACATCGAGTGTCAATCAAGTTCGAGTATGCCATTCTACTACGAGTAGGTCAACAATCGAGTATATTGTTACTTACTCGTCAAAACTGAACTTTTGGAAAAATACTTTTGACTAACTTTGATCTTGAGCCCTTGAAAGTCCAGCCTCTTCTGTCTTCTTGTTGCATCCCAAGTTCGACGAGAAGTTCAGCGGCTTCGAAAATATCTGCAATTTGCTTATTTGTAGGGACATATTGAAGGTCTATTCCCCAAGCTCCACATGCTCCCAGATGAAATGATACCTTAGCTCATATGCTTTGTCGTCTGGGTTGTTGGTGAACTGAGGATCGATGAAAAATTTTGGGTTCTCCCCGGCTGCGTGTCAGATCGGCCCAAGTGTCGACTTTGTGTCGACAGATCGAGTGCACATCTGCGACACGGGGGTACGTGTCGGGTAACTTGGCCCAAGTGTACAAAGTGTCGAGTACTCGAGTCGAGATCTTCGCTATCGACACAAGGTCGACGGGTGTCGAGACTTGGCACACGGCTGGGACAAGGCCGTGTAGTCGTCAACGGCCGTGTCGCGGGGCACACGGGCGTGTCGGTACTTGAGTAAGGCGCGTCGTGAACGGCGTGAGGCACACGGCCCTGACACTGCCACGTGTTCGAGTCTTTTATTTTATGTCTTTTTCTGGTTTTGGGATTAAGTTTTCTACTCGAGTTTTTAGTCTCTCTTTCTAAGTTAGAGCAAGGAGGAAGAAGAAGTCGAGGGTTTCGGTGCTCCTCGCGACTCGGAGTATAGCATTTTCCACTAGTCGGAAGGTCGACATCTCTCCTCTTGGTCTTTAGGTGCACGTAATAGCATCAAGTACTCGAGTATCAAGAGGAACTTCCGGGTCGATTGATCCGTCCCCGGCTACATTACTTCGAGTGAAGGTCGCGAAGTCCGACACGGTGATGTTGTACGAACTTAGGGATTCGTAGAGATTTCCGATATTGGTGGTGACTTGACTACACGTAGTCAAGGTTAGCTCCTCGTGGTGGTACTTGACAAGGTTAGCTCCTCCTTGGTGGAAAGTTGGAATCTGCGCGGGAACGCTGCGGTACAAAGAGGGATTGCGATGTGTTTAGTCTAACTGGCTTTGACAGCGTCTTGGAGAGCCTATCGGTTGAATGCCAAGTGGGGCAAGCCCGGGCAATGAGGCCCGGGTGGGGTCTTCTTATCGGTCGGTCTTCCTTCAGAGCTTGCAGGCAAGCCCAGGGCTGAGCGGGTGGGCCTTGGCAAGAATTCCTTGTGGCGGCCTGTGCCCGTTTAAGGGAAGTTCTGTTGGGGAAATTGAATGTGAATGTTGTGCGAGAACTTGGTCTCGTTCAGCGGCTTCGTGAAAATATCTGCAATTTGCTTATTTGTAGGGACATATTGAAGCCTTTGTGGTCTACAGGGCAAGGATGTAGCACGCCGGCCAAAAAGGCCTAAGCCCATGAAGTGTTTTCTCTTTTGTAGCTCCTTTTGATTGATGTATGTTTTGAGACTATTTTGTCCGGCTGCATGCCGAGGTAGATTAGGAGTGCTGAGCACATTCATGTTTGATGTACTGTTACTTTTGGACATTTGTTGTAAGCCTTAAGGCCATTTGTTTATATGATAACTTCTCATTGTGCTTGTTTTCCGCTGTGTTGTGCAAGTGTTTTGAGTTTGGGTAGGCTGTGGCGTTCGATGTTGTGGGCCCCCGGCCGGACCCATATTATACGTCCATTACAGGGGAGGTGTTACAGTTGGCTATTGCTATTGCGCTGGAGGAGTCGCAAAATAGTGGAATCTTTGCAAACTTCATGTTGTAGTCTTCGAACTGATTCTTTATGCAAAGTAACTGTGCATAGCAACTACCTGCAGAGATGTATTCTGACTCGGCCGTTGAGATTGCCACACAGTTTTGCTTCTTGCTACTCCAAGAGATAAGCCTTCTTCCAAAGAATTGCAAGTCCCTGAAGTGCTTTTCCTGTCGTCTTTGCTACCTGCAAAATCTGCATCTGAAAAACCTATCAGTTCGCTATCATTACTTCTTGTGTACCATAACCCAATATTTGGTGTACCTTTAAGGTATCTCAAAATCCGCTTCGTATCAGCGTAGTGAGGTTCCTTAGAGTTCACCTGAAATCTAGCACAGACACATGTTGAGAACATTATGTCAGGTCTACTTGCAGTAAGGTAGAGCAAGGATCCAATAATGCTTCTATACTTGGTTTCATCAAAAGGTTTCCCTTTTTCATCCTTGTATAGTGACATTGTTGAACCCATTGGAGTCCTCATCGAGGTTGCGTTCTCCATTCCGAATTTCTTAATCAGCTCTTTGGTAAACTTAGTCTGCGAGATGAAAATTCCATCTTCAGACTGTTTTACCTGAAGCCCTAAGAAATACTTCAGCTCGCCCATACTGCTCATTTCAAACTTCCCTTACATAAGTTTTGAAAAATTCTTGCAGTGGTTGTCATTAGTAGAGCCAAAAATAATGTCGTCGACATAGATTTGCACTAGCAAAATCTTGCCCTTAATTCCCTAAGAAATAATGTCTTGTCTATCTTCCCCTTGTGAACTTGTTCTCAAGTAAAAAGCTAGACAACGTCTCATACCAAGCTCGAGGAGCTTGTTTTAGACCATATAATGCTTTACGCATTAAATAAACGTAATCAGGAAAGTTAGAATCAACGAAACCTGGAGGTTGTTCCACATACACCTCTTCTTTTATGTCACCATTAAGGAAGGCAGACTTCACGTCCATCTGGTAGACAGTGAAGCTTTTAAGTGCAGCATATGCTAGGAATAACCTTATAGCCTCCAGTCTTGCCACTAGAGCGTATGTCTGGTCGAAGTCGATTCCATCTTCTTGACGATAACCTTTGGTGACAAGTCTGGCCTTATTCTTTACTATCGTTCCATCCTCGTCTATCGTGTTCCTGTAGACCCATTTTATCCCAATGACATTCTTACCTTTGGGTCTTGGAACAAGCTTATATACTTTGCAGCGCTTGAACTGGTTCAGTTCTTGTTCCATTGCCATTATCCACGATACATCTGAGTTTGCTTCCTCAAACTTATTTGGTTCAACCTGCGAGAGAAAAATTAAATGTAGATTCTCATTAGTTGTACCTCTGCGAGTTCTGACACCATCTAGGGGATCTCCTATGATCTGGTCCATGGGATGATCCTTCAAATGTCTGAGCTCTAGAGTCCTTACATCTGGATTGTCTTCTATCACCGGAGTGACTTCTTTATCTTGGATGACTTCTTCATCTTGATCATCAGCCTATCCAATAGGGTTGGAGTGGTGATCTTGATGAACTTTTCGCCTTTGTCTTCGGACGGTTCATCCAAGCTAATTTCTTTCAACTTTGCACCTGCATCTTCAATAAGCACACTAGAAGAGTTGCTTTGCAGCAAACTCGTCTCATCAAATACAACATATATCGATTCTTCTACCACCAGGGTTTTTTATTAAAAATCCTATATGCCTTACTATGGCTACTGTAACCTACAAAAATACCTTCAAAACTCTTTTCGCTAAACTTAGTAGTGTGATACTTGCCATTGTTTAGCACGAAGCATTTACAGCCAACAATTCTAAAATATGTGATTGTTGGTTTCCTGCCTTTCAGAAGTTCGTAAGGTGTCTTATCGTGGTTTTTGTTTATGAGGGCTCGATTTTGCACGTGGCATGCAGTGTTGACGGCTTCAGCCCAGAAATATTCCGGAAGTGAAGCATCACTCAACATGGTCCTGCAGGCCTCTATGAGCGTTCTATTCCTTCTCTCGGCCACTCCTTTTTGTTGAGGAGTGCGAGGAGAGGAAAACTCATGAAAGATACCTAAGCTTTCACAAAATTCTGTCATGGCCCCAGACTTGAACTCTGTTCTATTGTCACTTCTGATTTTGACTATAGAGCAGTTGTACTCATTCTGGACTTACCTGAACAAAATTAATAAAGATGTCGAAGGTATCTGACTTTGTGTTTCAGAAAGAACACCCATGCAAAGCGCGAGTAATCATCAACAATTACCAACGTATAATCCTTACCTCCCAAACTTCTAATTTGCAGTAGACCAAACAAGTCCATGTGCAGTAGATGAAGACATCTATTAGAATATTTGCCAATAACGCTTTTAAAGGTAGCCCTTATTTGTTTGCCTTTTACACATGCATGACAAGGTCTATCTTTGACGTACTTGAAATTTGGGGCATCACGTACTAAGTTCATTAAAAATAATTTGTTTATAGTTTTGTAATTAATATGTGCTAATCTCTTGTGCTATTGGTCAGCAAGAGACGCACTATCGTTTGCTAAAAGGCACGCTGGTGTCAAAGAATCTATACAAATGAAATTCAAACAGCAAATGTTTCTGCTTCGAGTGTCGGATAGAATCATTTCCATATTGTCAATAGATTTTATAAAGCACTTGTCAGCATGAAACTCAACTATTTATCCTTTACCGCAGAGTTGGCTTATGCTTATAAGGTTATGTTCCAAACCTTCAACGTATGCCACATCTGAGAAAGATACATTGACGTTAGTAATCATACCATAACCTCTAGTAATTCCACGATATGAACCTCCAAAGATGACCTTCGGTCCGTTCACAACTGGAGTAAAGTTCTGAATAAAGCTTCTTGTCCCGGTAATATGTCGAGAGCATCCACTGTCCAGATACCAGATTGGTGTTTTGTTGGCCTTTAGACATTCCTGCAATCACAATCAGTTAGCCTTAGGAACCCAAAAACGTTTGGGTCCTTGGTCTCATGTTAGAACACTCCCCCTACGAATATTAGCATTAGGAGTGTTCTTCCTCATATTACCAACATGTGGGGTTGCAACATTTCTAGGATTAAACCAACAATCAATGACAAAGTGACCAATTCTGCCACAACACCAACAGTCAAATCTGTTGTATCTTCGCCTTAAGTTCTCCTGCTTGACCTTTTGGAATTATGGTCTAGTAGGTGCAGTATTTTTGGAGGAAGATGCCTCATGATGATGGCAATCACATGGCTTCTTCTCCTTCACAGGCTTTTCTACAACAGGCTTTGTCTTTGGTGCCTTATTGAAGTTATGCCCATGATTGAAAGGGTCATAGCTCTGAAGAATAACTTCTTCATAAGGTGCTTTAAAGACACTTTCGCCAAAGTTTTTGGGTCAAGTGCATCCTTGATAACGAGACTTTGGCTCTACATAGGTAGGCCTAGCAAAGTGCCCGTTGGATGAGTCAAAATCAAACTCATTTGAAGGAAATATAACCTTCTTGAACGTGGTCTGATCTTGAGGGTCTTTCCCCTTCTCTTTGTCTAAGGCCTTAAAGGTGGCCTTATTCTTCCGTTGAGCCTTATTTCTCCTAGAGAATTTACTGGGAGATTCCTCATGGCCTAATCTAGCCCCCTTGGCCTTGGATGAGAATTCAACAACGAATGGAAGAACTGTCTTGGGCTTCGAGAAACTTTCAATTAGTTTCTTTTCAGCTGCAAGTTGGACTTCCAATTCCTTGATGATCTTCTCTTTGAGGTCAAGGTGCTCAAGAGCCTTGTTATATTCCTCAATAGCATTATTGAAGTTTTCTTCGAGCGAGTCAGTCTTTGCGTCTTTCTCTCTAAAGATGCTCTCTAAAGCTTTGAGAGATTTTATCTCCTTAGCCTGAGTTTTCACGACTCGGTGACATTTGTCGTAAGCCATGATTAACTCCTTATATTGGGTCATGAGTTCTGACTCATCGTCAGAAGAGCTATCCTCACAATCATGTTCAGAGACTTCAGAATCAGAGAGAAGAGTGTGAGAGTTTACCTTCCCAGTGTACTGGGGCTCTTGTTCATCATCAGTTTGAGCCATAAGTCCAAAATAGGCTTCTTCTTCTTCACTCGACTCAGATGAGTCAGAGTCACTAAGGGTCTTGCCCTTTTTGGCCATCAAGCCCTTCTCTGTCCTCTTCTTATTGTACGAGGACTTCTTTTCCTCTCTTCTACCACCCTCCTTCTTGTGAGGGAAATCAGCGATGACGTGTCCTGGCTTATTACAACAGTAGCAAATAATGTCAGTCGAAATATGTTTGTTCTGTTTAGTATTATACCTGTCATGGATTCTTGAGCCTTTTCTTTACCGATCACCATCGCGTCGTGATCTTATATTAGAGGCATCCTTGCCTTTCCATTGCTTCTTCTTGTTCAAGAATTTCTTGAACTTCCGAGAGAGTAGTGAGAACTCTCCTTCTGATAGCTCAGAGCCTGAGGTGCTTTGCTCTGAGATTTCTTCTTCACTAAGTTCTGGTGCTGGAGTAGGAGCAACAGTCTTGAACTTCTTAGAGGTGTCTGCCTTTAAAGCGACAGACTTCTCTTTGAATGCAGACCTATTTTTCACTTCTTTAGCGTTCCTAGTGTTGAGTTGGAGCTCATAGGACATCAGCTTCCCGAAGAGATTCTGAGGATCTGTCTCGGCCAATTTTCCAAACTCCCTGATAGCACAGACCTTGTTATCCCATTCCATAGTCAGGGATCTCAAGAACTTATCATTCAGCTCTCTATTAGTGAAGACTCTATCGTATACCGTTAGCCAATTCACTATCTTGAAGAAGTTCTCAAACGTGTCAGCAATGGTTTCTTTGTTTCATTGTCGGAAAGCCTCATACTTCTGATTGAGTAGGGATCTTCTATCATCCCTCACTTCCTTAGTGCCTTCCATCATGGTAACTAATGACTGCCACATATCCTTTGCAGACTAGCAGTGAATCAGATTTTGCAGCATTGAATCATCTACTGCACTTGCTATGATATTTTTCGCCTTTTTGTCCAATGAGACAAGTGCAATCTCATCCTTGTCTAGATCCATAAGTTTCTTGGGACCTTTCTTAGTAGGATCTATAGTGGAGACGGTCTGATTGGGGAACCACTATAAATCTTTGTGTACTCTGTTGTGTTGGTTTTCTTTGTACAGCTAGCTCATCTTAAAAGTAGAAATTAACCAACCACTAAAGCAACAAACTAAAAGATAATAAAATATAGTCACTAAGGACTGAGAAACCTATTCACCCCCCCCCCCCTCTAAGTGATTTAGCTATCCTTGAAATAAAGACTTTCAACAGCTATTTATAGGTTAGACCGACCAGTAAATGGTCAGGTACTTCTCCATCAGGATGCTCTAAATCACGCCGCCTAAAGACATTGTGTTCCATCTGCTGGTGGTCAGAGGTTTGAGGCGATTGGTATAATGCATCATGGAGAGAATGAGATCCGAGATACTGAAGGCTTTCTCATCCAGGATATAGTGTGTCACCATTTAGAGTTGGGTCGTGACTTTCTCGGTGTCCCCATCCTTGAACATTAGAGAATGATGTAGGACATCCTGGATGATGTGGGCGTCGGGAGTGAGTGTATCCATCGCAGTGATGAGATCTTAATGCCCCTCCACATTATGGAGAACGCAGTTTATATCTCTCCAGTCTAGGCTAGTCCTGATGGACTCCATGATGTCGATGCATTGTGAGTTGGGCGTCTAGACATATTTCCTCTCGAGGTCTGAGTGGAGTATCATCAATATTCCATTCCCAATACAGGGCTGCATACCTCCACCCAATTGCGCATGTGCAGGATCTCTGAGATAATTGTAGAACTCTCGAGTGAGGACCTGCAAAAATGGAGCACCATAAGAGATCACAAAGAGCACTCCCATATTCTCCAAATACTCATTATTATGAGCATACCAATCATCGATATTGATGATCATCGGCATGCTCACTGTTACCTCATCTATCGTAGGAAAGGATGAGTCAGGTACTCAAGAGCATTTTGAGAAACTGCAGTGAGGAGGTTGGGAGCTCGATGAAGCCATAACCTGAAAAACCAACACAAAAAATTTCAGTCAAAAACTATTCGAAAAAAAATAAAACAAAATGATTTTTTGGATTCTGCCGCGGCGCGGTAATCTATTACCGCCGCGTGGTAGCATGATGGACTGCAATCCGCCTTCCTCCGCCGGATCTCCCCAAAACTTCCATATTTTCACGATTCCCACTAAAAATGTGTAGAAAAGAGAGATCTAAGATCATGCAATCTGTGAAGGAAAATCACAAATCAAACAAGAAAAATGGTTGAAATCTTCACAGATTAGGATTCAATTCGGATCTCACAAAAAAAATCAATTTTTAAGAAAATTATTCACTTAAAAACGTTAAGGGAGCGAGATCCAAGCCTACAAAATAGAGATCAGTGGAAAAGGCCATGATCCGTGGAGAAAATCTACAAATCACCCATGAAAATCATTGTGAAACCGCCACGGATAATGTACAAAACGACTCGAAATCTACGAGAAATTATAAGCAAAAAAAGGAGAGGAGACTACCTTAAACTCTAGGCGGAGGCAAAAACGAAAAACTATATGCAAAACTGGATCTGAACTGTAGAGAGAAAGAAAGTGAAAGTGAGGAACTGGATCTAGATGGGTGGTATTTATATCCCGAAGCTACCGCAGCACAGTAGCTATACCGCAGGCGGTAGTATTCTTTTTCGTACGATTTCTTGACTATCAGCCCTAGTATCTTTACTATTTTGTTAATATAAGTGACAACACAAGTTTTATTATGGTCTGTCTCACAATTGCGGCGGTGTAGGTGTGTGTTGTAGAAATTCTAACAAGTAAACCATGTCTTCTCCTTAATCGGAGAGGGTTCTAGTGGGTCCTTATATGGCGCTAGGAGGAAAGAGTGTTAGGCAGTGCGGGTTTGTCTGTATGCACATGGGATTAACACCCCACCCTATGGCATTTGTACAGCTCCTCATGCCCACCTATCACTTAGTACGGGGCTAGGGTGCTGACATACTTTTGGGTCATTTGTGTCATGAGCATCCTCTTATTGGTTCATATGCGTAGCACAAATAGTATTTCATGTCTCATTCTCATGTTTGTCAATACCTTACATACTACTTTATCGTGATGTCCTCTATTTTTTTATTATACTACCTATTTAGTGTACTTGCTTTGAGTGTACCTTTTGTGAAACCGCCACGGATAACGTACAAAACGACTCGAAATCTACTAGAAATTATAAGAAAAAAAGGAGAGGAGACTACCTTAAACTATAGGCGGATGCAAAAAAGAAAAACTATATGCAAAACTGGATCTGAACTCTAGAGAGAAAGAAAGTGAAAGTGAGGAACTGGATCTAGATGGGTGGTATTTATATCCCGAAGCTACCGCACCACAGTAGCTATACCGCAGGCTGTAGTATTCTTTTTCGTACGATTTCTTGACTATCAGCCCTAGTATCTTTACTATTTTGTTAATATAAGTGACAACACAAGTTTTATTATGGTCTGTCTCACAATAGAGGCGGTGTAGGTGTGTGTTGTAGAAATTCTAACCAGTAAACCATGTCTTCTCCTTAATCGGAGAGGTGTTCTAGTGTGTCCTTATATGGAGCTAGGAGGAAAGAGTGTTAGGCAGTGCGGGTTCGTCTGTATGCACATGGGATTAACACCCCACCCTATGGCATTTGTACAGCTCCTCATGCCCACCTATCACTTAGTACGGGGCTAGGGTGCTGACGTACTTTTGGGTCATTTGTGTCATGAGCATCCTCTTATTGGTTCATATGCGTAGCACAAACAGTATTTCATGTCTCATTCTCATGTTTGTTAATACCTTACATACTACTTTATCGTGATGTCCTCTATTTTTTTATTATGCTACCTATTTAGTGTACTTGCTTTGAGTGTACCTTTTGTTTGGATGTGTTTAAGTATTCCTTTTGAAACATCTTTGTTTGTTCATTTTGTCTTGCATGTGATATTTATTTTGTTATATAAAAAATACAAAAAAAATTATAAAACCCAAAAATAACAAAAATATGTGGAGTGATCATTCTTAGGACACACATGGCTGGAACTTAGAGCATAACGTGTATGTACAATGTTGGACTTAAGCATGTTAATCCATGTGAACATTATATACCTATATCATGACGTGTCGAATCTATATATGCTTAGCTACTGAGTGCGAGTAGATATGTTATTGTTCGATGATTATGCCTCTATGTATGTGAGAGGATTTAGATAGCAGAATGACGTTACACTATTCATACATCCCTAGACGGAGCACTCATGTAGAAAGTATATGCTTACATTCTATAACTCGTGATATTGTGTCTACCACATTAGAAATGCCTTGAATAATCAATGTCACGATAGATATGCGTTTCTATAAAGGGTATAACTTTGGGCAAAAATCTATTGTGGTCAAGTCCTGTGTATACAAGTTAAAGTGTATCTATCTATGTGGGTAGATTTTGATTGATTTGGAGACCATGAACTATATAATGTAAAATTTGATAGCTCAACGCGTATAAATAACAAACAATACATGTTATCAAGCCATGAGTCAAGGATACCCCCGAAGCACTACTCACTCCTTTAGATAAGTCTTTATGAGCATTGTGAGGATGAGCATCTTGGTGCAAAAAAACACTTCGATCTTCTACACTGACAAGAACCTTAAGCTTAGTGCCCATTGTTTTACCCTTGGTATAACATGGATAGAAACGTGACGCGATTTTTCACTCTATTCCTCTCGTGAGAGCATATTTAATTACTGAGATAAACATGTAATGAATGTTAATTCTACTTGATGTTTATCTTCTGATGTTACACATGCACATGTCATTGCTCTATCTAATGCTTCTGTGCATAAGAATTGGACTGACACGACACTATATATCTATAGTATGCAAGTTCGAGCACACGATTTCTATTCATGATGTGTACAATGTTCCTCTGCATTAATTCTATAACTCTTGTAGCATTGTATTCTACATCATTATGTGTTTAGTCTACTTGTGTTTTCCAATCTTTTGTCACTCTGAACGGTTATTTAAAACTACTTCTACGTACTGCACTCATCAGTTTGACGACAATGCTTTATATTCTCTGATTTCATGTTTGGTCACCCCTATTGTTTTCGCCTCTCATTTCACTTTCTATAACGTGCACTATTTACTCTCTTTATCATGCTCATTATATACTGCATTTTGTTTCTCTCGTGCATGCGTAGGTTCGTTTATGGTTTAGCCCATGCCCTTTCAATAATATCAAAGGGGGAGAATAGATGGTTCAAGAGTCATGGGTAATTGTAGATCACATGTGGGGGGAGCTTAGTTCACTGTGTGCACGTAGGTAGGGAGAGCATGTAGAACACATACATCGAGGGAGCGCGTGTGTAGAGGACCTATATAGAACCTGAAACCTATACTTTTAAGACTATCTTTTATATATATATGTTGTATCATGCACTTCATTATTATATCTCATGATGGCATTTGATATTACCAAAAGGGGGAGATAATTGGAGCAGACAGTTGACATATCCTTAGTTTGATAATATCAACTCACATGTTGTATTTGATTATATCTTGTGTTTGGTAGAGTTTCCAGGTTTACATCTCCAAGAAATTCAAGGAGCCCTTGTCAGGAACCTACCACCGAGCAGTAGTAGTTAACGTCAGGCGGTAGCCTGAATTAAATGGACAAGGCGCTTGGGAATCTACCACGCCGCGCTAGTCCTACCGCCCGTGCTAGCTCAAGGAATTAATTCATCCAGGCTCTCGGGAACCTACCGCGCAGATGCTAGTTTTATACCGTGTCGCGGTAACACACTCAACGCTCGTTGAGAAAGAGGCATAGAGAGCATTAAGACAGAGGTGTCGAGAGCATCGAGATAGAACAACCGTCAAGAGCTAGCTTGGTACCACGCCGCGGATAACACACTCAATGCTCTTTGAGACAGAGTCATTGAGACAGAGGCATCGAGAGCGTCGAGACAGAACTACCATTGATCACTACATACCTACCATGTCGCGCAAGCATTGGAAAATGTAAAATATTCGTTTTGAATATTTTTCCAAATTTGGAGGACGGCTGCCAACATAAAGCGCGTGAACCTACCGTCGGGCGATAGCCTTACCACCGACGGTAGCCTATTTTCATAAAGACATATATATATAATGGTGTCTTGTTTTTTGTGTTCCTTACCAAGACAAAAAGAGACTCAGATCTGTGACTCCTAGGGTTTGACCGCCTCTCTGTGGTTCGTTCTGTCATCTCCTTTGAAGGAAAAGATGACTGCCTCCCTCCCGTTCGCGCATGAAGAACTCCGGCGAGCCAAGAACTACATCGACTACAAAGAGACGATCGGTCGCAAACACATGAAGATCTTAAGCATCGGTCGTGGATCGCTTGTCGGAGGAATCGTCAAGAGGGAGATTTTAATTGCTTTAAATCCTTCAAACATTTATTGTATCCTTTCTCTTTCTCTATCTTCTTTATGGTGAGGGAAATCGACCGGGGAAGGTCGTCGGAATCCGTGGAAGGATTCCGTGAGAAATCATCCTGGGGAAGGTGTAAGACCCCCCTCCCGGAACATAAAACACGACACGAGGGGAGTCTTATGCCTAGAACATCCGCATTGTGGTAGCGTTATCACACGGGCTAACCTGTACAATAAGACGCATATTCTGCCAGCTAAAATCAATATTAATCATTGCCAACACAACCAAGAATATAAAACAGAAGTAAAAATCACACATAAGTAAACTAGTCCAAAAGTACATCAAATAAAAGAGGCATCAACAAGCTTATATAACATCAGAGTACGTGTACAATATGAGTCTCTCCAACTCACATCAGTCACTGACGGTAGCGATGGCACCGTCCCTTCAGGCCCTGTAATCCTAGCCTGGCTATCCTACTGCATAACCTACTACTACTCTGTCTACTGGGTTCCCTCCTATAAAGGAAGATGTAGCAACCGTTAGTCATAAAGACTAAGTGGCTACACAACCGCTCCCCCAGCAACTCCTCGGCGTCTGGCGGAGAAAAGGACAAGTATAATATATAATATAGAGCAGAAGTACAAAAAGGTGGAAAAGAGTGAACAATATCAATGTATATCTGCAGTATAATAAATGAGTAAACAATCTACTCTAGCAGTTCAACCATCTACAACAGTATAAAAAATTTGAAGCTATAATAGAAAGTAACTCAACTTATACGAATGACCATACAAATATATAAGTTGAGAATCAGCTTAGCAGTAAAGTAACTCATCGTATAAAAATGCCCATACAAACTTATATGATGAGAATCTTGTGTATGCAATGTAATGTAATGTCATGAATACAATGCAATGACTCACCTATGATCACGCACAGGCAACTACTATGTCAACACAGACTTGTAGTTCCCACATTTTGAGCAGGTAGCTAACCTCTCAGGCATCAACCTTCATGGACAGGCGGTGACAGCAGAGCGGGCTTCTCCACTACTAGGAGGGCATCCACACTACTAAGCCTAGGACTATGTACGCCTCAACGCTAAGAACACCACAATGGAGCTCACATGCGTACTACGGCTCAGAAGCGGTCTCGGGTAGATGTGCACCAAGAGCCCAACCCAACTAGCCTATCTTCATGGCACGGAAGGTGCCTCTATGAACAAATCACCAAATGACCAAGGCCAACCATCCACTAGCATGGAGGGTTCCTCGATAGGTAAGCACAGAGTACCAAGGCTCAACCATGCAAGTCTAACTGTCAACTCCCATTGGTGTGATGAATGGCGAGCCCGTAGACCTGCAAGACAATCCTTAACTCAGAATTACGACACTGTGTGTTGACTCACACCGCATGCAATATAACATCATCGTGGCTCGGAAGGTGCCTCTATGGACAAACCACTAGAGGGCCAAGGCTGACCATCCACTTATGTTTCTTTTAATCATTACCAATCTAGTGTTGTCAAACACCTGTACTTACACCCTTTCACAATCTCATGCCCCAAGACACCTAAGAGTTCTCCATCAACATAATGGTACCTCACATATTCACCAACCATTTGGATATCATGATTACATATAGACTATGATCACATTACTCTAACATCAACTGGATACAATCTTTTACCAAGTTAAACCATTCGTGCACGCATAGATCTATCAACTAAATGGAAACAACCATTTGTTCATAGCAACCACTACCAACTATGTACAGCAAGTACAAGCCAATCTCATCATTATTCAATGTATTGCCATTGTCATGTAAATCCTTATCGGTTAGCATATTTAAATCATTCCTACCATGTTAAGTCTTCAACCCATTCGTTCACTACACCATGTGTTCGTTACGGATCTATCCAACAAATGCTATTAACAATATTTTGTAACCATTACTTATACACTAAATTTACCAAGACGTTAACATTATTGTACTACAGACTCTCCCTACCAAATTCAAAGCCTACTCAACACAAAACTCGAGAATTATTTGTGCAGGAAAGTTTACTGTACAGCAACTCCGATCGGGGATTACCGTGGCTAGAGGAACTCGGTGAAGGCATGTAACCACTCATTGGAAAGGTATTTCCAAGAGCTACGACTTTAGTGTTTAGTTGAAAACCCAGATCTTGATCACTGTGTCCGAAAACGGCCTCGAAGATCGCTGCGCCCAGAAAAAAGATTTCTGCGCGCATCTTAGCGAACGCGACATCGGTTCGTCTTCTTCCTGTAACCAATATTCCCACATCAGGTCCAGAATTCCACCTCCCTTGTTCACCCTCAAAGGCCAACTTTCTTCCCGAAACCAAGTCCCTATCTTCTCATGGAAGGAAGGAGTGGTTGAAGACATCTTATCTTTAGGGTACAAATCCTAGCATGGCCTTCTCATAGGAACACTTCTTCTCACGAATCAAGACTCTTTTGAGTCGATATCTCTCCTAAGAATAACTAGAGATCTAACACCAAAAGGAGAGGGTAGGAAGCTCACCTCGGTTTCGATATTTTTGAAGTTTCCAGCCATGGATCTTATCTCCTTTCTTTGCGGCATCCTCTTTTCCCTCGTTGGTGTTCGTTCTCCACGGGAAAGAGAGAAAGAGAGAGAATTTTATTCGATTAGTCGACTCCGGCGGCTCCTCTATTTTGTTAGGATTGCACAGTAATGGCTCGGCAAAGACAACTGTTCGACAAAGTGGTAAAGAGACGGCTAGGGTTTTCTGCATGCCCCTTTTATAATGAGAAATTAGGGTAACTTCCTTGTCATGTGTCGGCCTGACATTGGACCGCCTAATATTGCTTTAAATGAGTCATGTTGAAAGGACGCGGCCCATTTAAGTCAATTTGGCGGAATTCACTACAATCTGGTTCAGCAGGGGCAGAAAATTCGCCCAAGGAAAAGTTTTTCCTAAGTTAAATGGCGTTCGACGAATTTTAGCCCAATTAGACGAATGGCGCTCGACAAATTTTGTGTTTGACGAATTTTCCTGAGTTTGACGAATCAGCGCTTGACGAATTTTAACATTCAACGAATTTACCTGAGTTCTGAATCGTTCGACGAATTTTCCTGAGTTCGACGAATGGTGCTAGACGAATTTGGCATTTGATGAATTTTCCTGAGTTCGACGAATCAGTGTGCGACGAATTTAGCTGAGTTCGACGAATCAGTGCGCGACGACTTTCGGCATTCGACGAATCACCAGAGTTCGACGAATCAATGACTGACAGATTTCGGTGTTTGACAAATTACCTGAGTTTGACGAATCAATGGTCGACAAATTTCGGCATTCGACGAATTATCCTCAGCCTATGGCATTGAGTGGTGTTGAGTCTACTCAACGACTTACCTGCCAGAAAATTTCTAAGTTAAATAGCGTCAAGAGCATTGGGTCCACTCAACGCTCTCAACACCTTAACGCCAGAAACTTTCTAAGTTAAATGGGGTCAAGAGAGTTGGGTCCACGCAACGCTCTCCATGCCTTAACCACTAGAAACTTTCGAAGTTAAATGTCGTCGAGAGGACTCAACGCTCTCAACGCCTTAACCTCCAAAAACTTTCTAAGTTAAACGCCATCGAGAGCGTTGAGTCCACTCAACACTCTCAACGCCTTAGCCTGCCAGAAACTTTATAAGTTAAATGGCGTCGAGTAAGTTGAGTCCACTCAACGCACTCGACGCCCACGAACTTGAGTCAATTTTCTTGACTCAGAACACGTGCGAGCGGTCTGGCATGAAATGGGATGTTACAAATCCTATAAACAAAATAAAAGATTTCGTCCCCGAAATCAGGCTAAGGTTGTGGGGGAAATAAATCAAGGAAATATATTATGCTTCAAAAAATATTACCTTGGGGAAACAACTCCGGGTAGTGCTTCCACATCAAGTCCACCGGCTCCCAAGTAAATTCTTCTTTCCCGTGATTAGACCACAGCACCTTCACCAAAGGAACACTCTTGCGATGCAAATTCTTTGTCTCAATGTCCACTATCTGCATCGGCTCAAGTCGCATATATCTATCTGTTGCTTCTGCTCCATCAGTGGTGGGGATATGTTGATCGGGCCGCAACAACACCTTCTGAAGTGACGATACATGGAATACGTCGTGAAGATTCTTTAGCTCTGCCGATAACTCCAATCGATAGGCCAAAGGGCCAATCCTTTCCAATATAGTGTAAGGCTCAACGTACCTTGGGCTAAGCTTCTTCACACCACGTACCCGTGACACTCCATGCATCGGCCGGATCTTTAGGAACACTTTGTCACCTACTTGAAATTCCACCATCCGGTGTATTGCATTATAATATTTAGACTTCCGACTTTTAGGCTCAAGCATGCAGTCCCGTATTAGTCCAACAATAACATCAGTATTATCGATGTACTCAATTCCCAAAACCTTCGGGTCTTCATCTTGCACCAATGATAAGGGGGTTCTACACATTCTTACATAAAGGGCTTCATGGGGTGCCATCCCGATACTAGCCTGTTGACTATTGTTATATGAGAATTCCACCAGGGGTAAGAGCCTTTCCCACGGCTCTCCTCTATCCAGCACACATAGCCTCAATAGATCTTCCAAAGTTCTGATGGCCCATTCAGACTGCCCGTCCGTATGAGGATGAAACGTTGTGTTAAAAGTAAGGCACGAGCCCAAATACGCATGTACCTCCTTCCATTCTCTAGAGGTGAAGCAACCATCCCGGTCAGAAACGATTATCTTTGGCACACCATGGTACCATACAAACTGCTCCACAAAGTGGAACACCAAGATATCCACATGTGCCTCTTTCTTCATGGGGATGAACCTGGCTACCTTTGTCAGGCGGTCAACGATTACCCAAACTGAATCATTCCATGAGCGTGAGCAAGGCAACCCGTGGATAAAGTCCATGGAGATATCCTCGAACTTCCACTCGGGGATGGGCAACGACCGTAATAATCCTTCGGGTCTCTTGTATTCCGTCTTCACCCTTTGACAGGCCTCGCAGTATGTAACAAAATATAAGACGTCTCTCTTCATTCCCGGCCAACACATTGTCTTCCGCAGGTCGGCGTACATCTTGACAATCCCAGGATGCACTGAATACTAAGAGCAATGTGCCTCTCTCAAGATATCTTCCTGAATTTTACCGCCTTTGGGGATGTAAAGTCGGCCACAGAGATGAACGACGCCGTCTTTTAGGGAATACTCATCAGTAGTCCCATCTTCTATTGACTTGAACATCGGGGCCAGAGCAACATCCTTTCCTTATTCTGCTCGGCTTCTGTCCCGAATATCACAGACTATGCTCATCGTGGTTAGGTACTCTGTATACCCTTTCGTATGGTCTTTATATACCATGGTAATCTCCATCTCTTCGAGCATCCAAGCTAATTTCATACTAATCAATCAGGACTCAGGGCTCGATTCCGGTACCTTCCTGCTCCAAGCATCAGCTACAAAATTTGCTTTTCTAGGGTTGTAGTTCAAGGTAAACTCATAATCACATACAAATTCTAGCCACCGTTGTTGTCTCAGGTTCAGTTTCTTCTGAGAATGAACGTACTTTAAATTCTTGTGGTCCGAAAAGATTTCGCAGTGGACTCCGTGTTGATAATGTCTCCAAACCATCAAGGCGAACAACACTGCTCCCAATTCTAGATCATGTACTGGATAGTTGACTTCATGCTTCTTCAGCTGTCTCGAGGCATAAGCAATCACATGCTCGTGATGCATCAGTACTGCTCTCATCCCTTGATACGACGCATCATTGTAGACTTGAAATCCTTCCTTCCCAGATGGAAGGGCTAGGATTGTTGTTATAGTAAGTCTGTCCTACAGTTCTTGGAATGCAAATTCACACTGTGGTGTCCACTAGTATGGCACACCTTTCTTTGCCATAGTAGTAAGAGGAAGGGCAATCTTTGAAAATCCTTTCACAAACTTGCGATAATACCTGGCAAGTCCAAGGAAAATCCATACATCGGTCGCTGACTTCAAGGGATACCATTCCTTCACGACACACACTTTGACCGGATCCACAGCTTGTCCACCCCCACTGATCGGATGGCACAAGAAGGCAACTTCTTGGAGGCAGAATTCGCACTTGCTAAACTTGGCAAACAAAGCATGCTCTTTTAGCTTCTTCAACACCAAGGTCAGCTGTTATACATGTAACACCCCCATCTGTCGCATGGCATATAACAGAAGGTCCAGTTGGAACCCGACGCCATATACCACAGACAGTCGAAAGGGATACTAAATGAATAATCAAACCAACCGAATAAGACTACTCGTCCTAATCACAGAGCATTCTAGCGGAAGATTTTAAAGTTGAAAGAACCCAAAATTAAATCCATCAATATGAATGTCCACAGCTACAACAAAAGGAATGAAACCCCAAATACACAGAACTGGGTACATGGCCTTATGGCCTTACAAATGTTCACTTAATAAAGAGTGTTTTACATACATCGGCTCGCAGGCCGGCCATACATGATAAATATAAAAACAGCTATTCTACGACCTTCTAGGGCCAGCACAGCAACATGGGCTCCAGCCCGCTATTTGGCGCTCGGCTCCGCAGCACCTGCAAGCACATACCACCGCACGGTGGCAAATAAAGCAACGGTCAGCTAAAAGCCGACCAAATTATAACGACCCCGCCCCTGACTCGGGACGGCGGTGCTCTTTCCCTACATAACATTAGCCCAACAATATATATAGCGCAATTATAATTCGCCACAGGTGTAGGCTCGCACGGCCAAACACCCCGTGCACTCAGGGCACATTCATGGTGAACCCTGACCCATCAGTGCATTCACCACCACCCCCAGGATGGCAACAACATGTGAGCATTTAGCCTTTCTGACCACCGTCTAAGGCTCCGATTATGCCAACGGCCAGTCCCCGTCTTCGGGTCTCTCGCACCGAACCACATAGCCTAGGTCCAATTCCACTTGCCCGTTGCTCACGCTGCATGTCCAATTTAAGTCCTTTGCGCGGGCCAAGCTTCTCTCGGATCCCAAATTTTCCAAAACAATCTCATAACCCAGTTATGAACAAGGCCGGTTCCCAGACCGCCAAGTTAGCAGAACACGTTTCCGCTCAATTTTTCGGGTGCGCCTTGAAGCTAACCTCCAAGGATCCCTACTGCAATCTACCGCGTAGAAACCCGAAAAATCCAAAGCACGGAGTCTTCTCCGGCAAAACCACATCAAATGCAACATCACCGATCCAGACAAAACATGTCCGGGTAGGCTTCACACACAATGCCTATGCACGTACTTACGATTCCGGGCTCTATATGCAACACAAGGGGGACTATTCCCGTCAACCCCAAGGAACACCACGCACTCACCGCATACTCGCGGGAGCGGGATTCCCTATGCAGAAAGAAAGAGCTTCAAGCGCTAAAGTTGAGAATCGTTACCCTTGTAGTCCGTTTTGGCGCCATGGAAAAACTACATGGTTAGAACTCTTCGCAATGACCTTCCCTCCACGGATCCGCTCTCCGATTTCGAAACGGTGCTCCGATGCTCCGCCGGCGGCCGGAAACCTCCTTCTTCTTCCTCTTCTCTCTCACTTTGGAAAAGGAGAACTTTGGAGAGAAAATGAGGAAATAACCCCCTATTCCCGGCCTTAACAGAGCAGAATTTCATCTAGGCCGTCGGATCTAAATTAAAGGAAATGAACGGCTCGGATCTACACAAAATTCCCCAGACCTGGGCCGCACACGGCTTGGCACACGGCCGTGTCCATGGACGTGTGCCTCGATCCAGGCACGATCGTCGAACTGAGAAACGCACACGGGCCAAGACACGCTCGTGTCTGACCTGACACGCCCGTGTCGGGTTCCTCGACACGGCCGTGTTCGTGGGCGTGTCATGCATAACCGCCACGGCAACGGACACGACCCATCAGGATACGGGTAGGTACACGGGATGGCACACGCCGTGTCGGATGACACGCCCGTGTCATCCGGCCGTGTTTCTGGCCGTGTCCTTCTCGGGTTGAAAACGGCCAAAAAAATCACCAGCCAGACACGGCCTTGGACACGCCCGTGTCCTAGGCCGTGTACCCCTACAGGCACCAAAAACTCTTTTTTCGCGACCGACTCGCACACAACTTTCGGGGCGTTACAAATCTCCCCCACTTAAGGAATTTCGTCCCGAAATTAAGCAAAGGTACACGAAAGCTAAATGATACCTGAGTGGAATAACTCGGGGTATTCCTCCAACATAGCTTGCTCTCGCTCCCAAGAAAGCTCTCACGTCCGCAATTATCCCAACGGACTTTAACCATTCGGACCTCCTTGTTGCGGAGTCGTTTGACTGCAACATCTTCAATTTGCACTGGCTTGACCTTGTTGTTAACTCATAATCAACCGGTACCTGATTGTCCGCAACGATCTACAAAGGCTCTTACACTGCCTTACGCAACACCGATACGTGGAATACATCATGCAGCCCACTCAACTCTGTCGACAGCTTTAATCTATATGCCGCCTCGCCAACACGCTCCAGGATTTCAAATGGTCCAAGGTATCTCGGACTCAGCTTCTTCAAGCGTCGAACCCGCGATACACCCTTGAACGGCTTGATCTTTAAATATACCATGTCGCCAACGTTGAACTCCACATTTCTATGTTTGGTATTTTAATACTTTGACTGTCTATCCTGAGCAATCTTCAGCCTTTCCTGAATTGTCCGTATCATTGAAGTGGCATCTTCCACCGCTTGACGTTTATACAACTTTGATTCGCCTGCCTCCAACCAAGACAACGGCGTACGACACTTCCTCCCGTACAAGGCTTCGAAAGGCGCCATTCCAATGCTTGCCTGAGAGCTGTTGTTGTAAGCAAACTCCATCATGTACAGGTGATCCTCCCAATTCTTCCCGAAATCTAGGACGCACATGCGAAGCATGTCCTCCATAGTCCTGTTGACTCTCTCGGTTTGGCCATCTGTCTGTGGGTGAAAGGCTGTGCTGAACTTTAGCTTAGTACCCAACAGACCATGCACCAACCTCCAGTCATTTGACGTGAAGCGTCCATCTCGATCACTAACAATACTTCTAGGCACACCATTCAATCGTACAATATTATCCACGTAGAGTTTGGCTAACTTTTCCACTGGATCCTCCTTTCTGACTGGGATAAAATGAGACACCTTTGTCAACCTATCAACGACCACCCAAATGGCGTCGTTTCCCTTCTGCGACTTCGGCAAACCGTGCACAAAATCCATAGATATGTCGTCAAACTTCCATTCTGGGATAGGAAGGGATTTCAAGAAACCTCCGGGCTTCTGGCATTCCGCCTTCACCAATGCGCAAGTACGACACTTAGCCACATAAAGTGCCACATCCTTCTTCAAACCCGGCCACCAGAATAATTTCTTCATGTCTCTTGATGAACTGTAAATATGCGTATTTTTATGCACATTAATTTAGTCATTTTCATTTATTTTCGTCGTTTTTACTTATTTTTGTTCAATAAAATGTTCCTATTCTTGTAAATTTTCTCCTAACTTGTTTTATTTTATTTTGCAGAAAAATTCCAGAATCTGCCAAATTTTGGGAAGTACACGCCCGTGACACATGGGTCACGCCCGTGACCGAGCCGTGCCTGTGCATTTCCCGTGAAATCGGAAAATTTCTGAAGAAAAGGCTTGACACGCCTGGCGACACGCCCGTGTCACCCGACACGGGGCGTGACCCAAGCCCGTGTCCGCTCCTCTCGACGAATTCCACTCGACGATCGTCGAGTGTCGACCCCGACTGTCACGCCCATAGTCACGCCCGTGACCTGGGGCGTGACCCAATTTCAGCTCAACGATTTCGACTCGACACTTTCCGCTCGACATTCGTCGAGTGTCGACCCCGACTGTCACGCCCATAGTCACGCCCGTGACATGGGGCGTGACCTTTCCAGCTGGCCCGACAAGACGCTGCCGAGGACATTTGACGCAACCCGCGCCCGGTTCTACCTCCCCGACACGCCCTAGGTCACGCCCGTGACCTGGGGCGTGACTGCTGCGAACTCAGCCCGAAGTCAACTTTGCTGTCCAATCGCCAGCCGCCTTCATGAATAGTACTGTCACGCCCCCATGTCACGCCCGTGACCGAGGGCGTGTACTTAGAAATTTTTTCCTATAAATAGCCCAGTTCTGTAAGGTCCAAGGGTTCAGATTTTTGGGCCAAGTTAGTGTCTTTTTGTGGGCTGCATCCGTGATTTTCAAGGCTATGTAAGGAGATTTCTCCCTTTTTATTTCATTTCTTGTTTTGTTTTAGTTTTAGCACTTGTAATAGCTTGTAATAGTTTCATTTTGATCAAATAAAATGTTAAAATTTCTCTTCATATATGGCTTTGGAATGAACACTTGTGCCCACTTTTCCTTCACCTTTTTATTCTTTGTTCTTCACTTGTTCTTCACTTAGGAAAGGTGTGTGTGTGTATGAGTGTAATGTATTTACTTTCCTTGTTTTTTTTCCCTTAACTTATCTTCATGCTTAGGATTTTGATTTCATTCTTATGATTTTTGAAAGAGATTTAAAAAGTGAATTTGTTCTTTCTTTTTACTTAGTTTTTTTTTTTAGGATTGTAAAACCTATTTTGTTCTTTTCATGTTCTTTTTCACTTTTTTATCACTTTCATAACATCATAAGAATGAAAATGTTGGTATTTTAATTTTCTAAAAACTTTGATTTTTGATTTACTTTGAAAAACTTTAGTCTTCCAAAAATTGTAATTTTCTCTTTTTATTCATTTTTGGCAAAACCTAAGCATGAAAAAGTTAAAGTTTTAATTTTTGAGCACTTTGATTTTGACTTTATTTTGTAAAACTTTTTGCTCATATTATTTTTGTTTGTTTCTTTTTATGTGTTTTGGGTAAGTTTTAGGAGTAGAAATCTTGTTATTTTCATTTTTAGGTAACTTTAATTTTTCTTTGTTATTAGTGTGTGTGAGTGTATGAGCTTAAATTTCTTTTTGTTCTTCTTAAATTTCCATGTAGAGTGTGTGAGTGTAGGTGTATAATTTTTATGCTTTGATTAATTATGTAGAGTGTGTGAGTGTAGGTGTAAAATTTTCATGCTTTGTTTTAATGCTTCCTTTTAATGCTTTGATTCAAATTATGTAGAGTGTGTGAGTGTAGGTGTATAATTTTATTGCTTTCTTGAATTTCATTTGGAGTGTGTGTGTTCGTGTGCATTTATTTCCGCCTACTCGTTAAGAGTTAAATGGCGCATCGTTTTCATTTTCAGTCCTACTCGTTCGAGTAGGACTTGTAATTTTTCTTTCTTTATTTTTCCGCCTACTCACTTGAGTTTAAATGGCCGGACTTTATTTCAGTCCTACTCGTTTGAGTAGGACTTGCAATTTTACTTTCTTTTTTTTTTCCGCCTACTCACTTGAGTTAAATGGCCGGACTTTTTAGCCCTGTAATCGCATTTATTTTCTCCTACTCATTTGAGTAGGACTCGCTTTCATTTCAGTCCTACTCGTTTGAGTAGGACTTGCAATTTTCAGCCTTTATTTACCGCCCCCACTCGTTTGAGTGGGACTCGCAAATTTGAATATGCAATTTTCTTTTATGTGTAACTTAGCTTTTGTTTAATTTATAATTTGGAGTGTGCGTGAGTTCTCGTTTAGTTAACTTTTTAGCTCTCTAAATATTGTTATTTTTCTTTTGTCTCTTTCTTATAATCGTTTAGCATTTAAATTCGAACTCGCGCCTCACTAAATTATAAGCCGTCCCCATACCGATGTGTGGCTAATCGCTATTAGCCTCGGCATCGAAGAGCATTGGGACATTTAAAATGATTTATAATAATTAAAGCTCTTCATTTTCATTTTAATTTAAGCACTTAGGGTTTACCCCGGGTTTACGACGCGTAGGACCACATAATCGATGTGTGGGCCCTATTTCCGTAGTCCATATGCTAGCTAGCCGAGAGGCCGTGCATATGGACCGATCACCCCTGGGTAAATAGAGTTGCGTGCATACCCTCGAGAGAGGACTAGCGTAATTCTACCGGATTGGGTCCCCACCCAATAGCGGGGTTCTTAGCGTAAAGCGGGCGTTAAGAGGAATCCTTCGTCGGACTAACGTTCGGTCGAATAGTCTTAACGTTTAGGTGAGCGATATCCCTATAGCTAGGTGAGCTCACATTTGTGGAACCTCCACGGCCAAGTTGTCTTATTATTAATTTGAAAACTAAGTCTTTTTATTATTAAAAATTGTTTTAGTCTTAATCCGATTCGATGCCGAGCGTTAACCCTTCATCGAATATTTTCTAAATCGTTTTTTTTTCGCTCCTTTGCTTTTCCGTTTTTATTAAGTAAAAAATCCACCTTATTTTCAGTAAAATAATAGTCCTCCCGGAGGAGTAAGAATAGTCAACGCGACCCCGAGAACAATACGACCTCGGTATTCCCCCGAATATCGAGTACTACTTGCGATAGGTGCACTTGCCTACCCGAGCAAGCCCGCGGCGATCGACTCACCGAACCAACCACAGTAAGAGTCTGTTCGCGGGCCCATCAAGTTTTTGGCGCCGTTGCCGGGGAACCTCTTTTCGAGTTGCTATTTCGAATTCCGGAGTCTATTAATTTTACTTATTTTCTATAAAAAAAAAAACTAAAAACTTTATTTTAAAAAAAAAAAAAAAAACAAAAAAAAATTTATTTTTTTTTTATTTTTGTTTGGGTGTATGACCCGAGGACAACCCTCAGAGTCTGAAGATTTAGACTTCGACCCTGAGATCGAACGCTCTCTTGCGCGTATCCGATCTCATCGCCGAAATCCTTCTTTAGATCCCGAGGAATCTATCGGAGAACCCACTGTTGTAGTTATGGCCGCCCCTAACCTTCCCCCGGCGGCCGAGCGTACTATGTCTTATTACGCCCGGCCTAACCTGGATGATTCAGGGTCGAGTATTGTTCGCCCTGCGGTGGCCAATAATAATTTTGAAATAAAGTCAAGTGTCATTCAAATGGTCCAAAACGCCGTGCAGTTCGATGGACTGCCGGATGAGGACCCGAATGTCCACTTGTCCAATTTCTTGGAGATATGCGACACCTTCAAGATCAATGGCGTCACTGATGACGCCATTCGTTTGCGCTTATTTCCTTTTTCCCTTAAGTCCAAAGCCAAGGCGTGGTTGAATGCCCTCCCGCGAGGATGTATCACCACGTGGGCTGAGTTGACGGAACGGTTCCTAACGAAGTACTTTCCGCCCGCCAAAACTGCAAAGTTGCGGGCGGACATTTCTTCGTTTGTGCAGAACGATCCCGAGTCTCTATACGAGACTTGGGAACGATTTAAGGAATTCCTCCGCCGTTGCCCGCACCACGCGCTGCCAACGTGGTTGCAAGTTCAAATTTTTTATAATGGGCTGAATTTTCAGACGCGTCAAATGATTGACGCGGCTGCCGGGGGTACGCTTAACAACAAAACCCCCGAGGCCGCCCAGGCTTTATTCGAAGAGATGGCTATGAACGCCTATCAATGGAACGTCCCGCGGGGACGGCCAAAGCCGGCGGCTGGTCTTTTTGAAGTGGATGCCACTGCTCTCTTGACCCTTCAAGTTGAAAGGTTAACAAAGCAGGTGGCGGAGATGTCTGCTGCCTCCTCCACTCCGCCTTGTTTTATTCCCCCTAACGTCTGCGTAGCTGAAGAGTTCGTGGACTTCATGGGAAATTCGGGTCGTCCTCCCTTCAACCCCAACAACAACCCTTATAGTAATAACTATAATCCGGGTTGGAGGAATCACCCCAACTTCTCGTGGAGCAACCCGAATAATGCTCAGCGTCCCCCTATTTCTTATGCGCCCGGATTTCTTCCTCCCCCTCCTCTTCCGAAACCCTCCCCGATGGAGGAAAATTTTTCGAAGTATATTGCGTCCAACGAGTCAAATATCCGGAACATCACCGGATCGCTAAAAACACTCGAACAACAGGTTGGACAGCTGGCGAGGATGATGTCCGAGCGCGCGCTCGGGGCACTGCCGGGAAACACGGAGCCCAATCCGCGGGAAAACGCCAACGCTATAACCCTCCGTAGCGGAAAGGAGGTGGTCGATCCAAAACGGACCGACCCTCAGGTACATATTTCACCTCCGACCCCTCTTCCCCTTTCTTCGCTCACGCCGCCTTTACCTATTATAAAAGAAAAAATTATTTTAAACAAGGCTCTCCGTATCCGCATAAGTTAGAAAACGAGCGTAAGGACGCGCAATATGAAAAATTTATTTTATTATTAAAACAAATTCACATTAATGTTCCTTTTTGCGAGGCTATCTCGCAAATGCCCAAATATGCGAAATTTTTAAAAGAACTACTTTCTAATAAACGCAAATTAGAGGATATTTCGCATGTATCTCTCAACGCTGTCTGCTCGGCGGCCCTTACTAATAAATTGCCCGCAAAACAAAACGACCCGGGACGGTTTTCCATCCCGTGCCTTTTTGGCGATATATTAGTAAAGTACGCCTTAGCTGATTTAGGGGCTAGCATTAATCTGATGCCGTTCTCGCTCTTTTCGCGTTTAGGTTTGGGTACTCCTAGTCCTACGAATATGCGCATCCAATTAGCGGATCGCTCGGTTAAGTTCCCTATCGGGGTAGTGGAGGACGTCCTTGTCCGAGTCGACAAGTTTACCTTCCCGGTAGACTTCGTCATCTTAGATATCGAGGAGGACGCCGAGGTACCAATAATACTCGGTCGCCCTTTTCTCGCCACCTCCCGCGCACTAATAGATGTTAGTAATGGTAGCCTTCTCCTCCGAGTAGGCGATGACCAGGTTACTTTCTCTATTAATCCCTCGATGGACAATTTGTCATCGAGCGACGATTTCTGCTATTCTTTAAATACTTTTTTCGGAGATCGTTCTTCTCCCATTTTCGAGTCCGTATTTTTAAATGACGATATTTATGCGCTCGAAAATTTTAACTG
Source organism: Platanthera guangdongensis (assembly GCA_039583875.1). Classification (NCBI taxonomy): domain Eukaryota; kingdom Viridiplantae; phylum Streptophyta; class Magnoliopsida; order Asparagales; family Orchidaceae; genus Platanthera; species Platanthera guangdongensis. The sequence goes on along the minus strand of CM077147.1, from coordinate 118,518,068 downwards.
CGATGAGGATACGTCTATAGACTTGCCTTTCGAACCAATTGGTAAGAAAGACATAGGAATTAAAACCTCCCTAGAAGAACCGCCCATCCTAGACCTCAAACCCTTACCCGCCTCGCTCAAGTACGCTTTTTTGGGAAAAGGTGATACGCTCCCCGTTATCATTTCTTCGGACTTGAGTGATTCGGAGACTTCCGATTTATTGGAAGTTTTATTTAAACATCGCCACGCAATTGCGTGGCAAATCTCTGACCTAAAGGGGATTAGCCCCTCCTTTTGCACCCATAAGATTTTCCTAAACGATAATTGCCGCAAAACGATACAGCCGCAGCGTCGTCTTAACCCAAACATGAAAGACGTCGTTAAAGCCGAAATCATTAAGTTATTAGATGCGGGGATTATCTACCCTATTTCGGACAGTGCATGGGTTAGTCCCGTGCATGTCGTGCCCAAGAAGGGCGGTCTTACCGTAGTGGCGAATGAGCATAACGAGCTTGTCCCAACTCGTACTGTTACGGGTTGGCGAGTGTGCATCGACTATAGGAAACTTAACGACGCCACCCGCAAGGACCATTTCCCTCTGCCATTTCTAGACCAGATTTTAGAGCGTTTATCCGGTCATCCGTATTATTGTTTTCTTGATGGTTTATCGGGGTTTTTCCAAATCCCCATTTCCCCCGATGATCAAGAGAAAACAACTTTTACTTGCCCGTTCGGCACCTTCGCATATCGAAGAATGCCATTTGGACTCTGCAACGCGCCAGCTACATTCCAAAGATGTATGCTAGCGATCTTTGGCGAGCTAGTAGAAGACATTATGGAAGTCTTTATGGATGACTTCTCTGTTTTCGGACGCTCTTTTCCCGATTGCCTTAACAATTTAGATCGTGTCCTTCAACGGTGCGAGGACACAAGCCTTGTTTTAAATTGGGAAAAATGCAACTTTATGGTTCGAGGAGGTTTGGTCCTCGGCCATATGATTTCGTCTAAGGGGATAGAGGTGGATAAGGCCAAGATAGAAATTATAGAAAAACTTCCGCATCCAACAAACGTAAAATCTATTAGGAGTTTCTTAGGCCATGCGGGCTTTTATCGACGCTTTATTCAAGATTTTTCAAAAATAACAAAGCCGCTAACTCACCTCTTGGAAAAGGAATCACGCTTCATCTTTAGTAGCGAATGCGAGTCCGCCTTTAATTTGATAAAACAAAAACTTATCTCTTCACCAATATTAGTGGCCCCTAATTGGTCCCTTCCGTTCGAAATAATGTGCGACGCTAGTGATATTGCCTTAGGTGCCGTTCTTGGCCAACGCGTAGAAAAACATTTTCATCCTATTTATTACGCTAGCAAGACGCTCACTTCCGCACAAGTAAATTACACGACAACGGAAAAGGAACTCTTAGCCGTCGTTTTCGCTTTCGATAAGTTTCGCTCGTATATAACGCTATCTAAAGTTATCGTTTTTACCGATCACTCCGCGCTTAAATATTTATTAGCTAAAAATGATGCGAAGCCCCGCCTTCTTCGATGGATTCTCCTCCTACAAGAGTTTGATTTGGAGATCCGAGATAAGCGGGGAGCGGAAAATCTAGCGGCGACCACCTCTCCCGTTTAGAAAATCCGGGTGCGGAAGCGCTCGTCGAATCTGAAATAAATGACAGATTCCCCGAGGAACGCCTTCTTGCCATTAATAAATCTTCGTCATCTTCGCCTTGGTTCGCAGATTTTGCAAATTTTTTAGTAGCGCGGGTCCTTCCAAAAGAATTTTCCAGTCACCAAAAGAAGAAATTCTTTTCTGACTTGAAAAATTTCTTTTGGGAGGACCCATTTCTTTTTCGTATCTGCGCGGACCAAGCGGTCCGAAGATGCGTTGCGGGTGTGGAGTGCTTGCAAATTCTTAAGCACTGCCACGAGGGTCCAGCCGGTGGGCATTATCAAGCCAACCGGACCGCTCGGAAGGCGCTAGAGGCGGGCTACTTTTGGCCCACTCTCTTCAAAGACGCGCATAATTTTGTGCGCGCATGCGATAGCTGTCAGCGGTCGGGTAACATCTCTCGTCGCGACGAGATGCCCCAAAACATGTTTTTAGAATGCGAAGTCTTCGATTTGTGGGGCATAGATTTCGTTGGCCCCCTACCTCCGTCTTTCAAAAATATGTATATTTTAGTGGCGGTCGACTACGTATCGAGGTGGGCGGAAGCGCAAGCTCTCCCCACCAACGATGCGCGAGTCGTCGTTACATTTCTTAAAAAATTATTTTCTCGCTTCGGCACGCCTCGCGCAATTGTTAGTGATAGGGGAACGCATTTCTGTAACGCTCTTATGGCTAAGACGTTAGCTAAATACGGAGTCACGCACAAGCTTGCCACCCCCTACCACCCGCAAACAAGTGGCCAAGTCGAGGTAGTAAATCGAGAGATTAAGCGAATTTTAGAAAAAACCGTTTCGCTAAATAGGAAAGATTGGTCCGTTAAACTCGACGATGCGTTGTGGGCGTATCGGACGGCATACAAAACCGCTATTGGATGTACGCCGTTCCGGTTAGTCTACGGCAAAGCGTGCCATTTACCCGTAGAATTAGAACATCGCGCACTTTGGGCTTTAAAACTCTTAAACCTCGACTCCAACTTAGCCGCTCAGAATAGAAAACTGCAACTAAACGAGCTCGATGAATGGCGTGCGAACGCTTACGAGAGCAATAAATTCTATAAGGAGCGCTCTAAGTTATATCACGATCGAAAAATCAAGTCCCAAAAATTATTTTCTCCGGGCGATCTTGTCCTTCTTTACAATTCACGCCTTAGGCTTTTTCCAGGTAAATTAAAATCTAGATGGTCCGGTCCCTTCTTAGTTGAAGAAGTTTTTCCTTATGGAACCGTACTCGTCTCCCACCCGGACAAAGGCTCTTTTAAAGTAAACGGTCATCGGTTAAAGTCTTACATCGCGGGCGACCCAGTGATCGGTTTTAGCGAAACCATAACTTTCCTCCACATTATAAACCCGCCAAAATAGTCAAGCTACACGACTATAAACAAAGCGCTCCTGGGAGGCACCCCTCGCTTATCTTTTTCGCTCTTTCCTTATTATCTTTGTTATTTTTTTTCTAATAAACGCAGGGTTTCTGATCGGCCTCCCTTCCCCTCCGCGTTTCAGGGAAGCTTCTACCCCCTTCCCTTTCTTTTCGTTGTACATATTGTCTTTCATTTCTGTTCCGCATACTTACGATACAACATTGGGGACAATGTTGGACTTAAGTATGGGGGTATTTTCGTGCTTTACTTTCTGCACTTCAATTTTTTCTGCATCTCAAAAACAAAAAGAAAAATACAAAAAAATACATATAACAACAAAACAAAAACAAATAAAAAAAAAACATCTTAAAATGAAACAAAAAAAATTTTTTTTAAAATGAAAAAAACAAAAAATTTTTAAATGAAAAAAAAAACACAAAAAAAATTTTATGAAAAAAAAAAAAAACAAAAATCCAAAAAAAATTTTTCTCTTTGTAAATATTTTTTTCTCTCTCTCCCCCTTCCTCATTCTTGTACAAACATTTTTCTTTTTCTCCCTTATTTTTGTACATATTATGAAAATTCTCTTAAAAAATACAAAAAAAAAAAAGATAATAGTTCAAAAAATTTTCAAACAAAAAAATCGAGAAAAACAAAAATACAAAAAAAAAAAGATAATAAATGAAAAACACAAAAAAAATGTTTACAAAAAAAAACTATAAAAAAAAACAAAAAAATGTTTTGCAACAAATAAATTAAATATTCCATACTTAACTTTTCTGCTATCCAAAAATTCTGTTTTGAGTTTATTTATATGTGAATACTATTAATTCTCTGTTTACTACCCGTTTGTTAATTATCGATTGAAACATTTAAATAGCCGGGGTTAAGTTTTAAAGAATTCTTTATGCTTTGTTAAAACTAGCGGACTCGTTTTAGGCACTACTTCTAATTTTTCATTAATAGGAGCACGTATATTATGTTAGGAAATAACGACTATAGAATTCAATTATACTTACTTTTAGCTTTCTGAAAACATTGGAACGTACAAATTATTAAGGTTGCTCTCAAAAATTTTTAGGATTACAATCTAGTTTTCCTTTCTCCCCTCACTTTTCATGACCTACTTGGCATGAAAAATTTTATCCTTAAAAGATCTTATGTCAATGGGAACAAGATTTCGTTCCGTAAACATAGGCACCCAATAATTTTAAAAGATTATATAGGGAGTAAGAGGATAAAATTCATTACTCCTACAAATATACATTGGGTTAATTTTATTATTATGAAGTTGAAAAACAAAAATCATATTAGGAAAATAAGATTTCGTTTTCCTAATAATCCAAAAGAAAAAAAATGGAGGTTCGAGAAAAAAATTACCTCACCTCAAATATCAAAACCCTCTTCATAAACCACACTACCCCCTTAGCCAATTACACGATTCTAGAATTAATTCAAAAATCTTTTTGAGAGCATAATTAGTAAATTGTATTATTTCCGGTAGCACTCGTATAAGCTAGAATTCTTATAATTCCAAACTATTTTCGTTAACCTAACCATTACAAATGTTGCCTTCTATTTGATTACATCAAGAAGTCTTTTGGCCAAAACTTTTGCGCTATTTAAATCATCTACATAATTTTAGGACTTAACTCTTACACCCCGTATATTTATTTCGATCTCTCTTATAATTAATTAAGCGATAGCCAAAACTTAGAGTTTTTTTTATTCCTTATAGATTCACCTCAAACTTTTGCTCTGGAATAGCAAAAGCCTAAGTATGGGGGTATTTGATGAACTGTAAATATGCGTATTTTTATGCACATTAATTTAGTCATTTTCATTTATTTTCGTCATTTTTACTTATTTTTGTTCAATAAAATGTTCCTATTCTTGTAAATTTTCTCCTAACTTGTTTTATTTTATTTTGCAGAAAAATTCCAGAATCTGCCAAATTTTGGGAAGTACACGCCCGTGACACATGGGTCACGCCCGTGACCGAGCCGTGCCTGTGCATTTCCCGTGAAATCGGAAAATTTCTGAAGAAAAGGCTTGACACGCCTGGCGACACGCCCGTGTCACCCGACACGGGGCGTGACCCAAGCCCGTGTCCGCTCCTCTCGACGAATTCCACTCGACGATCGTCGAGTGTCGACCCCGACTGTCACGCCCATAGTCACGCCCGTGACCTGGGGCGTGACCCAATTTCAGCTCAACGATTTCGACTCGACACTTTCCGCTCGACATTCGTCGAGTGTCGACCCCGACTGTCACGCCCATAGTCACGCCCGTGACATGGGGCGTGACCTTTCCAGCTGGCCCGACAAGACGCTGCCGAGGACATTTGACGCAACCCGCGCCCGGTTCTACCTCCCCGACACGCCCTAGGTCACGCCCGTGACCTGGGGCGTGACTGCTGCGAACTCAGCCCGAAGTCAACTTTGCTGTCCAATCGCCAGCCGCCTTCATGAATAGTACTGTCACGCCCCCATGTCACGCCCGTGACCGAGGGCGTGTACTTAGAAATTTTTTCCTATAAATAGCCCAGTTCTGTAAGGTCCAAGGGTTCAGATTTTTGGGCCAAGTTAGTGTATTTTTGTGGGCTGCATCCGTGATTTTCAAGGCTATGTAAGGAGATTTCTCCCTTTTTTATTTCATTTCTTGTTTTGTTTTAGTTTTAGCACTTGTAATAGCTTGTAATAGTTTCATTTTGATCAAATAAAATGTTAAAATTTCTCTTCATATATGGCTTTGGAATGAACACTCGTGCCCACTTTTCCTTCACCTTTTTATTCTTTGTTCTTCACTTGTTCTTCACTTAGGAAAGGTGTGTGTGTGTGTATGAGTGTAATGTATTTACTTTCCTTGTTTTTTTTCCCTTAACTTATCTTCATGCTTAGGATTTTGATTTCATTCTTATGATTTTTTGAAAGAGATTTAAAAAAGTGAATTTGTTCTTTCTTTTTACTTAGTTTTTTTTTTTAGGATTGTAAAACCTATTTTGTTCTTTTCATGTTCTTTTTCACTTTTTTATCACTTTCATAACATCATAAGAATGAAAATGTTGGTATTTTAATTTTCTAAAAACTTTGATTTTTGATTTACTTTGAAAAACTTTAGTCTTCCAAAAATTGTAATTTTCTCTTTTTATTCATTTTTGGCAAAACCTAAGCATGAAAAAGTTAAAGTTTTAATTTTTGAGCACCTTTGATTTTGACTTTATTTTGTAAAACTTTTTGCTCATATTATTTTTGTTTGTTCTTTTTATGTGTTTTGGGTAAGTTTTAGGAGTAGAAATCTTGTTATTTTCATTTTTAGGTAACTTTAATTTTTCTTTGTTATTAGTGTGTGTGAGTGTATGAGCTTAAATTTCTTTTTGTTCTTCTTAAATTTCCATGTAGAGTGTGTGAGTGTAGGTGTATAATTTTTATGCTTTGATTAATTATGTAGAGTGTGTGAGTGTAGGTGTTAAATTTTCATGCTTTGTTTTAATGCTTCCTTTTAATGCTTTGATTCAAATTATGTAGAGTGTGTGAGTGTAGGTGTATAATTTTATTGCTTTCTTGAATTTCATTTGGAGTGTGTGTGTTCGTGTGCATTTATTTCCGCCTACTCGTTAAGAGTTAAATGGCGCATCGTTTTCATTTTCAGTCCTACTCGTTCGAGTAGGACTTGTAATTTTTCTTTCTTTATTTTTCCGCCTACTCACTTGAGTTTAAATGGCCGGACTTTATTTCAGTCCTACTCGTTTGAGTAGGACTTGCAATTTTACTTTCTTTTTTTTTTCCGCCTACTCACTTGAGTTAAATGGCCGGACTTTTTAGCCCTGTAATCGCATTTATTTTCTCCTACTCATTTGAGTAGGACTCGCTTTCATTTCAGTCCTACTCGTTTGAGTAGGACTTGCAATTTTCAGCCTTTATTTACCGCCCCCACTCGTTTGAGTGGGACTCGCAAATTTGAATATGCAATTTTCTTTTATGTGTAACTTAGCTTTTGTTTAATTTATAATTTGGAGTGTGCGTGAGTTCTCGTTTAGTTAACTTTTTAGCTCTCTAAATATTGTTATTTTTCTTTTGTCTCTTTCTTATAATCGTTTAGCATTAAAATTCGAACTCGCGCCTCACTAAATTATAAGCCGTCCCCATACCGATGTGTGGCTAATCGCTATTAGCCTCGGCATCGAAGAGCATTGGGACATTTAAAATGATTTATAATAATTAAAGCTCTTCATTTTCATTTTAATTTAAGCACTTAGGGTTTACCCCGGGTTTACGACGCGTAGGACCACATAATCGATGTGTGGGCCCTATTTCCGTAGTCCATATGCTAGCTAGCCGAGAGGCCGTGCATATGGACCGATCACCCCTGGGTAAATAGAGTTGCGTGCATACCCTCGAGAGAGGACTAGCGTAATTCTACCGGATTGGGTCCCCCACCCAATAGCGGGGTTCTTAGCGTAAAGCGGGCGTTAAGAGGAATCCTTCGTCGGACTAACGTTCGGTCGAATAGTCTTAACGTTTAGGTGAGCGATATCCCTATAGCTAGGTGAGCTCACATTTGTGGAACCTCCACGGCCAAGTTGTCTTATTATTAATTTGAAAACTAAGTCTTTTTATTATTAAAAATTGTTTTAGTCTTAATCCGATTCGATGCCGAGCGTTAACCCTTCATCGAATATTTTCTAAATCGTTTTTTTTTCGCTCCTTTGCTTTTCCGTTTTTAGTTAAGTAAAAAATCCACCTTATTTTCAGTAAAATAATAGTCCTCCCGGAGGAGTAAGAATAGTCAACGCGACCCCGAGAACAATACGACCTCGGTATTCCCCCGAATATCGAGTACTACTTGCGATAGGTGCACTTGCCTACCCGAGCAAGCCCGCGGCGATCGACTCACCGAACCAACCACAGTAAGAGTCTGTTCGCGGGCCCATCATCTCTATACATCTTCGTGCTTCCCGGGTGGATTGAGTACTTGGTATGATGAGCCTCATACATCAACTCCTCCCGAATATTATCCGCACTAGGAACGCATAGACGACCGTCCTTCCTTAGCAACCCATCTTCAACCACAAACTGGGAATTTGACCCATCCAAAGTTCCATCTAAGATTTGCTTCATGCTGCTATCTTGAACCAAAGCCCGCCGAACTCTATCCGCTAGGTCACACTGCACCTCTGTCCAAAATAGTTTCGCCTCGGCACTTGACTGCTTGTCAATGCAAGATATCTCCAATGCCTCCAACTCTTGGACCAATCTCTCATCATGTACTGATAACCAATTGGCTTGTGCGGGAATCTTACGACTCAACGCATCCGCCACTGCATTTCCCTTCCCAGGCACATAGTGTATCTTGAAGGTGTAGTCCCCTAAGAACTCCATCCACCTCCTCTGCCTCATGTTCAAATCCTTTTGGTCCAATAGGTACTTCAAACTCTTATGATCGGTGTAAATATCGACCTTCACACCGTACAGATAGTGCCTCCAAAGCTTAAGAGCAAATATCACGACCTCTAACTCTAAGTCGTGGACCGGATAATTCCTCTCATGAACCTTCAGTTGTCGTGAACCATAAGCTATCACTCTCCCATGCTGTAGCAGAACACAGCCCAAACCACTGCCTGAAGCATCACTATAGATCTCGAACCCTTCGGTTCCACTTGGCGAACATAAAATGGGCGCCGTGGTCAATCGCCTCTTCAATTCTTCAAAAGCCTGATCGCACTCCGGAGACCACACAAACTTCTGATCCTTTCTTGTCAATGTCGTGAGTGGTAGTGCTATCCGCGAGAAGTTCTCTACGAAGCGTCTGTAGTAGCCAGCAAGACCTAGAAAACTTCGGACCTCTGCCACTGTAGTCAAAGTAGGCCACTCTCGTATCGCCACTATCTTCGCCGGATCCACAACTATTCCTTCTCCACTGACAACATGACCAAGGAACGCTATCGAGGACAACCAGAATTCACACTTGGAGAACTTTGCATACAATTGACTTTTCCTCAATGTCTCCAACACCATGTGTAAATGCTTGTAGTGATCCTCCTCGCACCGCGAATACACCAGAATATCATCGATAAATACTATCACAAACTGATCCAGGTATTCTCTGAACGTCCTATTCATCAGATCCATAAA